>CM076582.1:472362543-472585247 GCA_034641835.2 Pinus albicaulis | reverse complement strand
AATTAAAAACTTTAGATTAATAAAGCAAACAGATTGATATTAATGTTATAAACTTAATGAATAATTTTTTTACCCTAGCAATATGAACCCTTAGATTAATAAACCTAACAGATTTATAATATAAAGTTGAGGAAATAATAAACCTAAGGGATTAATACTAAAAAACCAAGACTTTATAAACCCAAGAGAATAATATTCAAACTAAGGGATTAATATTATAAAACCTAAGTATATAGAGACTTAGATAAATACTATTAACCCTGAAGTAAACATGGTTGACCATGGTTGATTTGAACATTAAGACAATCTTTGTCAAAATGCAACTTTGGACCAAGGATGACCATGGATTAATAACCCCAAAAGATTGATATTATAAAAATAAGGGAATAATAAATCCAAGGGATCAACACTAAAAATACAAGGGATTATAAACCAAAGGGAATAATATTAAGCCCAAGGGGTAAATATTATAAACCCATTATACATAAACTCTTATATAAATATTATAAATCCTAGAATAACATGGTTGGCCATGGTTGACCATGATTATAAACACAAGGGATACAAATTAAACCCTAGGATTATTATTATAAACTCTATGGATAATATTATAACTTGGTATAAACCTTATGGATAATATTGTACCCTAAGAATATGAACCCTTAGATTTATAAACGAGGGGATTGATATTATAAATCCAGTGAAATAATAAACCAAATGATTATTCTAAAAACCCAAAGTATTATAAACTCAAGGTAATAATATTAAACCCAAGGGATTAATATTATAAACCAAATTACTATAAAATGAAATATAAATATTAGAAAACAAAAAATAAACATGGTTGACTATGGTTGACCGTGGTTCATTTTCATATTGAGAAAATTTTTGTTACAATATGATGTTCGACCATGGTTGACCATTGTTGAGCAGGCTTGATATTCAAATTGAGAAAATATTTCCCACAATGCGACGTCACACCATGATTGATTTTCATATTGAGAAAATATTAGTCATAATGTGACATTAGACCATGATTGACCATGATTTTAAACCCAAGTGATCTATACTAAACTCAAGTAATTATATAATTAACTCTATGAAAAATATTACACATTTGGAATGTGAAACCTTAGGTTAACAAACCCAACATATTGATATTAATGTTATAAACCTTATGAATAATTTTATACCCTAGGAATATGAACTCTGACATTAATAAAACCAACAGATTGATATTATAAACCTAAGGAAATAATAAACCCAAGGGATTAATATAAAAAAACCAAGGGTTTATAAACCCAAGGGAATAATAGTCAAACCAAGAGATTAATATTATAAACCCTAGGTATATAACAACTTTTATAAACACTATAAACCCTAAAATAAACATGTTTTACCATGTTTGATTTGAGCATTAAGATAAGTGTTGTCAGAATGCGACGTTGGACCAAGGATGACCATGGTTGGCCATGGTTTATTTTCGTATTGAGACAATATTTGTCAAAATGTGGCATTGGACCATGGTTGACCATGATAAAAGATGGTTGATGATGGTTGAAAATGGTTTACTATGGTTGATTTTCATATTGAGACAATCCTTTTCATAATGTGACATTGCACCATGGTTGACAATGGTTGATCATGGTTGTCATAATGCAACAATCTTTGTCAGAATGTGACATTGGACCATTGTTGACAATGGTTGACCATGGTTGATAATAATTTATCAAAGCATGAATTATGAACCTGAGAGATTTTTATAAAAAATAAAGATTAAAATTATAAACCATATGAATAATATATACACTAAGAATATGAATCCCTAAATTAATAACCCCAAAGGATTGATATTATAAACCAAGGGAATAAAAAACCCAAGGGATCAACACTAAAAATCAAAGGGATTATAAGCCCAAGAAAATAATATTAAGCCCAAGGGATAAATATTATAAACCCACTATATATAAACCCTAACATTAATATTATAAACCCTAGAATAAACATGGTTGACCATGATTATCAATAGAAGGGATATATATTCTAACTTAGTATCAACCTTATTTCTAATATTATACCCTAGGAATATGAACTCGTAGATTAATAAACCCCAGGGGATTGATATTATAAACCCAATGGAATAATAAACCAAAGGATTAATTCTAAAACCACAAGGTATTGTAAACCTAAGGAAATAATATTAAACCTGAGGGATTTACATTATAAATCCAATTCATATAAACTGAAATATAAGTATTATAAACCATAAAATAAATATGGTTGATTGTTGTTTATCATTTTTCATTTTCATATTGAGAAAATATTTGGCACAATGTGATGTTCGACCATGTTTGACCATTGTTGAGCATGATTGATTTTCAAATCAAGACAATCTTTGCCACAATGTGACGTCTAACCATGGTTGATTTTCATATTGAGAAAACCTTAGTCATTATGTGGCATTGGACCATTATTGACCATGGCTGACCATGATTGTAAACTCAAGGGATTTATACTAAAACTAAGGAATTGTATTATTAACCCTATGAACAATATTACACATTTGGAATATGAAACCTTAGATTAATAAACCCAACATATTGATATTAATGTTATAAACCTTATGAATAAAATCCATAGGAATATGAACCCTTAGATTAATAAACCCAACACATTGATATTATAAACCCCAAGGAAATAATAAACCTAAGGGGTTAATACTAAAAAGCCAAGGTTTTCTAAACCCAAGGAAACAATAGTAAAACAAATGGATTAATATTATAAACCCAAGGTATATAAAGACTTAGATAAATAATAGAAACCCTAAAATAAACATGGTTGACCGTGGTTGATTTAAACATTGAGACAATATTTGTCAGAATGCGACGTTGGACCGAGGATGGCCATGTTTGGTCATGGTTGATTTTCATATTGAAACAATCTTTGTCACAATGTGGCATTGGACCATGGTTGCCCATGGTCGACGATGGTTTACGATGGTTGATTTTCATATGGAGACAATATTTTCCATAACATGGCATTGGACCATGGTTGATATTTATATTGATACAATATTTGTCATAATGTGATATTGGACCATGGTTGACCATGATACACAATGCTTGGTTTTCATATTGAAACAATCTTTTTCACAATGTGTGATTGGACCATGGTTGACCAAGATTATAAATGCATGGGATTCATATTAATTCGTAGGATTAATATTATAAACCCTAGTATTAAACCCAATGTTATAAACCCTAGCATTGAACCCAATATTATAAATCTAAACTTAAACCTTAGATTTGACAAAAATGTTTAATCAATGTGATTGACCATATTCAACCAAATTTTATGAGTATAACATTACAAATATTAATTTTCCAAACATTATTAATATTATATCAAACATGTTACTCACCTGATATATATATATATATATATATATATATATATATATATATATATATATATATATATATATAAACTATGAACAATAATATATTATAATAATAATATTAATAAATATTATTTCAATATTTCTCGAATATTAATTTTTCGAACATTATTAATATTATATTATTCACGTTAGTGATAATATTAATTTAGTATTTTCTTTGGTAATAATTACATGTGAAAGAACATAGCAGACGCGTTTAGGACCAACCAGCGTGGTTCATCATCAGCTAGTCCTGATGATGAACCACACTTGTTGGTTCTAAAAGCATCGGCTATGTTCTTTCACATGTGATTATTAGCTAAAAAATTTCTAAATATCTCAATAGATCATAGAAACCTAAATTCTAAAAATATTAATTTGTTATTATTAATGATATATACTAATATTTTTAATAACTAATATTAATGTTACCCCATAAACATTAATAATATATCATATTAATAATATTTATATTGAAACTATAAACAATAATATATAATAATATTAATATTAATAATTATTAAGTTAATATTTTTTAACATTATTACATTATAAATATTATTTTTCTAAATATTATTAATATATTACTCATAATATTATTGTTTCCAATATTAATGGGTTATTATTAACGATATATATTATTATTAATAATATTTTTAATAATTAATATTAATATTATTAATTCTCATATTAATATTAATAATAACAATATTTATTTTTAAACTATGAATAATAATATATAATAACAATATTTAATTTTAAACTATAAATAATAATATATAATAGTAATGAAAAATTTATTTTAATAAAATATTAAAATAAATAATATATTTATTAAAATTTATATGAAAATTTAAAATAAAATATTATATTTATAAAAACTTAAATGTAAAAATTAGTATTATTGTTAGATAGGATGGTAAAAATAAAACTTAATATTAGAGTTCCTAAAATTTAATATTAAAAACTAATATTGTATTATTATAAATTTAACTATTTGTGATTGATCTAAAATATGGTTGTATAACATATTTGTTAGGGACTTGGTTAATGTTATTTTCATATTATTTCTTTTCATTCATCTCTTAATTTATGCATACATTATTATTTACTGAGTATTATTTATTGAGAGCAAGCAGTAAAAGAGATTTATGTTGTGTATTAATTGGTGAATTTCTTATTGTTTATCATTATTTATTAAAGTGCAAAAAATAAATTGTCCATTATTTTTTGGATATTCAATTTCTTTATAGTTATAGAATTTGATTTTTTATTATAGAAATAAAAAATGTGAGAATTCGAGCATTTCACCTATAACAAGAAAACTATATTAATATTAAAAGTAAATAATATGTATTATTGAAATATTATAATATTAACATATGTATTATTATAATAATATAATATTAATATAAACTGAAATATTGTGTTTAGAGTACTTTTAAAGAAAAAAAACATGATGGTATAACATAATCATTTGTTACTTGGTAAACGAATCTTAGAGAGAGATCATCTCCTTTATCCATAGATTCCTAATTAAATATTTATGAATGAGTGCTTTAAACTTCAATTGATTTAGTTCATGCTTGGTTGAAATTGACAAATTAGTTATTGTTGAACATTGGTGTCTAAGTTTCAATTTTTTTTATCACATTAAATTTGGCAAATGGCACAATAAATTAGCATAATTTTAACCAATTTGTCAATCTAATGTGGAATTTTTTCCCCCGATCGGGGTGCCACCTCGCGGAAGGACAGCGGGTCAGGAACTCGGCTGTCAGATGCATTTAAGGTGTGAGTTGGCTGTCAGTTTAGTAGAAATGGCAACAATCCTTCGCATGCGGGCACGATCTCTTGTTATCATGCTACCTTCTGTTGATGCGACGCCTATTCAAGGCATATTGCTATAAGGTTTTATGCTCTTCTGCATAATTCATTTGTCTATTCCTTCCGTTTGGCACAGTGTAGGTGGTCATTACAATGGTGCTCAGGGTTGGCTACCGTGGCCGCTTACAGGGTTCTCAAAATTCCAGATCAGGGGGAGCAGGTTTTGGCTTGTCAGGTGAAAGTATGACTAAACCTAGAACTTCAGCTCGCAAACCAAGAGCTAAGGTTGCTCAAACTAATCTCTCTCCACGCTCTAGCAAGCGAGGTCGAAAAACTAATGCATAGGTCGTTGAAAATTTGGTCAACACCTATACAACTAATACCCCTCTGCATATTCGAAACAACATCCAGGGATGGGAGAAGCAAAGTTCGGATGACGAGGTAGATATTCAACAGCAACAAGCTACAATGGATTTCCTGATTAACCCTAGTAGTACTAGGGGCAGGGTCTCTCTTTTTCAGCAAACTGTTAAGATGTATTGGAAGTTTAAATGTGTTCTTGCCAAAGCCCTGATGAGTATGAAGGATCAGGAAGCACATACTTCCATGCTCTTTGACCTTAATCACATTAAACAGGACATGAGCTCCATGACAAAGACTCAAATGCAGCAAAATGACAAAATTGGACGAACTGAAGAGCAGTTGCAAGATTTGCAGTGGGTGGAGCTGCCTAGGTCCTCTGCTAAAGACCCAGCACCTGTGGATTCTTTAGATGGCTAGGCAGTTTTTGTTTCTTCTAGTTTTTTTATGCTTTTTGTCAATCGAAATTATAGATGTTTCTTCATATGTAAATATTATAGACATAGCCGAGTAGTAATCACAGCTACTGATAGACTGAAACAGTACCTCTTTTGGTTGGCTTTTAAATTTTTAAGATGGCCAACAGACCTGGCTTCCCCTCGGGCAGGTTGAGGCACAAATTTCTTGTTGTATTTATTTAGCAACTTGCTCTAAATAATAGAAAAAGTCAGGTCCTACGGAATTAACAGAAAAAAAAAATGTGAAATTTTTTAATTTTTTCATTAAAATTTTCTAGAATTATTGATTATACAATATGAATCTTCTAGCATTTTGAAAAATGAAATCAGTGGTTAGATGAAAAGACATGAGGACATTACATTGTTTTAATTTGTACACAGAGTGTTTCATAATGCATGTCCAATCTTTTATTAAAAAATAACATGATGATTGTTTGCTCATATATATATCTATTTTAAATGAAATAAATATTTTCAAAACCTCTTTAAAGAAAATAAAAGAACTCACCACAAATTTTGAAGAGGCAATAAATGATTTTTATGACTCAAGAAATTGTGCTTAAGAAGAAATAAGGCATTTAAAATATTAAAATAAACTAATTGTTTATATTAAATTTAATATTAAAATATAATATAATTTTATATATTATTTTAACAAAACTATAATTTAATATTATATAAACTATATTAAAATTTAAACCCTGAAATATATAAATTATATTAGAATTTAGAATTTAAAATCTAAAATTGTTATTATAACTTAAAACCATTATTTTCTTCTACCATTATTTTCTTTTATAAAACCATGTTAATATTTGGGAAGTTTGATAAAACAACAATCAGTGAAATCCAATGAATATAGGACATATATTTGGTAGATTAGGTTTTTTGAAACACATAGTTCTAAAAATGTTATGCCCAAGAATGTAACATTTCAATGCAGTTTCAATGCAACCACCTTTCAACAATGTAATTTTTAACATTTGTATTTTTAATTCCATATCTCTAATCTTCATAAGTGGTGACAAATAACTTGTACAATTAATTTTTAATTGTGTTTTGTAAAAAAATAATTTAAGTAAGGTTTAAACATATGATTTAGATATGCAAGAAATATAGTGGTGTGAATTTCATCTATTGATGTAGTGGTGATGACGAGAATATACTCGCATCTTGAATTTTACACCATCCGATAAAAAAAATTAATTAAGAAAATGATTAAAGTGGTCAATTCCAATGGGGGGGGTATGGGCGTAATTAGGTGTAACTAATTTTAATAAAACATTTTAGAGAAACATATCAAATATGTACTATCACATATTACAGCTAATATATTGATAAAATAAATATGAAAATAAATGGTATTCACTTAATTAAGTTGTGCACTAATACATAGGGGTGGGTAATAGAACTACGACATGCTTGTTGGTAAAAATGTTCATTTTCCAAAACTTGCTTAATAATTCAATTTATTATCACATCTAAGTAGGTAAACCATAAATAAAATATCAAAATGTCATCATGAAACATATGTAACATCATGACTAAACAACCCTCCTATACTTATGGAACTCTATGCATTAATAAGTAACTAGGGTTCTACCCTAGTTTCTTCACTATCATCATTTATGGAATATTTATCCTCTCTTTAATGCCTACCTTCTTCAACTTCTAAGTGGGTAATGTAAAGCTCCTTAGAACTCTACAAACATGCATTCCTTTTATTCTCCCTCGATAGTGTCTTTAGGTCTATCTATGGCCTCAAATGTGATAGCCTCAAGTTCTCTTGGGCCCCATGAAAGTCCCTAATTCACCCTTGTGTGTCTCTCTATTACATGGTAAGGGGAAACATTTTTTTCTTCCTTCCACCTTAGATCAAAGGTCGTCTCTACTACTATGGTAGAATTTTTACTATTTAGGGACTTGACATGCAACATCCAAGTGTGGTAGTCTTTTAGGATTATTTCAAGCAAGTGATGCTCAAAGGGAACCCATGATGGGTCCCTTTAGTTCTTAAAACCCATATGGTCAATGAAGCACTAGCCCCATCCCTAGTAATAGTTAAAGAACCTATCAAAAACAATAAATAATTTACAAAGAAAATGACCTAGTATGCATATTTAGTGGGCCATTAATGGAATTACTAGATCTTCACCAATGACTGATATATATTCCCTAAAAAATGAAAACAAGGGATGAAGCCTTCATATAACCATGGGGAAAAAGCTTCTTAATAGTGGAATTTGATATCATATAAGAGAAAGATTGGATACTCAATTTTGGTCTTGGTTTTGTTGTAAGTTGAACTTTGCATGAAATCCTAAAGTCCAAACTTTAGCCTCACCTTAGAGTTCCTCTTCATTATTCTATTTTGTGTAAGATGACGCAGCCAAAGGCGACCACACCCACAATATGCATATAATCCAATAATTTGGCGTGGAAGCTTCTTATTTAATCTTCAAAAGAAGATTTCCTCACCTTTTAACCCATGGTTATAAAACACAACAATAATAACTTCATATGTGGAAGCTATCCCTTTTCATGATATTGTGGTTATAAACCATAATTAAAAACCTGTTCATTTAAATTTCGAATATATGAAATAGATTTTGGTTAAACCCCATTTTTCAAACATTATACATTCGACTCCAATTAACATTCTATACTTTGGTTAAAACGCAAAGTACCAACATAATACCATTGGCCCATAGTTTACCTTTACATAGATGATTAGACATGTCAATCAATCATGTTGACCGTTCTAAGCTCACCGTTCAACCAATCTACATCAACCCTTCATTAATCAAATACTTTTATTAATCTTTATTAACCCTGCATATCCACAATATCCTTCAAAGCTTAAACTTTGGTTTAGTTCCCCTTACTTTGCTATAATTCTATTATAATACTATTATAATAGAATTATCATAACTCTTTATGAACTTACCATTTCCGCCTATCAACAGGCCGCACATATTTCGAGGCTCACTTGCATGTTAAATCATATATGGCCCACACTTTACCAAAGAAACATATGCTGGTGATATCTCCATACCCATCCATCCATCGAACGGTCATCACATTACGTCTCCCAATCCAATGACTATCGCATAAAAAAGATTCACAACTTTTAATGTTTCAAACTCATGTGAAATGAGTGGTTTCAATATGCCACACGTCGCTCTCCTAACTGTATCGCGTGCTTTTGATCTTTACCACTTACCACTCTAAAGTTGCACAAAAAACTCATTTTCTGGTTTTTGAAACTGTCTTCACTGTTCCATCTTTGCTATTGATTCATGGTTCCACACTTTGTTGACCAAGGTTCCTCTCGCTTATGCTTTCCAAACTTCTGGTTCCATTATAACTCCACACAAATATAATTCATCTACTTTTCAATTCCACTTTCTCTAGTCCACTGTGCCATTATTTATAGTTTCTTCTTTTGACAGGTTCATTCAGGTTCACCACGTACCATTTAAAGGCTGTGCGAAAACTCCCTTGGTGGTTTCCAAAACCACTCCTCTGTTCCTCTTCTATGCAGAAACCATCTTCACGGTTCGGTTGGCCTTTGATTTACAATTCTGCATTCAGGCTACACACTATTTCCCCGCTCCTTACACCTTCAATTTATCAGGCTAGTTACAGTTCATTCAACACATAGTTTTCTTTTATGCCACCACTTTAAGACTTCTACCTTTATTCAACTCGTTACTTCAAACCCTTACAAAATGCGTATTTGACATGAACTTGAATGCCGAATTCTTTTTAATGGCATCGATCCATTCTGTGATCGATGTTCAATCATAGGCTATCCATCTAGAATTCAATTAAAAATTTAATGTTCAACTTCTTAAACACACAATTTCGGAATTCCTTTGAATTTTTATGATTTCACCTTCAAGCATATATTATGCAGAAACACGAATTCTCATATCAACCATTCAATCAATGCAAACACACCCAAATTCATAATCGAACTTCTCCATATAAATCACCAAATAATTACAAAAATTTCTTCTCTCTGGCCTGATATTATAATCAGTAGCCTTTCTGTCTAATTTTCCTGTAGGCTTACAAAACAAACCCTTATTTGTCTAAAGCCTAAATCTCTACCTCTTCTCTATTTTCTATGCCTTGAATCTTATAATTTATACAAGTGGACTCTATATCCAATTCTGGTTTAAATCCATAACTTACTCAACAATTTCCTAAGAATCATCTTAGTCCTAAAATCTATCCTTTATCCCTAAAAATCCTTTCAAACTCATAAAATGATGGAACTAATTCTACTTTAGGAATTACAATTAAATTTCAAATATCTCATTTCCTATGGAATCTCAACTATCCTACTTCTCTCATGTTCTCCAATCATTCGGGAACATTTACAAATTTCTCTCAATAATTAATTAATTCCTATTTAAAATCACTCAAAACATTAATAATTACATTAGTGAATCCAAATTCCTTAAAAACAAAAGACCCCAATGTCTAATAAAATACACATAATTTTTTGAGCCTAATGCTCCTGCATCAGACTCCCAAGGTTAAAAATAATCGTGATCTCCTGATCATGTTCTTTTAATCTTTGTCTTATTGGATCCTATACCTTGTTCTGTAATTTGTCATCTATTTTTGCTGTTGTTTGTTGCTTTTCTCCAAGCCTCCACACTTTATGCTGCTTTTCTCCACTGGATGTACTTTCACAGTCTATTATTGTCTTCCTTTTGCTGTTGCTACTTCTTTTCTTTCTTCCTGATGTCTTCCTCACTTTCATTATTATCCTTCTTATCAGTTCAATTTCTCTGTCCAATAAATCTTATGATTGTTGATTTCTTTCATCTCTTGATTGCTGAAATATTATTGTTACTACCACCCTATCATCCTTACCCTCTTGTTTACTGTTGTCTTCTTTCTCTTTCATCTTCACATTCTGCATTTCCCAATATTGAAATTGAGATTTCTCTTCCTGTATTGAATCCTGATTCTTCAACATAATTTCCAGCAATTTAATTTCTTTATTCCATGGATTAAATATTTCCATAAAATTTTCTTCCTCTTTCTTTACTTGGTTGTTCATCTGTGCCAAAGTTTCTCCAGCATCTGCAACAAAACCTGCATTCACAAAACAATTATTAAAATAAAAACCATAAGGCCTCGGTGCCTCTTCTAGCAACATTTCAGTATATTGTTTTGATTTTTCCTCCTTTATCAGCACATCAGTATGCTGATTCATTCTCCTTAAAGAATTCTCTAAAGAACTCTCTAGACCGTCAACAATTCTTTCTTCCACATCATCTGCTTCCATGATGTTTCTCTGTTCTTGTCCACTGTAATGAACTATGTCTTCTGCAATCTTTTTGTCATACTCTGAGTTTTCCAGCAAATACTCCAGCAATGCAATTTATTTTTGAAATCTCTTAAGTACTTTATCATCACTAATAATCCCTGCATTTATACACAAATTTTCATTTTGAAAATTACAAGGTTCAATAGTCTCAACTGTTGCTTTACATATCAGCTCTTTAGACTGAATCTCATCTTCTTCTTTCACAAGAAATTCTTCCTATCTTGTAACGACTTCAAATATAAATGTATCACTGCTTTCCTCATTCAAGAGACATTCTTCATCATTCTTCAATTTAGAGTATTTATCTACTAAAAGATACTCTTCCATACTTTTGACAGCTTCAAAAGATTTCTCATCCTCTGTAAAACCTGTAATCACATCAAAATCATTAGCTATAAAAACACAAGGCTTTACATCATCTGGATGATCTGAACTATCCCAACAACTCAGGAAATCATCAATAATTCCCTCTTCAGCAAGGTAAACTTCTTGTTGTCTTGAATCTTCACAATAATTCATAAGATATTTTACAGATGTCCAATCTTCATATTTACCCATAACTTCACTCTGTTCTGCTTCGCAAATGGAAACTTCCATTTTCAACTCGACTTCTTTGAGTTATTCACATCTCAATTTTACATTAACATCCGCTCAAGCTTTCTCAGCTCTTCTGCTAACTGCATGTTCACTTTCTGCTCTCTCTTCCGTTGTAGCCTCTGCCACTTTACTTTCTTCTTCATGGTCCAACCATGTCTCTTGTTTTCCTTTATCAACATTGTTAATACATCAAATTCTTTTCTTATCTCAGCCAACTCCTTGTCAACCTCCTCTTGACTCATTCATTTCTTGTGAACTGTTTTAGCATTCTTCATCTTCATCTTGTAGTTTTCCTTTGAACCTTGAACATGACTTTCCATAGTCATCTTCTCTTACTATGAGCTATATTAAAGCCTCTGCAATAACAAGTCCTCCTTGTTACAACTTACCTCACCAATCCTTTTCTCTGGATTTGGTCTTTTGGCAAGCACTGGTTCTGTATCTTCTGGAACCTCTTGAGCATTCCACTCTACTCCTTCTAGGCTTCAACTCATATGCACCTTTTAAGAACACAATTGTCCTTTTTATCCAACCTCTATTGGAATTATTCAAGGTTCTATTCCACACTTTACTCAGAAACTCTTACCAATTTCCTTTATCACTGCTCTTAAAGCTGTGATTTTATTTTGCTGAGATTTTCTTCAACTGCCTGCAACCTGAATTCTGCAAACATAATCTTCAAATCATAGTTAAAATAACACTTATCAACTCACCTTCAAGATCTCTATGTGATCTTGTTTCACCTCTCATCTGCACTGTATCTCTATGTGTTGCAATCTATCAGATTCAAAATCTAATCTCTTTTTATTTTCTCCATCACACGTGCATTCATTCTATTTCCAATTTAATTAAAATAAAATTGAACCTTCAAAATATTTGTTTCCGGCTTTGATACCAAAATTGACGCAAGCAAAGGCTGCCACACCCAAAATATGCATATAATCCAATAATCTAGCGTGGAAGCTTCTTATTTAATCTTCAAAAGAAGATTTCCTCACTTTTTAACCCATGGTTATAAAACCCAACAATAATAACTTCATATGCAGAAGTTGTCCATTTTCATGATATTGTGGTTATAAACCATAATTAAAAACTCGTTCATTTAAATTTTGAATATACGAAATAGACTTTGGTTAAACCCCATTTTTCAAACATTATACATTCGACTCCAATTAACATTCTATACTTTGGTTAATACACAAAGTACTAACATAATACCATTTGGCCCACAGTTTACCTTTACACAGATGATTAGACACGTCAATCAATCGTGTTGACT
Organism: Pinus albicaulis; assembly: GCA_034641835.2. Classification (NCBI taxonomy): domain Eukaryota; kingdom Viridiplantae; phylum Streptophyta; class Pinopsida; order Pinales; family Pinaceae; genus Pinus; species Pinus albicaulis. The sequence continues at coordinate 472,571,937 of CM076582.1, read as the reverse complement.
GTTCTAAGCTCGTTATTCAAACAATTTGCATCAACCCTTCATTAATCGGATACTTTTATTAATCTTTATTAACCTCGCATATCCACAATATCCTTCAAAGCTTAAACTTTGTTTAGTTCCCCTTACTCTGCTATAATTCTATTATAATACTATTATAATAGAATTATCATAACTCTTTATGAACTTACCATTTCCGCCTATCAACAGGCCGCACATATGTCGAGGCTCACTTGCATGTCAAATCATATATGGCCCACACTTTACCAAAGAAACATATGTTGGTGATCTCTCCATACCCATCCATCCATCGAACGATCATCGCATTACGTCTCCCAATCTAACGACTATCACATAACAAAGATTCACAACTTTTAATGTTTCAAACTCATGCGAAATGAGTGGTTTTAGTATGCCACACATCACTCTCCTAACTGTATCGCGTGCTTTCGATCTTTACCGCTTACCACTCTAAAGCTGCGCAAAAAACCCATTTGCTAGTTTTTGAAACCATCTTCACTGTTCCATCTTTGCTATTGATTCATGGTTCCACACTTTGTTGACCAAGGTTCCTCTCACTTATGCTTTCCAAACTTTTGGTTCCATTATAACTCCACACAAATACAATTCATCTACTTTGCAATTCCACTTTCTCTAGTCCACTATGCCATTAATTATAGTTTCTTCTTTCGACAGGTTCATTCAGGTTCACCACTTACCATTTAAAGGTTGTGCGAAAACTCCTTTGGTGGTTTCCAAAACCACTCCTCTGTTCCTTTTCTATGCGGAAACCAACTTCACGGTTCCATTGGCCTTTGATTTACAATTCTGCATTCAGGCTACTCACTATTTTCCCGCTCCTTACACCTTCGATTCATCAAGTTAGTTACAATTCATTCAACGCATAGTTTTCTTTTACGCCACCACTTTAAGACTTCTGCCTTTATTCAACTCGTTACTTCGAACCCTTACAAAATGCGTATTTGACATGAACTTGAATGCCAAATTCTTTTTAACGGCATCGATCCATTCTGTGATCGATGTTCAATCATAGGCTATCCATCCAAAATTCAATTAAAAATTTAATGTTCAACTTCTTAAACACACAATTTCGGAATTCCTTTGAATTTGTCTGATTTCAGCTTCAAGCATATAGTATGCAGAAACACGAATTCTCATATCAATCATTCAATCAATGCAAACTCACCCAAATTTAGAATCGAACTTCTCCATATAAATCACCAAATAATTACAAAAATTTCTTCTCTCTGGCCTGATATTCTAATCAGTGGCTTTTCTTTCTAATTTTCCTGGAGGCTTACAAAATAAACCCTTGTTTGTCTAAAACCTAAATCTCTACCTCTTCTCTGTTTTCTATGCCTTGAGGCTTATAATTTATACAAGTGGACTCTATATCCAATTCTGGTTTTAATCCATAACTTAACAATTTCCTAAGAATCCTCTTAGTCCTAAAATCTATCCTTTATCCCTAAAAATCCTTTCAAACTCATAAAATTATGGAACCAATTCTACTTTAGGAATTACAATTAAATTTCAAATATCTCATTTCCTATGGAATCAAAACTATCCTACTTCTTTCATGTTCTCCAATCATTCGGGAACATTTACAAATTTCTCTCAATAATTAATTAATTCCTATTTAAAATCACTCAAAACATTAATAATTACAAATTAGTGAATCCAACTTCCTTAAAAACAAAAGACCCCAATGTCTAATAAAATACACAGAATTTTCTGAGCCTAATGCTCCTGCATCATAAGACTACTTAACCTTTCATTATACCTATAGGATAATGGTTCACTTTAGGAAATAGGAAATTATTTAAGCTAATTTCACTTTAGGAATGTGGAAATGGAGCAATGGAACATTACTACCTATGCTTGCATGATATGAAAAAGGAATTCTTCGAAAAAATGAAGTTGTTAGTGAAAGGCCACATATAGGACCCAATATCTAATGTATGAATATGTTTCCTTTGTCATGGATATTTCCTCAAAATAGCCACATTGTAACTTGATACACCGAGAACCCAAAGGTCCAATTGTGTAAGAAAAACTCAACAACAACTCACTTGGTGGATTGGAGCAACAAATTTTCACTACTTGATTGTAAGGATCCCCTAAATTCCATGCAACTAGACATAACATAACCACACCAAAAGGTTCCTACAACTTCGAGCATGGTACTCATCTAACGAGAGAAAGAAAACTCAAACACAACCACTCCTCTATGGTCGATGGAATCTTGTCTCCACAACCATCTTTAAGACCTAAATCTTCACTATTTTGTCATCTAGAAGAGGAGATAGAGAATGCCCATCCAAACACCATCAATAGTTGGGTGAGCTAAGCCAATAAGGTGAAATAAGAGAGAAAACAAAACATGAAATCTTGAAATTTCATAAATCCCTCCTACAAGGCGAAGATCATAGTGTGATAAAAGAAAGAGAAGATGATGAACAAGAAAATACCACCTAGAGGAATCGATGGATGTCATCAAGAAAAGAAAATATGAAGTGCCCCAACTTGTAATCATCTACTTAACATGAAATCAATTATTCTCTAGATATTCAATTTGTTCTCGTTTTATCTATCTTTAATCATGTACACCAAGGTTCTAAGGAAATTTAGAAAAAAATAAAATAAAAAACAAAAACAAAAACATTTCCCAGAAATTCTAACTTAAATAGCATATAGAAATTCTTCCAAATAAACAATTTCATATTTTATTTTATACTACAATAATTTATTATGCAATTACAATTTTATAAGTAAACAGACTTCTACATCTTAATCTAAAATGAAATTATCAATACTATAATATATAATTCTAATCATTATAATAATAAAAAATTAAAAAAATTAAAATAATATTTTTCATTGAATACTTAATCATTTAATTCTGTTGCCCACGTTGATGTTAGTGTTATGTCAAACAATACCAAAGACAACATGTCCAACAAAATGGAAAATGAAAACTACAATGGTGTCCATTTTGGCATATACTTAAATTCTCAAGTCAATATAGTCCACAGATGAAGATGCAATAATCTTCCTTCAAGAACAAGCCTGGTGACTAAGATTTAAAATAAAATCAGGAGACTAAGGGGTTTGTCAGATATTTCACCTACCATTGTGCAATAAAGAAAGGAAAGATGGAATTTCCTATACATTTGCTATTTGCATTGTCTCATTCCCAGAAGGAGGTGTGACTGTTGAGTCAACATAGTCCACAAATGAATATGTAAGAATCTTTCTTGCAGAAAACCTGAGTTGCTAGGATTCAAGAGACTTGAAAGTTTCTGAGAAACTCCACCCACCTGTGTTTGCACCTAATGGAATCTCCTAGAAAATACTTGTTGATCTGCATGGTGGCCTTCGCAGGAGCTGTGATGAATATGAGGGTATGTTCAGCAGTGCAGCATGTTGTTGGGGACGATAGAGGATGGGATTCCACTTACCAAGATTTTCAAGGCTGGGCTTCTCGAAGAATATTTCGCGTTGGAGACAACATTTGTGAGTAATCAAATATATTCATGAAAATTTATAGAATTTTTTTAATGTGATTTACTGAGATCAGTGGCAGCTAAGTCCATAGAAATAAGTACTCTCAAATATATTCTTATGTTTATATGCTTATAGAATGAAAATTTATAGATTTCTTTTCAAATTTGGTTTATCCAGATTAGTGGCTAGCTGAAAATTGATTCCAAAATTGATCTGGTCACTTTTTATTATTAAGGAGGTGTTTTATTAAGTATATTCTAGTTTTTTATTATTATCAAAGTTATGCAATATACTTATTACCAAAATTATACGAAACTGATTTAATGTAAACATCTATTGAGAAATTTATTTCTCAAAATAATTTCCATCCTTTCCATCCTCCTCCCCAAAATCACATATACAAAATGAAAATTACAAAACTTTATGTTTACATTTACAAAAATAAATGTTGTTAATTACAAATATCATCATGTACAATCTATTATCTTCTAATAATATTTTCAAACATCCTTACTACAATTGCTTAATTTTTATTTTGGCAACCTCATTCTGCATCAGGGTTTGCCTATGCCTCTTCAGAACAAAGCGTGTTAGAGCTCAGGAGCCAAGAAGATTTCGAGAAGTGTGAGCTCAGAAACCCTCTCAGAATATATGATGGGGGGCTTGATGCAGTGGCACTGGTGAAGGTTGGTAGCATGTATTTTAGCAGTGGAAGAGCAGAGGACTGTCGAAATGGGATGAAGTTGTGGATTAACGTGATATCTGATGGAAAGGAGAATGATTCAGATAATTTTGATGTGGTTTCAGATGGTATGGAGAATCATGGTGCAGACAATCATTATTCAAATTTGGTGTCAAATGGGGTGGAGAAACAAGCATTAAACCAGTTTAAGTTAGTCTCAAATGGTATGGGAAAGATGGAGGCCGCTGAAGGACCTGCAGTTTAAGTAACATCTGGTGGGGCCCGTTTTGCTTATTCCCTTTTATTCTTAGGTTTTAGGTGCTTCACAACCACTCTCTATGTGATGATCTAACAAATTTTTGTGATCAATATTTAATTTAATTAGAAATATTTCAGAAAATCACATAATTAATAAATTATATGATTTTTTTTAGAATAATTGTTCTATACAAGTCAGTTAGTGGCTATTTTCATTTTCAGCAAGTGTCTTGTGTTTTATCTATGTATAGTTAGTTTAAATGCTTATATAAATTTTAGAATTCTTTTTAATTGTTATGTTATTTTGGAATAAAGTTTGTAGATTTTTTATTTTAAAAAAATAAAAATATATAAATAGTCTGTAGTATATATATGTAAAGAATTAAATTAAAGATTTTGAAATAGTTGTTATTCTTAGTTTCGGAGTGGTTTTATAAATTTATTAATTTTTCAAAGAAAAATATATGGATAGTTTAGATATGTTTTTTAAGTATATAGTTAAAAGTTTTATTACGAGTGATTTTACAAATTTATTAAATAGTATACAACTATTTTGATAGCTATATGTAAAAATATATAATTTTTTTTCACATTTTTTTCTTTGGGTATTATGTTATTATTGTGTTCAATTTTGAAGTATAATTAAATTGCAAATTACAAAACATTTTGAAATTAAAAAAAAAAAACAAATTTTATTTTGTTAAATCTAAGACTTTTGTGATCTATAATATAGATGAATGTTTTTAGGATTAATTACATCATTAGGATTTGGTCAACTTTTCCAACCAACTAATGTGGTTAATCCTCGGGACAAGGTGAGAAAGTCAATCGATCTCATGAATAAATAGCAGGGGTGCATCATTGCCCTATGGAAACTTGTTGAAAACTAGAAGTTAAAAACTAACTGTTATATAACTTACCTTAGTTTTCAACAACTTTCTCTCAACAGTGATGCACTCTTGCTATTTATTCTTGAAAATCTATTGACTTTCTCATCTTATTATGAGGATAAACTACATTAATTAATTTGAAATATAAACCAAATCTTAATAATATGATTAAACCCAAAAAAAACATTCATTTATAAATTTTACTTTTTAATAAATTCAGAAACATGTAAATTTAAAAAAAAAATACCATCCTCAATGAACTATTTCTGATATGATGCATATACATGGAAAGCCTATTAGATATTGAATGTTTTCCACACATTGGCTAGGTGATGTACATGCAAAAACTGTACAGCTGTAAATTTAAACAGCCATTTCAGCAACCGTAATTATTTTGATATGTCATTATTAGGCTGCTGTGCGTACGCGGATTGGTCTGTGTAAGGTTCAGTTCCTGTTGGTTCTTCTAGTCTATTCACCAGTTCAACTCCATTTATTAACATGAACATTTCAAATATTTTGACATGATATAACGTCGGCGATCGTTATGTAAATTGTTTCTGTTTTTTTAGTTAGCTATGTTGTAGCTGTTTTTTTCTCTATTTAACGGCTAGTCTTAAAAAAAATTCTTTAGAAAATAATGGAAATTTAGGCAAGATTATAATAAAATTTGACAGAAAATTTGAGTTTCAGTTGTCAATCTTCAGCATTAGGATTTTGGGTAACCCAGGATTTTTAATGGCGCTGATTCTATTTCTACCATAAATAAAACAAACTATTCAAACATTTTTTTACCAAATTCATGTAAGAAAACTGTGAGAATTTGTGCCACAATGCCCTCCGTAATTGTGTTAATGTTTTTTATTTCTTCTCTCCTTTCTCTATGTACTCGATTGTAATTTGTTTTATTTTTACATGGATATTTTATTTCAAAATTATTGTTTTACAACTTTAATTTAACTAACACAACCACATTAATAACTATGGTTGACAAATACATAGGTGTATATCATAGCAACAACATGGCCACAAGTTTATGCACGACTAGTTTAATGTGTGCCTAAAAGTATTTTGGCATAGCCTAGGAGGGCATGTTGATATGCAAGTGTTGGTATAACAAATTTACAAGGGTGTCTAAGAAGGTGCTCATTACTTGTATTTTCTACATGTAATTTTCCCTAAAAAGTGACAATTTTTTTATTTATTTAAAAACATCAAAACGTATCTTTATCGTTTTTTGGGGTTAAACATTTGGATGATTACCAAACCAAGAAAAAGCTTTTCTAGCTATTGTAGTGTTCCTTGAATCATAACTACCTACTCGAGAAAGAACTTTTCTAGCTATTGTAGTGTTCTTTGAATCATAAACTTGAAACACATATATAAAGATTATAAATGCAAAAATATGATATAGAAGACTTGAACAAGATGAAGCATGTGAATGAAACACTTAATGACTATCCTAAGGAAGAAAACAATGTTCGACTTCCACTTAGGGTGGGGCCACCTTTAGTGGAGCAAAGATCCAAACATGAAAATAGTTGCAAAACCATTCCATAGCCACATACCTCTTTAAATAGATTCCTCACAAGAAAAAAAAAGTAATGAGCCCCATTATTAATGAGTACTAACTTCTCAGTGAAACTTATTTAATGAAGATAATCATTTTTACATTAAATAACTATCCATTATTATCTAATAAGTTTTATTTAAAAAGATGCTTATATCCACTAATTGACTAACTTTTAAATAATTTAAGTTAGAGAGACTATAGTAGTATTCTATTAATTCAAAATCATATTAAAATTTATCTACTTGTTAATTTGACTTTGTGAGAAAAACAGTTTATTAACACATTAAAATTATTACAATTCAAAACATTTGATTTAATTATTATATTTGATGAAACTATTATAATAATGATAATAATAATAATCTAATTTTAAGATGAAGATTATATCAAATATAAAATTGGAATATAAAACTTAAATGATGTAAATAAACATTTAAGATATATATATATATATATATATATATATATATATATATATATATATAACATATTTTAATCATCAAACTCATTCCTGCGTCAGAAATTGTATATTTTGAACGTAAAAAAATTAAACATTGAATTACAAAAGAAATATTTTTTTAACCTCCAGTTTTAAACATTAAAATTACTTCTATTCTGTCATTTTCTCTCGTTCCATGAGGATAATGGGTAACTTACAGGTTGAACCCCTATCTCTTGAACATTAAGAGTTTTAATGCGTGTCTTTTTATTTTGTCATTTTCTTTCGTTCGATGAGGGTCATGGGTAACTTGAAGGATGAACCCCTCACTGCTACTGGTGGAGATATCCTTTTTATATTATTTTATTGTGGATAGGCTTTCAGACCTAAGGTTCTACACGTTGAGACTATTTTGAAAGATGTTGTACCTTTAAAAATTTATAATTTTTGAAAGTTGCGATACAGTTAAAAACTATAATATTCTTAAAAAAAAATTGAAGATTCCAAGAAGAAGCCAAAAAAGTAGGTCATATAAAACGCTAATTAGAGTCTATTTATATTTATTATATAACCAAGTAAAGTAAGTTATATAAAGGAATAATTTGAGTCTAATTGTATTTATTATATGACCAAGTAAAGTAGGTAAGGCTAACTAGAGTCTAATTATATTTATTAGATAACTCCGTAAAGATAACACGAAAGATCACACAAAGAAAGTAGGTATAATGAACTCTCAGTTAACCATTACTTTTGCATGACAACAACTAAATATTTGATCAGAAAAGCACACGATAATCTTGCATCAATATCTAATCGAGAATCATTAACATTTTAGATACTCGGGGTAAGTGACAAAACTGCAAAACCCTCCAAAGCCAAAGATTTATAATTATTATTTCACAGATTTGATAAGGGAGACTGAAAGTTGCTATTATAGTTGGCGTAGTGATTTTCATATAATTAAGACAATGTGGACTCTATGCCAAAGACAAAACTGACCATTAAATAATTGTAAATTGACCAAAAATGGTATCAGAATAAGAAAAAATCTTACTAAGAAGAGGCATCATCTGCCAGAAAAGCTACTTCGTTGCCATTCCATGAAAAAAGTAAGCACATTCAACTAGAAATGAGAAAATCAAACTTGTAATTCAGATCAATACCATTACAAAGCAATAAATGAAATAAACATTGCAGACCAAATTATAAGTGGGGCTATGCATATGAACAATAGACTATAAAATCTAGAAAATATAGACATATATCATTTAGTGTCACCCTTGGCTAGCTCCATATCTTGGATGGGCATTATCATCCTTCTCTACATAATTTTTCCACAACCAGTGTTGTTGCCACACCATGAGCATCTCTTCAATGGGTATATTCTTCGTTTCTAGAAGAAACTTGTAAAGTAAAATGTTCATAATTAAAACAAACTCTGCAAAGAATAGAACGTCCAAACTTCATGTGGCAAAGCATGGAAAGGAATGGTTGAGCGATGGCGAGTGAATAAAAGTTTTACTGAAACGTTGATACTCTGCCAAGTTGATCGGATCTTGGGAAAAGCTCACTCGGAACCAACCAGCCAAGAGGACCCCATGACCGTGCAAAAGCTGAAACATAGATACACTACAATGAATGTTGTGTATCTTTTACACAAAATATTTTTTTAATATTTTTGCTGATGTGATTTGATTAAATTTGGAGTTAAGATGGATTTACGCTGGTTTTTTACACATTATAAATAGATTATTGAAAACACTTTGTTTCAAAGTGGAGCAAGTTTTCAAATATTTATAAATAGATTATTGAAATCACAGCACTTAGTACTCACACTGAAATCTTTTCCCACCTAAAAGTCACCCTAAAATCCTTTCCCACTTAAAAATCAATCACAGTTAGTATTCACACTAAAATTCTTTCCCATAAATATTATTTTCCACTTAGCACAAATAGTATTTCACTGTTTGCACTATCATAGAGATGCTTCCTCTACAATTAGATGCTTTGTTTGTGTTAGATTAATTAGATTAAATTTTAAATGTTAAATGTTAAACATTATTTTTACATTCACCTCTTTAGGTTTTTAGGTAAGAGAGTCAATGCATGTAGTGTACTCAAATACACACTTAAGGGATCCAAATTTATTATATATATATATATATATATATATATATATATATATATATATAAATTTAATAAATATATATATATATATATATATATATATATATATATATATATAATTTGGCTCATGGTATTTGACTCATAATTTTTGTTATATAAATAGGATTATGGAGTAAATATAAACAAAGGTTTTATTTATTTGCCATACATATGGTTTATTTATACTTATATATTTAACATACCATGGTATTTGGCTCATAGGCTTAGTATATAATTAGATGTTGATTTCTAAATTGATATATTTTTATTTATTTACCATACCTTTTTTATAAATATGGTACTACCCCATTGTATTAAAATGGCATTTTCCCATAAAGTTCACCTAAATAAAACCTTTTTCTAAAGTTTTCTTTAAATATAAAGAGGTTTATGGAGTAAATATAAAAAAAAAGGTTTTATTTATTTACCATACCTTTAGTTTATTTATATTTTTATTTATTTACCATACCTTTGGAGTAAATATAAAAATATATTTTTACGCCAATAGGCGTACCCCTATTGGAATTGGCTTCATTAATCTTTTTGCTAATTAATCTTTTTCATCCGATGGTCTAGATTGAAAGATGTTGGTATATTCTGGTCGTCGCCACTAAATCAATGGATCAAATCTACACCACTAACTTACTTGCATATCTAAAACATGTGATTAAACCATACTTAAATTAAAAATTTACAAATCTTGATTAAAAATTTACTATACCATTTATTAATTGCCACCTATCAAGATTAACAACTGGAATGAAACTAAAACGTTAACCCTTCTCCAACGTGTGTGAAACCATTCTGCAACGTGTCTGAAGGCCTCACTGTCAATCTTGCCCGCAGACAGGGACAGGTCATAGGAGGAAACATCATGGGCGCCCTGGTGGTTTCAAATCGAGTAACGGTGTAGGAATGGATAAGTGTAGTGGAAATGTGTAATGTATTGAGCCTGGAAGATGAAATGGAAAGAAGAGGTGGTGCAGGGGATGGAGGTAAGCCAACCTACTTCTGGAGGTTTGAATATGAAATGGCAAGGTTTGAATACGCACAGGGATGTTTGGGGGGAGGTTAGGGTAATGGTGCCTACCACTCTCCTGCCACTCCACTCGCATTGTACAGCTACCCTCGATCGAACTTGCCTCTGCAACCCGATTTTTCATGAAAGTGCTCCTGCAGTGTCTCTCATCCTTGCCAACTTGATGAGGTATGCTATACCACTACTGAAATCATTGTTTCCTTTCTTTGCAAAAATTCATGGTTTTATTATGGTAACCCTAAGTCTCCATGTGAATAATGTGTTACAAGTTTTCCTTTCTAGAGTTACTACTTTTGCTCGGTGATGGTAGTAATGATGCCCCTACAAAGGGAGAAAATAGCCCCTAGCCAAAGCTGGGTTGGTAGGCCTCTGTATTTTCGACAACGAAATAAATAGTCCACTTTCACGGACGAAAGATGCCACAGGGACATGTTTACCCGGTTTTAATTTTCAAACTTAGCGTGAAAATTTTCTGTCTATCTTTTTGGACTGAATGACATCATCTGAATCTGATTATTAATCCACATTTCCACCCAACGATAGTTGCAATGTTACTGTCTCAACCTATGATTAATACGCCCAAACAGTTCATTCTTCAACGCCAGATAGTTGTGGTGTCTAGTATTCATATTCCCTTTGAGTTATTCAAATTCAAAGGAAATCACGCCATGAAAACCTCTAGATCTTTATTTCACGCGTTCGTGTTCTGTATGTTGATGGTGTTATTTGTTCAAGCATGAATGTTTAGGAAAATTGAGGCTAATGTCTAAATATTTAAGTGCAAAACGCGATACCATTTTGGAAGCAAGTCGACTACTTCAAAGGATACACCATCAGATTGGTAGGGTTGGTGGGAGAAGAATGAGCTGCAATTATTTTGAATGAGGCATATATTTCTTCTTAATTGGTTCAAATGACTTCGTTAACAACTATTATCGATTCCAATTTCATTCTTCTAATTTAATTGTTTCACAGTACATAGATTTCCTTTTGCAGATATACCTATCTTACATTAAGGTAAGGAAAGAACAAGTTTCTAGAGTTCTCGAAAGTTGAAGTTTCTTTTAATAGTTAAAAGCTGAATTTTAAATTTATGGAATATTTATATGATCTTTAAAAATTAATTTAGTTATAGATTTTAATTATCCATTTATACAATATTAATGTGATAAGCAAAAACCAATTCAATTGTTTGAGTGAGGTCAATCATATTTACAGTAATTATTTTCCATTCGAATAAGTTCATGGAATAGTTTCGCACATTGGTTATATACTATAATGTAATCCTTAATATAAAAATTAAAATGTCAAGTTAATAAATAGATGTAATTAATCGGATCCATACCTTGGTTTAAATCCCATGCAACTTCAAATTTCAACCGATCATATCTAACCGTCAGATTCTATCGTCCATTGATCAGACGGTCTTCGCTTTCCAGGCTCCAACAAAGTTGTCAGGGTGATGCGACGCGAAATAGGTGCTTTTGTATTTGATTTGGAGGGCTACGTGTCACCTTCATAATTCATTGCGTCCATTCAAGAGATACTGCCTCACTGCTTGAAAGTGTTGCGATAACACTGACTGGTTTCCCTCAAGACTTCAACATGTTTGGTATCACTTGGAATTAAAATTAATTATTTAAAATATTTAATATAATATTATTATTATTTTTTTAGAAATATACCAATATTTATTTTTTTATTTTATTTATATACTATTATTAGTGTCATTTTAGCCTCTAAGAGAACTAACAATTACCAAAAAAAAATAATGTACATCAAAATAAATTTAGGTGGAAATTAATGTTCATCTACAAATCGTTTTAAAAGATATCTCACCCAAAAAATGAAAACTTTAATCCTTAATATACAGAGGCTAATAATAAGAAAAATAAAAACAAGAAGAAAATGCACATTAAAACAAAAAATTAGGTGGAAAATAACGTTAATCTATCAATCGTTAAAAAATAATTCTCACCGAAAAACGTAATCCATAATATAAAAATTAAAATGTCAAGTTAATAAATAGATGTAATTAAATTAAAAAATGGTTAATATTTATTTTGTATTATTATACTTATTTATAAATAATAATATAGAAAAGGATAATGTTATACTTCTCCATGAATATTGTTGTAGATATTAATTTTTTGTAATTAATATGTAATATTTTTTATCATAAAAGTATTGGTTATTATAATTTTTATGTGATGTTTTGTGAGGAAATTGTTCATTAGCTTTTTTTTTTAGGTATAGTTAAAATAATTACTCAGATATTAAATTAGTACATTAATATAATTAATTTATCTGAAACCTAATTTGATTTATAAATATATAATATTATGTGATAATAAACCCCTCAAAAATTATTATACAACCGAGTTGCTCATGCATGCATGTTCCTTGAATTATTTGAGAATGGAAAAATAAATAGGAATGAAATATTATGGAAATCTCTTTGATGATCTCAATATGCTAATAAAAGCCCTACTCTTATGCACATCACAATATTTTTCCTAAAACTAGATTTTATATGAATATTTGAGAGTAGTTTAGTGAGGTCATAATTTTGTTTAGAAGATAATGATAAATTTGGTAAGATTTTAGCTAAATCTAGTTTAAAATTTTGGAAATTTAAATTATTATTATCAAGGTTTTGGATTTTCCTCATAGTGTTAATCCATTTAAAACAAATTATTTCAACACTCCATCAATCACGTTTTTTTTTTTAAAGTTCTTGTAGTGATTCTAACAAGAAATTTATAATTTAAGAAAAATTGTAACACTAATAATAATTCATTTCTATTAAAAAAATAAATATATCCACAATAATTGTGGGATGATCATCCCCTTATGTTTTATTTCTATTTCTATTACTATTACTATTAGTAACATGCTAACCTCATATTATGTAAATTGTAAATCATTTACTTCATTTTAGGTTTTTAATAATTTTTCCTTAGGTTCACCAATTCCTTTGGTTTATAATATTAAACCCTACGGTTTATTATTTCTTTTGGTTTATATTATTAATATTCCCTTGGGATTATTAAGCTATTGTGTTTTTAATATTTTTCCCTTCGCCTTATTGATTCCTTAGGTTATTAATAATTTTTCCTTGGGTTCACCAATTCCTTTAGTTTATAATATTAAACCCTTGGGTTTATTATTTCTTTTGGTTTATATTATTAATATTCCCTCGAGTTTATTAAGCTATTGTGTTTTTAATATTCTTCCCTTCGCCTTATTGGTCCCTTAGGTTATTAATATTTTTCCCTTGGGTTCACCAATTCCTTTGGTTTATGAATAATACCTTGGGTTAATTATTAGTGTTTATTAATTTCTTCAACTTGAATATTTTTTTATTAATTTTATTGATCCTTCGCCTTATTGGTCCTTTGGGTTATTAATATTTTTTCCTTGGGTTCACCAATTCTTTTGGTTTCTAATATTAAACCCTTGGGTTTATTAGTTCTTTTGGTTTATAATATGAATAATCGATCAATGTCATCCATAATCAAATATTGATCATCCATGATCAAATGTCACATTCTGAAAAATATTGTCTAACAAATATTCTCTCAATATGAAAATAACCCATGGCCAACCATGGTCATAGTTGGTCCAAAGTCGCAATGTGACAAGAATTGTCTCAATGTTTAAATCAATTCCCTTGGGTTCACCAATTCCTCTGGTTTATAATATTAAACCCTTGGGTTTATTAGTTCTTTTGGTTTATAATATGAATAATCGATCAATGTCATCCACGATCAAATGTCACATTCTGACAAATATTGTCTCAATATGAAAATCACCCATGGCCTACCATGGTCATAGTTGGTCCAACAACACATTGTGGCAACAATTGTTTCAATGTTTTAATCAATTCCCCTGGGTTCACCAATTCCTTTGGTTTATAATATTAAACCCTTGGGTTTATTAGTTCTTTTGGTTTATAATATGAATAATCGATCAATGTCATCCATGATCAAATGTCACACTCCGACAAATATTGTCTCAATCTGAAAATCACCCATGGCCAACTATGGTGATATTTGGTCCAATGTCGCATTGTGAAAAAAATTGTCTCGATGTTTAAATCAATCCCTTGGGTTCACCAATTCCTTTGGTTTATAATATTAAACCCTTGGGTTTATTAGTTTTTTTGGTTTATAATATGAATAATCGATCAATGTCATCCATGATTAAATGTCACATTAAATGAAATATTGTCACAATATAAAAATCTTCCATGTCCATGTCATAAAATCATATTTGAATTGACGTCGCATTGTTGTTTTAATTGTCTCAATATTTAAATCAAATCCCTTGGGTTCACCAATTCCTTTGGTTTATAATATTAAACCCTTGGGGTTATTAGTTCTTTTGGTTTATAATATGAATAATGAATCAATGTCATCCATGATCAAATGTCGCATTGTGACAACAATGGTCTCAATGTTTAAATCAATTCCCTTGGGTTCACCAATTCCTTTTGGTTTATAATTTGTTGGGTAATGGTTGTCCCTTGGGTTCACCAATTCCTTTGGTTTATAATATTAAACCCTTGGGTTTATTAGTTCTTTTGGTTTATAATATGAATAATCCATTGGGTTAATTATTAGTGTTTATTAATTTCTTCAACTTGAGTATTTTTTTATTAATTTTATTGATCCTTCACCTTATTGGTCCCTTAGGTTATTAATATTTTTCCATTGGGTTCACCAATTCCTTTGGTTTATAATATTAAACCCTTGGGTTTATTAGTTCTTTTGGTTTATAATATGAATAATCGATCAATGTCATCCATGATAAAATGTCACATTTTGAAAAATCTTGTCTCAATATGAAAATCACCCATGGCCAACCATGGTCATAGTTGGTCCAATGTAAGTGATGTGATAACAATTTTCGATATTTAAACCAATTCCCTTGAACTTAAATAATTCCTTTGGTTTATAATAATGCGACACCAAGTTTTTCATCGTTCTTTTGGTTTATAATATGAATAATGATCATTCATCTATACATCTGCTGATCAAATGTCACATTCTAACAAATATTGTCTCAATATGAAAATCACCCATGGCCAACCATGGTCATAGTTGGTCCAACATCAGATTGTGACAACAATTGTCTCAATGTTTAAATCAATTCCCTTGGGTTCACCAATTCCTTTGCTTTATAATATTAAACCCTTGGGTTTATTAGTTCTTTTGGTTTATAATATGAATAATTGATCAATGTCATCCATGATCAAATGTCACATTCTGACAAATATTGTCTTCATATGAAAATCACCCATGGCCAACCATGGTCATAGTTGGTCCAACGTCACATTGTGACAACAATTGTCTCAATTTTTAAATCAATTCCCTTGGGTTAACCAATTCCTTTGGTTTATAATATTGAACCCTTGGTTTTATTATTTCTTTTGGTTTATAATATGAATAATCGATCAATGTCATCCATGTCAAATGTCACATTCTAACAAATATTGTCTCAATATGAAAATCACCCATGGCCAACCATGGTCATAGTTGGTCCAATGTCGCATTGTGACAACACTTGTCTCAATGTTTAAATCAATTCCATTGGGTTTACCCATTCCTTTGGTTTATAATATTAAACCCCTCTGTTTATTAGTTCTTTTGGTTTATAATATGAATAATCCCTTTGGTTAATTATTAGTGTTTATCTATTTCTTCAACTTGAGTATTTTTCTATTAATTTTATTGATCATTGGCCTTATTGGTCCCTTAGGTTATTAATATTTTTCCCTTGAGTTCACCAATTCCTTTGGTTTCTAATATTAAACCCTTGGGTTTATTAGTTCTTTTGGTTTATAATATGAATAATAGATCAATGTCATCCATGATCAAATGTGTCACAGTATAAAACCATCTTAACTCATTGTCACAATCACACGCTTGACCATGGTTATGAATTAGTCCAACCTCAAGATGTAACCTTAATTGTCTCAATGTTTAAATCAATTCCCTTGGGTTCACCAACTCCTTTGGTTTATAATATTAAACCCTTGGGTTTATTAGTTCTTTAGGTTTATAATATGAATAATCGATCAATGCCATCCATGATCAAATGTCACATTCTGACAAATATTGTCTCAATATGAAAATCACCCATGGCCAACCATGGTCATAGTTGGTCCAACGTCGCATTGTGACAAAAATTGTCTCGGATTTTAACCGAGTCCCTTGGGTTAACCAATTCCTTTGGTTTATAATATTGAACCCTTGGTTTTATTATTTCTTTTGGTTTATAATATGAATAATCGATCAATGTCATCCATGTCAAATGTCACATTCTAACAAATATTGTCTCAATATGAAAATCACACATGGCCAACCATGGTCATAG
Organism: Pinus albicaulis; assembly: GCA_034641835.2. NCBI lineage: Eukaryota > Viridiplantae > Streptophyta > Pinopsida > Pinales > Pinaceae > Pinus > Pinus albicaulis. The sequence goes on along the minus strand of CM076582.1, from coordinate 472,554,984 downwards.
TTGGTCCAACGTCGCATTTTGACAACAATTGTCTCAATGTTTAAATCAATTCCCTTGCGTTCACTAATTCCTTTGGTTTATAATATTAAACCCTTGGATTTATTAGTTTTTTTGGTTTATAATATGAATAATCGATCAATGTCATCCATGATCAAATGTCACATTCTGGAAAATATTGTCTTAATATGAAAATCACCCATGGCAAACCATGGTCATAGTTGGTCCAACGTCGCATTGTGACAACAATTGTCTCAATGTTTAAAATGAATTCCCTTGGGTTCACCAATTCCTTTGGTTTATAATATTCAACCCTTGAGTTGATTAGCTCTTTTGGTTTATAATATGAATAATCGATCAATGTCATCCATGATCAAATGTCACATTCTGATAAATATTGTCTCAATATGAAAATCACCCATGGCCAACCATGGTCATAGTTGGTCCAACGTTGCATTGGGACAAGAATTGTCTCAATGTTTAAATCAATTCCCTTGGGTTCACCAATTTCTTTGGTTTATAATATTAAACCTTTGGGTTTATTAGTTCTTTTGGTTTATAATATGAATAATCCCTTGAGTTTATTAATCTATTGAGTTTAAAATATTATTTCATAGGCATTTTTAATTTCTTAGGTTTTTTATTTTAATATATTAATTATTAGGTTTTATTAATCTCTATTGTTTTTAATATTGCCCTTAGACTTATTGATCCCTTAGGTTTTTAATATTTATCCGTTGGATTCACCCATTCCTTTGGTTTATAATATTAAACCCTTGGGTTTATTAGTTCTTTTGGTTTATAATGTTAATCACACATTGGGTTTATTACTCTATTGAGTTAAAAATATTAATTCTTAGGCTTTATTAATTTCTTATATTTTTCAGTTTAAAATATTAATTCTTAGGGTTTATTAATCTCTATTGTTTTTAATATTCATCCATTAGGTTTATAATATTTATCCCTTGGGTTCGCTGATTCCTTTGGTTTATAATATTAAACCCTTCGGTTTATTAGTTCTTTTGGTTTATAATGTTGATAATCTCGTTGGTTTATTAATATCTTATGTTTAAAATACTGATTCTTATGGTTTATTAATATATTAGGTTTTTTAGTTTAAAATATCAATTCTTAGGTTTTATTAATCTCTTGTGTTTTTAATATTGATCCCTTATGTTTATAATATTTATCCCTTGGGTTCACCAATTCCTTCGGTTTATAATATTTAAATCTTTCGTTTATGAGTTCTTTTGGTTTGTATTATTAATAATCTCTTGGGTTTATTAATATCTTTAGTTTAAAATATTAATTGTTTTGGTTTACTAATTTCTTAGGTTTTTTGTTTTTAAATATTATTTCATATGCTTTATTAATCTCTTGAGTTTAATATATTAATTCTTAGAGTTTATTACTTTATTATGTTTTTGGGTTTAAAGTATTATTTCTCAAGGTTTTTTAATCTCTTGAGATTAAATTATTTATTCTTAGGGTTTTTTTTTTATTTCTTGGTTTATAATATTAATATTTATCTTTTTCACAAATTACTTTATTTTATAATATTAAACCCTTGGGTTTATTAGTTCTTAGGTTTTTTGTTTTTAAATATTATTTCATATGCTTTATTAATCTCTTTAGTTTAATATATTAATTCTTAGAGTTTATTACTTTCTTATGTTTTTGGGTTTAAAGTATTATTATTTTTGAGGTTTTTTTAATCTCTTAGATTAAATTATTTATTCTTAGGGTTTTTTTATTTCTTGGTTTATAATATTAATATTTATCATTTGCTTCACCAATTACTTCGGTTTATAATATTAAATCCTTAGATTTATTAGTTCTTTTTATGTAAAATATTAATAATCTCTTGAGATATTGGTAAGACATATAAAATTATTATAATATTCATAAAATATTACTATTATGTTATAATAGAATTATATTATAGTTTGAGTTAAAACTATTAATGTATTGAAATAATTTAATAATATATTTTTATTATATATTTTACTATATATATATATTTCAAGTTAATATATAGTACGCATATAGTTAATATTATTAATATATTATAAGTAAATATATAAAATATTTTGGTGATTTTAATAATAAATATATAATATTTATTTTGGTGAAATATATGTACTTGGTAGTGGATATAGGCCTTTAGGCATATATCAACCACATTGGTGAATGTGGTTGTAAATCTATTTCATATAAGCCTATTGGCGTATATCAATCACATTGGTAAATGTGATTGTGCTAGTATTTATTTACAATACATGCGGTTTATTTTTATTTTTATCTATTAAGCATACTACTTTTTTGAATGTTAGTAACCATATTTATATTTTAATTTTATATTGTGTTTATACATAATAATGATCAGATTGATTTTTAAATAGGACATTATATTAAAAATGTTAAATGTTAAACATCATGTTTAGGTTTAAATTTATGTTTATATGTTTAGTGTTTAGTGTTTACATATTTAATTTTATATTTTTAGGTAAAATATATCCATATTGGATTGTAGAGCACCTCTCTAAATCACCTCTCCACCCAATAACCTAAAAAAGAATAAAAATAAAAATATTTGCCATATATTAATAGACATACTTTAAAATACAAGAATTATTTGTACGCTTTACAGAATTCGACGTTTACGAATGAGTTGCATTGTATATTGTTAACCTGGCAGCAAGGCCATGATCATCCTCAAGAAAAATCATGATACCATGATCGACCTAAAGCATAGTCATGGTACCGCTTAAGTTGCAGTGAAAGAAATAATATGCACTCTACATGATCACCAAATGAAAGAGATAGTGTCATATAACATTTTTTTCAGCATGAAAAACTCCTGGTTTATATATATGTACCAATACAAAATATCAAGATTTACTTGAATGTGTTAATATATATATATATATATATATATATATATATATATATATATATATATATATATATATGAATTGTTTTTTTTTTCTACATATTATAATACATCCAAAGTTTCAAAATTTCCAGTTAATTTAGGGTTATTCTGCCCTTTTATTCTCTTTGTATTTCTTCCGTTAAAATCTTATATATTCCAGCATTCATTTTGTCAGTTCTTTATATTCTTTATATGTTCTCTTTGTTAATGGCATCCACTGTATTATGCCTCCATGTGTTTTACCTTTTCTTTCCAAAAAAAAAAAATTCATTTTTTCTTCGCCTGTATATCTCCTCCTTGTTCCTTCGGCTTGCCTTTGTCTATGTAGTTTTCCTATTCTCCTAGAGATTTTCACACAATAAAAACAAAAAATCCCAACTGATGTAGCTTAAAAGAGTTTGATCGTGCCCTTGGCACTAGTGCCCAATTCATCAAATAGCTCATAGTGCATTTCTCCAATGGTTCCCCTCAAGCCTAATTTCGACAAGCAATCTGTAGTCGAGTTTTTCTCTCTGAAGATATGGTAAAAGGAAATGTTGGAGAATGAGCGAGCCAGATCAGTAATTCGTTCAATCCATGATGATATTTATGATGAGGCCACTTTTTTATTATTATTGAGATGGTCAATTAAAACCTTTGAATCTCCAAATGTCCATATGGAGTCTATGTAAAGATGTTTGGTAAAATAGAGCAAGCCCCATAAGGTCAGTGTCTCAACTCTAGTATTAGATCCCAACCCTCCGTACCAATGGAGTTTATACTGGCATAAAGGGTTGACCTTCAACCAAGTGCCACAGCCACATCTTCCATTTTGTGTTGCACCATTACAAAAACCAGCTGGGTAGTTAATGTCAAAAGGTATCATCCTAATCGATAAATCCTCGGAAGGTTTCTGTTGTTCTCTCAAACCCTCCCGAATCTGTATAATATGTGTGACAATCTTGTTTGGAGGGGTAGTATGATCCTTAAAGATATTAAAATTCCTGCACTTCCAAATTTTCCAGTGGTATATAAGGGAAATGATATAGAAAGATTTACCTTTTGAAAACCACCATCTAGATAAATCCGTGATTGTTTGATATTTAGAGTCTTGGAATTTGAAGTGTTCACATAATAACAATATTATTTTCCTTGAGAAATCATAGTTGTAGAAGATATACTGGTTGTCTTCCTCCTCTTCTTTACACAATGAGCACCTACCTAGACCGATCATATCCCTCTTTCTGAGATTTTTCCATGTTAAATTTTTGTCTTTCCAAACACACCACAGAAAGATGATGATTTTCAATTGTGTTTTTACCTTCCACATCTTTGTAAACTAACATTTGGTCGTCTGGTTTCATTGGATTTCCATAATATCCCTATAAGTGTCCTTTGAGCTAATGTTTCCATTTTGTATATTACCACCCCATGTAAATGAATCCCCTACTTCTGAAAAATTCCATCCCATCCCTTTGGTCATGTCCCTGTAATTTATCCAGTCCAGTCCCATTGAAGCCTACAGTCCCAGAGCATCAACATCATACCAGATTGGTATTCCATCCTGCCACTTGTGTATGACCTGAATCATGAAGAGAAAACCCATTCTATGAAGGAATTTTATGGTTTGTTCACCCAGAGAAATGTCCACTGGAAAACCCCTTATAGAACCTTCCCCAATCATTATATTTTGATCATTTCCAAAGCTCCATTTAATATGTTCTTTGAAACATGGCCATATTTTTGTGAAACCCTTCCATATCTGTGATTTCATTCCCTTATTTCTCCATCCACAGAGATAAGCTTCTTCCAAATTCTATGACTTCAGACACTTGTAACGGATGATGTCTCTCCAGATACCATCATTATGAATGCTCCACCACAAATATTTCATCAATAAAAATTTTCCAAATAACTCCATGGTTAGTATACCCCATCCCCCCTACTCCTTTGGCATAGTTAGGAGGTCCCATCGTGCCAGATGATACTTTGTTTCTCCCTTACTCCCATCCCATAGAAAATTTGTCACTGAATTCTTGATCCTTTTAATAATTACAGTCGGAATAGAAAATAAGTGTGCCCAATGCACCGTGATCTATTGTAGGAATGCCTGAATAAGCATCAAATTTCCTCCTTTAGATAACCATTTGAGAGTCCATCCTTGAATACATTTTTGATATTTTTCGACAATCCATTTCCAATGTATAACCCTGTACACTGCTGGTTTTATATGGAATCCCAAATATGTAAGCCCCTCCGATAACGACTTCACTTGGAAATGGTAGATGTTTCCAATATGTTCAATATGTACTGGTTCCCCATTTTCAAAAAAGATACTAGAATTTTGGTCGTTGGTAACCATCCCAGAAGCTACACTAAAAATTTGAAAGATTTGATATAGGGTCATCCAACAATTTCGAATCAAAAACCCAAAGAACATCATGCCATCCACAAAAATTCTATGAGAAATATCTTTGATTTTTGTAAGTTTGATCCCGTAGAATGTGCCCAATGTTTTAGCCTCATTAAGCTTAATACTAAGAGCATCCATGATTAAAATAAAGAGTAAGGGTGGCAGGGTGCATCCCTGTCGCAGACCCCTCCCAGGCTTAAAGAAATGAGAGGCAGTGCCATTGATAAGAATAGCCATCACAGTGTTTGTGACACAGCTCATGATCCACTCAACTATATCTCTTTGCATTCCTATCTTGTAGAGAACCATTCTTAAAAATGCCCAACCCACATAATCATAGGCTTTGCTTAAATCCATTTTCATAATTATCGCCTCCGCTTTTCTACTTTTGATAGTGTGCATCACCTCCTGTACCGTAGAAACAACATCATGGATGATATGTCCATTTAGAAAGCCGAATTGTTTCTTTGTAATTTTTTGTAAAATACACCTTTAATCCTTTCGGTGATCATCTTTGAAGAAATCTTATACAGATTATTACAAAGTGAAATAGGTCTGTAATCTTCAAAGGATTTGGATCCCTTATTTTTAGGAATAAGTGCCAAGAATGTAGATTTGATGGAACCAAGAATCTTCCATTTATTTCTAATCTCCTCAACCATATCCGTCACATCACTGAGTAAAAGGTCAGAAAAATGTAAGAAAAAGTCAGGTGTCCAGCCATCTGGACCAGGGCTCTTATCTGGTTGGAAGGATTTACGGATTCCCTCAACCTCCTCCATACTAACTTCTCTATTTATTATCTCGTTATTATCCTCTATGAACATAACGAGATAATCATTCACAACCCATATTTGTTCTTAAATGTATGTCCCCTCCCTGCCCTCGAAAAAATTCTCAAAGTATTTGACAGCCTCCTGTTGAATGCTAGCTGTTGTATGATATTCCATTCCATCATTCGAAATGTGCCAAATGACATTTTGTATTTTTCTTCCGTTTTAAAAGTTATGGAAGTATGTAGTGTTTCGATCACCTGCTTTGAGCAAGATAGCTCAGCTTTTCAGCCTTCATAAATGTTCTTGAAAGTATAAAATATTCTTCCTTTCAGTCTCTAGATTCTTTATCTTCTTCCATGCTTCATCTCTCTGAGAGTCATCTTCAATTTGCTTTAACAATAACTTTATCTATTCCGAAGTCCCCTTCATCTTGTATTCCATTTGTTTTCTCTTTACTCTTTCCCTTAATTTAACCCTCTGTTTTAGAATCCTCAAATTGTGAGAAAGAAATTCCATCGGAGAGGCACCAATTTCCCTTCTGTGTGTTTTAAAGAATTCCCTAACTAGTATGTTAAAGTCCTCATCCTCCATCCATGCCCAATTAAATTTGAAAGGGTATCCCATAGCCTTTTCTTCAAATTTCCATTCCACAACTAAAGGGTGATGGCTAGAGATTACAAGATCTTTCACTCGAGCCTTTACCCCTCCCAGATAAGTGAGTAAGGCCTCCAGTATCATTGCCCTATCCAAGCATTTTGCATTAAAGTCATCACCGATCGAACATTATACCAAGTCGGTCCTAAGTAAGTAGGGAAAATATCCTTCAGATCATTATCCCAAAACAGGTCATACAAAAAATCTGACAGTGGGTCTCCGTGCCCCGAGCCACAAATTTCCTTACTATTTAATGTGCAGTTGAAATCCCCCACCAGGAGCGATTGTTCCATGGAAAGGAAACCACATATTTCCATGCGATTCCAAAACCCCTTCCTATTTTGAAAAGGTGCATATAAATTAATCAACTTTAATATATGACTGTCACCTCTCAGGTGACCAAATACCAAAATGTCTCCAAAAAAATTGTAAGCCTATAAGGTTGCCCATCTCGAGTCCCATAGCACAGCCAGGCCTCCAGACTGACCATCCGCATCCTTTGCGGTCATATTCCAATCTAGAAACATGTTAGATATAATTAAACTGTAACGTGTAGTATGTAGAGTGGGGTGTAATCACATTCCTTTGTTTAAAGTCAATTTATGTAAGCCCTAAAACTCATACATTATCAGAAAAATATTTTTTTTTCAATTTTTTTTTTCAAATATAATTTGAATGAGCACATGTTTCCTCTTAAAAGATCACAAAAATAAAATATATATATTTTAGTAAACTCAAAATCGCTAACCTACCTCACCACCAAAAAAATTATCCTTTTTTCAAATATTTTATTTTATTCCAAAATCAATTTATTCACGAGGAAAAAATATTTTTCCTTTCAAATATTTTGTATTGGTCCCTGCATGCTCCTCGTGCCACAGCAGTGGATCTGTCACAAAGACAACATATTTCGGGCATTTTCACCCACAATTTATTTATAAAAAAAGTCAACTAACCTACTTCTACCCAAATCGAAATAAGATCACCTGTCGGGGAATTAGGAATAAGTCAGAATATTCATAAAATAAAACATACTTCTAGCCAAATCGAAATAAGATCACCTATTGGAGAATTAGGAATAAGTCAGAATATTCATAAAATAAAACAGGCTAAAGTTTAAAATTTATGTTCAAGTTAATGATTTTCTTTTAATTAATTTAATTTTTAATCTCTTTTTTCTTGGTACTTAATTGCAATTTGTTTTATTTTTATATGGATACGTTTGTTTATTTCAAAATAAATCTTTTATTTAATTATTTAGGAATATGCCAAAACAATTATGTTCAAATTAATGATTTTCTTTTAATTAATTTATTTTTTAATATCTTTTTTCTAGGTACTTCAGAGCAATTTGTTTTATTTTTATCAGGATTAAAAAAAAAAAAAAACTTTGTATTTAATTAGGAATATGTTACTGTATTCATAAAAGTAAAACAAAGTAAAGTTTAATATTTATATTTAAGTTAGTGATTTTATTTTAATTAATTAATTTAAAAAAAAATTATATTAACATATTTAATATTGAGCAATGTATATTGATAAATTATTGATAAATTATGGTATTAGTCTTAATAGTGTATCAAAAATTATATTTACAAGTTAAGAATTTCCAAGTTAAAGTGATTTGCTATTACATATTTTTTAATATGTTTATAGGTTTAATTCATATATTAACTACTTTTAATAATAATATAATAAAAAGAAGAATAATAATTTAAGATAAAATTATAATTGAGTTAATTTTTATGATTGTTTTTTAATTTGGGTCATGTGACATGTACAACTAGACAAATATTTTGATGCATATAATAATGGATAGATATACTAACCATTCAATTTATATGACTATACTTTAATGATTAAATAATATAATATTTAGTGGTTAATTGAATATAATTTTAAATAGTGAAAAAATATTATTATCTTTTTAATTTTGAATATATTTTTACAAATAATATATTAATCCATAATAAACATATCTTTGTAATAATTTATAACTTTCTTATATAAAATTCCTTCATATAGTCAATATTCATAAAGAGATGTTTTTTCACAACATTGATAATTGTATAGTTGTACTCTTTTGTGAGCCTATTTTGAACTACACCACATTTTCATCTAAATTACACATGTCCCTAGACAAGGTTAATATAAAGCCTTTTTATTTTAGACAAAAATGGTTGAGAACAATCAACATTGGTTAATAGAACGTCACTCAAATGAACCTTCATTCTGAGTGAATGTTGGAGTTGTACTACTCTACATCAAAAAGTGGACAAACATAGCACTTACAAGCATGGATATATCTTTGTTCTTAAAAGACCTAAACTACTTAATAAACATATCTTTGTAATAATTTATAACTTTCTTATATAAAATTCCTTTATATACAAAAGATTCATAAAGAGATGTTTTTTTCACAACATTGATAATTGTATAGTTGTACTCTTTTGTGAGCCTATTTTGAACTACACGACATTTTCATCTAAATTACACATGTCCCTAGACAAGGTTAATATAAAACCTTTTATTTTTAGACAAAAATGGTTGAGAACAATCAACATTGGTTAATAGGACGTCACTTAAATGAACCTTCATTCTGAGTGGATGTTGGAGTTGTACTACCTTACATCAAAAAGTAGACAAACATAGCACTTACAAGCATGGATATATCTTTGTTCTTAAAAGGCCTCAACTACTTAATAAACATATCTTTGTAATAATTTATAACTTTCTTATATAAAATTCCTTCATATAAAAAAGATTCATAAAGAGATGTTTTTTCACAACATTGATAATTATATCGTTGTACTCTTTGTGAGCCTATTTTGAACTACCCGACATTTTCATCTAAATTACACATGTCCCCAGACAAGGTTAATATAAAACCTTTTTATTTTAGACAAAAATGGTTGAGAACAATCAACATTGGTTAATAGGATGTCACTTAAATGAACCTTCATTCTGAGTGGATGTTGGAGTTGTAATACCCTACATCAAAAAGTGGACAAACATAACACTTACAAGCATGGATATATCTCTGTTCTTAAAAGACCTCAACTAATTCTCTTATAGAATAACATAAATCTGTTGTTTACAAACATAACATTTCCAAGAATAGATATATTTTTGACCTCGAAGACCTTAAACAAATCTCATTGTCAAGTTGTCAAAACTTTAAATTAAAAAATAAAAAACAAAAAACAACTCTTTAAATGTCTTTATTCATCAACCAATGCCTTAATCATCCTCCTTATAGAAGTTTGTGATGATATTTTCCCAAAGATAAATTCCATATCACTGAATATATGTGTCATGATTTTGAATAACAGTGTCTTTGTATCATCTTCATTTATTGGGGCTCCAATGCTTGTAATTAGAGACATCAGAACAACATGTTGGTTAACATGATATAATTTTGATTAGGATTAGCCAATGTGAAATAGGATTTTATGTTACCTTCTCACTAACAGTGTTTAAATGTTTTTCATCTTTAATTATGCTCCATGGTAGGTTTCCAAGCACAGATGCCATGTTGTCGAAGATGGGTGCCATGCTTTTTTAGTAAACAGGCTTTGAAAAACCTTGATTAAGTCGATACACTTCTTATTATGTGGTTCTTACTCATGAAATTGTAGCAGATTCGTCAGCCTAAAAGGAATATGATTTCTAGTTGGCCAATACGACGACTACATGAAGATAATGTGACCTAACTGATCTCTCCATATGTCCAACTACTTACTGAGATCACAAGAAATGCAGTTGGGGCAATGGATTCTTCAATAAAGTATGATAGGTTTCATAACAAGGCACGTGGCATGAGTTTGAGCCCTGTGCCTCAACGTTCCATTGATAGGAGGACTTGCAATTTGAGCCTTGCAAGAATAACCATTATGAGTACCAAGAAGACAAAGACAACCACACCTAAGGATTTTGCAAAAAACACTCAATGAATGCAAGGTAAAAATATTTTTCAATATTTTGATACCAATAAATCTGTAAGTACTAACTTCTTAACCAGCAAAGCAAAGTCTAGTCAAAAAGTTGAAAATCCCCCCTCCTCCCCTTCCTTGAGAAGGGGAAGGTTTGTGCCAAGCCATTATGGTAAATCTCCCATGCCCTATAAGGATAAGGGTGCCCAAACTCCTAAATATAGCCTGAGATCTTTGGGGAATGTGCATGGGAAGAGAATATTCCAAGAAGATAAAGGTAGACCGGATAATACAAAATGTAAGAGAAGATTTGTTATAGTTAGTGGTCCTAATGGAAAGAACTACTTGGTTACAAGCACATACCCTGACAGATTTGTTGCTACCCGAAGATGCATAACTCCTAAAATTTATGCAGCCGCAACAATATTATAAGCTAAGAAGACACATGGTGTGTTGTCCAAATATTGTAAAAAATCATGCACACCTGCTAGACATGTGTCTAGAGAAACGAAGAATCAAGACAAGGAATGTTCAAATAGAAATCCTTTCGCTGACTCATCTGATTTGTGCCAAGTTAAATCCTTTTAAAAACACATATCAAGTGTGAATGAGGAAGTTCATGCTCAAGATGGTACCGACAACTATTTCTTTTTCAGTGGGACTAAAGCTCCCGATACTCTGGAACGTCATAAAATGAAATTACCAAAGATTGAAACTGTGAGGCTTGCCACAAAAAGCCACAGAGATTCTGGCTGCATCAAAAAAGAAATAAATCGAATTGGAAAGAAATCATTCTTTGCACCGGATGGGATTACAAGTACACCTTCCATAGATAAGGGGATGTTGGTAAGCCTTTAGAAGAGAAATTGTGCATGAGATTATTCATGCGTTGTCTTATGAGGAGGACGAGGAAGACAAGTAATTATGGAAAACAATAAAGCCTTTGTTTTAGTGTGTCTTACGGATTTACCACATTAGGTTATTGGTGGTATAATGAATAACCTGATGTAATGAATACAAAAGACACAATAAAATAAATTATCAATCACAAAATTATGAAATCTTAAATAAAGCTTTTGCTACGAGGTAGAGGTTCATACTCTAGATCCTTATTCAGTATTGTGACAAAACCCATATTCTTAATTCTTTTCTAATGTTCATTCCCAAGAACTTATTTAATGTAGTCTATTTCTTGTTGTATTATGCATATAGAAGCCTTTACTTAATTTCTTTTATGACCTTAATCTTATGGATTTTTTCAAATGTCTTTGGGACTGCAATATGTAGAGTTTGCTACAACAGATAGGTATAAGAGAGAAGTAAACTACATTTAGTCAAAAAAACTGTTAGTGATAATTCATTTCTTAGTCTGAGTAGTTGTCTCTTGTTTCGTTAACCGAGGTCCCCATTCTTTATTGCAATTGTTGTAGCAACATTGACATATTTAAGGATTATTGAATGTTCTTTGATTTGATGAGAAATCTTGTGCAATATAAATAATGTAGTCATTTTGATGCTACCATCCCTTTTCGAATTCTATGATGACTTAATAATAACTTTACAATTAAGTGGACTTTGATTTATCCGATTATTTTCGGTGGACTTGTAATGGATATGTGTTTGATATCGGATTTATTGGCTTGTACTTGTAGTTGTGTGAAGAGGACAAATGTCCCTCTCCTCGGCATGCGTGATCCCTCCTTTTGTTATGCTCCTAAGTCTTGTTCATTTGATATTTTTTTTCACTATATGTGGTTGTGAGGTTCTGTGACTGTATCTCTGTGATTACTGTGGTTCATTCTTTGTGGGCGTTGTTTGTTATGAGGTCTCGGCCTCTGTTTTCGCTTACTGGACTCGTCATTGCACTATCTGTTCACCTTTCAACTCTGCATAGCTGGTTTTCGTTTGATACAATGGCTCTATGGGTATCTCTTGTTCTGTCAATGAGCTCGAGGGTTTTGAAACTTGAATATTCACTGTCTGCAAATGGGTTTCCCCTTCTGGGAGGTTCTATGGTGGTTAACATTATTTAGTTTCGACCGCACCTTCTGTTATGCTATTTGCTTGCCCATCATTTAATGGTTTCTCTGACTATGATTTTTATTTCTTCTTCCAGGTCGCAACTAGCAGGAACTCACATTCGACCTTGGCTTGACGAATTCCCAAGGTAAATCCTCTCTCTCTGCTTCAGTTGTTTGGTATTTTTCTTCCTGGTTAAACTAAGTATTTCGCTCCTTGTTAACAGGTTCCTTATTTGGTTGGCGACCGATTGGCTTCTTCTTCGTCTTGTTGCTACCCTCTTGGTAAGTTTAAGTTCATAAACCCTCAACCCCTATACTTTGTTTCAAATTTCAATATTTACGTGCTTCATACTGTTTGCTTGTATGTCCTCTGCAGATGGTCAGTCAACGCTCCAAGTAAGGCTACCGTTTCTACTGTTGCTGACCCCCAAACGGGTAGGGTCTCTCCTTGTCTTCACTTTTAGTATTTAGGGTATTAGGAATCTCGACTCCTCTGTTAGTTGTCCACCGTGGTGGCTCTTCTGTTGATTTGTAGTTTTGATAAAATATTTTTCTCCTATTTGTAAAAAAAAACTCTGGGAACTAAGGGAGTTCTTTGGCTACAGTGTTTGCCGTTGGTAACGGGATTTTTTCATTGGGGTTTGGAACCCATATACTCGATTGAATATATCATATGCTTATCTATGTCATTGGGCTGCAACAGTTTTCTTGGAATTTGTAGTTAACTTATTTGGTAATATGTAAAAAAAAAAAAAAAAATTCTCTGGTTGGAATGATACCTGTGTTTCCTCGATTAAAATGTTTGATGAACTTCTGTAGTAGTAGCTATTCTGTCGATAATGTAAATATTTGTTCTTGGAAGTAGTTCCGTTTGCATAGTCGATATGATCACTCCTATTTGTTCTCGTCTATCTTTCGAATGCCTGAAAAGAAAATTTACTCCACTAGTTCTTTCTGTCGTTGTTTTAAGTGCATCCCATAAATTATTGAAACAAGAATAAACTTGACTTAAGCTGCAAATGGATTCAGATGGTTTGCTTCTAATTCTTTTCTGTGATTTTATTCATCTTTGGCTATCATGAAAATCAACCTTACAGATGTATTCTCTTGTCCTTTTTGTATCATTGTTGAACAATTATGTCTTTTTGAAACTGTCAACAGTTACATATAGTTATAATGGACAACTATTTCTTTTTTTGTTCACCTGATTTCCATACCTAACTTAAGACATTAAATAAGAGAAATTAAAACGAAAAAAAAAAAAAAAAAAAACATAACTTGTTGTTTAAGTTCTAAATGCTAAAACTAAATAAATAATTAAAATAACTCAGGTGCAATGACCTGTAAACTTGTGAGACAAAATACTTAAACTTTTTTGTTCACCCTGAGCTGGATCCTCCTGCATCAGGCTCCCGGGATGACAAAAATTCATGGCTCTGTTCCATGAGCTCCTCCAATGAATGCCCTGCACGATGTATCTGGGCCGCATCAAGCCATGAACTATCCTCAATGTGACGGTTCTTCCACTTGACAAGGTACTGTAGGTACTCTTTTCTTCGAGTCCGCTTGGCCACTTGTGTGTCGAGAATTCTTTTAATCTCAAGGGGCTGAGCCAAAGGCATCTACCTTATCCAAGATCCACTTCCTGTCTGGGTATCCTGCTCTGGTTGTGCCAAACTATCCACTTCAGGACTGGCAGTGTACGGAAAAAGATCTACTACGTTGAAGATGGGTGATATGCCTATTCCTGGAGGTAACTGTAATTCGTAGGCATTTGCAGAAACTTTACGCAGAATTTTGCAAGGGCCAATTTTTTTTAACTTCAATTTGTTGTATTCACCCTTAGGGAACCTTTCTTTGTGTAAATGCACGAGAACATTGTCACCCACCTAAAACTGTGCATCCCACCATTTTAGATCTATTTGCTATTTATACTTCTGACTGTTGTCCTACGACTTGGATTTTATTTGTTCATGTAGGTCATTCATTGTTTTGGCGAAATCCTCCCCATCAGCACTCCTTTTTTACAACTATCCCAGATTCCGTAACTCATGCACTCCGTGAGGATGCATGACGTACAAGATATGAAAAGGGCTATATCATGTGCTTCAATTTGGTGAATCGTTATAAGCAAATTCTTCCTGTGCAAGTACATGATCCCACATTCGTGAATTCTCCCCAATCAAACTCTGTAGTAAATTTCCTAAGCTTATGTTTACCACCTCTGTTTTCCCATCAGTCTATGGGTGATAGGCAAAGCTGAAGTTCAATTATGTATCCAAATTCTTCCACAAGGTACGCCAGAAATGTCCTGTGAATTTCACGTCCTTGTTGGAAACAATGGACTTAGGTAAACCGTGTAGTCTAACAATCTCTGTGAAAAATAAGTGTGCTACGTGAGTAGGATCACTGTTTTTTTTTGAAAGGAATGAAATGTGTCAATTTTGAAAACCAGTCCACTACCACCATCACAGAATCATAACCTCGCTGTTTTCTGGGTAGAAGTAAGACAAAGTCCAAGGTGACTGAATCCCATGGTCTATTCAGAATAGGCAATGGTGTGTAGAGTCTCATGTTCTGACTGTGTCCTTTCGCCAATAATAAAAATGTAATAAAAATGACTGAGCTGATCCAGGGTCTTGTCAATACCGAAATGTCCGGCAAGACCTCCACTGTGCTTTTCCCGGATGATATTATCTCTCATTGAACAGCCGAGAATACATAATTCTCCTCCTTTAAATAACAATTTCTCCTGTAAATTATAGTCCAACCATGGACTATGATTTCTCAACAAAGGATTCTAGCAAGCTTCATAAGCCTCCTTGAAATCTGCATCTGTTTGATAAAATTCTTTCAGGTGTTCAAATCCCAGCACTTGTATCATACTCTCCTGTAAGAGCAAAGCTCTTCTACTCAACGCATTCGCCACCTTGTTGGCCTGTCCACTAATATTCTTTAACACAAATGTGAAACTCTGCAAGTATTCAACCCACTTTTCATGCTTGTGGTTCAGCTTATGCTGCTGCATAATATACTGCAATGCAGAATTATAAAAAATAAAATAAAAAAAATAAAATAAAAATTAATTCACTACCCAACAGATAGTGTCTCCAATGTTTCATTGCTTAGATGACTGCATAAAACTCTTTCTCATAAGACGAGTACTTTTTCTTGCTCTAATTTAGTTTTTCACTGAAATAAGCGACCGATTTGTCTTCCTGGATGAGTACAGCTCCAATGGCTGTACCACTAGCATCACAACGAACTTGGAATAGTTTGTTAAAATCAGGCAACCTCAAAATCGGTCTTTCAGTGCTCTTCTTTTTCAAAATATGAAAACTTTTTTCTGTCTCTTCAGTCCAAAAGAAAGGCTTATTTGCCTTTTTTATTGTGTCCAAGATAGGTGCGTAAATATCACTAAAATTTCTTATAAATTTATGATAAAAACTTGCCAACCCATGAAAACTACGAACCTCAAACAAGCTCCTTGGGGATGGCTAGTTAACAATAGCTGCAAATTTCTCTGGGTCCATCTTCAACTCATTCTCTGCAATCACAAAACCCAAATAAACTAATTCCTTCTAAAAAAAAGAACATTTCTTCAAATTTATCAACAACTTGTTTTGCTGCAACTTCTCCAACACACTCCGAACATGTCGGAAATGTTCTTCTTTGGTTTTACTGAAAATCAATATATCATTAAGATATACAATTACAAAATTTCTGATGAACTCTTTCATCATTTCGTTCATCAAACGCATAAAGGTACTAGGAGCGTTGCTTAATCCGATGGCATCACCAGCCACTCATAGAGTCCTTCATTTGTTTTGAAAGATTTTTTCCATTCATCTCCCTCTCGAATTCGGATCTGGTGGTATCCGCTCTTCAAATCGATTTTTGAGAAGTACGCTGCTCCACTTAAGCAGTCCATCATGTCATCCATTCGTGGCAATGGGAATCTGTACCTATTGGTAATCTTATTAATGGCTCTCGAATCCGTGCACATTTGCCACTCTCTGCCTTTCTTAGGAGCTAAAACTATCGGAACTGCACAGGGACTCAAAATTTCCCTTATCAACCCCTTATCTAGTGATTCCTGCACTTGTTTCCTGATTTCCTCATTATCCTTAGGACTCATTCGATATGCTGCCTTGTTTGGTAAACTAGCTCTGGGTATAAAGTCTATATGATGACTGATACTTCTCTTAGGAGGTAATTCATCTGGTAAATGATCCACTACAATGTTGTTGAACTCCTGCAACATGTCTTGGATTTATTCAGGCAAATCTATAATTTTAGTATGTAATAACACTATTTTTTGCCTCCTTACAACAGCATATTTGATCTCACTGTCCTCAATCTGCTTCAAAAATTTCTTTCCTCCCACGAGCAATATTTTGACTCCATTGGTTTCCGTTGTCTCTTCCTCCTTGATGGGCACAAGCGTATGCTTAATCCCATCCTTGACAAACTTGTAACAATTTGTCTTCCCATCATGTACCACTTTTCTGTCATACTACCATGGTCTCCCTAGCAGTATGTGACACACGTGCATAGGCATAATATCACAAACAACTTTATATTTGTACTTGCCAATATGGAACTCAACCTCACATTGCTCATCAACTAAGAGTTGATGTCCCTTCTGTAACCATGACACCTTGTAAGGAGTGGGGTGCTTCAATCTCTTCAATCCCAACTTCTCCACCATCTCTGTGGCCATTAGATTATCTGTACTCCCACTGTCGATAATCAATCTGCAGCATTTTCCATGTGACTTACAAACTGTCCAGAATAATTCCTTCCTTTGAGTCAGGTCAGCTCTCTCCTTTTGCTGGTTTCAGCAATACCTTATTCAAAACTAAGGCTTCCCCTGTCTCTGGTACATTCTCTACTTCCTAAGGTGGTACCTCTTCTTCCTTTGTCTGAGCAACATATGCTCCTCTTGCTCTAGCCTATTCACTCTCAGGACACTCAAAGGACTTGTGCCCCCACTTGTGGCACTTGTAACACTGGATGGCAACTCCTCTGCTTCTGCCATTACCTCTTCCGCGTTGGTATGGCCTTCATCCCCTAGTGTTATTGTCCTTCTCTGCTCTCCCTGGAGTTTTTGAACTGCTACCTTCATCACTGGGATTGGTAGCTCTACCTCTGCCATAGGCTCGTCCTTTCCCTCAGCCAGATCCTCCTCCTCTTCTGGCATTATGTTTCCTATTTATCTTCTCCTCTTCCTTCAAGGCACTCTGATAATCTTCATCTATGGTTAAAGGTGAAAGAATACTTATCTCATCCAGTATTTCCCACCTTAATCCATTTACGAACCTTGCTGTTTTTTCTAGGGTGTCTTCTATGTAACCTACTCTTAGGTTCACCCGATAGAATTCTTCGATATTTTCCTTTACTGTCATTCCCTTCTGTTTCAGATTCTTCACCTGCCTGTACATAGAAATATGATAATCTTTGGGTAAAGATTTACTCTTCAACTTAGCTTCCATTCTGGTCCATTTTTTGATAGGTTTCTTATTCAACCTCTTTCTCTCTGCTTGCACACTATCCCACCATAAGGATGCATGTCCTTTCAACCTGGTGGCAACGAATTTAACTCTTTTATCTTCGTTGATTTCCTCATAATCAAAGTACTTACTTAGCTCACTGAGCCAATCTAGTAATATCTCTGCTGACAAATTTCCATCATAAGTCGAAAGCTCAGGCTTTGGCTTACTGTTTGATAGCAAGACTGACCTCAAAAATATAATTTCAGGTCCTTCTCCATCTAATCCATCTGTTGTATCTGCAGCTTCATCATCACTATCATCTCCTCCCTCATGATCCCTTCTTCTTCCTGCTTCCACTGCCGCCAAACGGGCGTTCAATATCCTAATCTCTTCTCTCAATCCTTCATCTGCTACTCTTCGAATAGCCCTCCCACAACCTCACCTTCCAACTTCCATTTTCCAAAACACTCAACCTGTCTCTGATACCAAAAATAATGGGACCAGCCCTTTTCGAATTCTGTGATGACTTAATAATAACTTTACAATTAAGTGGACTTTGATTTATCCAATTTTTTTTCAGTGGACTTGTAATGGATATGTGTTTGATTCAGATTTATTGGCTTGTACTTGTAGTTGTGTGAAGAGGAAAATTGTCCCTTTCCTCGTCATGCGCGATCCCTCCTTTTGTTATGCTCCTAAGTCTTGTTCATTTGATATTTTTTTTCACTATACGCGGCTGTGAGGTTCTGTGACTCTATATTTGTGATTACTGTGGTTCATTCTTCGTGGGTGTTGTTTGTTATGAGGTCTCGGCCTCTGTTTTCGCTTACTGGACTCATTGTTGCACTCTCTGTTCACCTTTCAACTCTGCATAGCTAGTTTTCGTTTGATACAATGGCTCTGTGCGTATCTCCTGTTCCGTTGATGACCTCGAGGAAACTTGAATCTTCAATGTCTGCAAATGGGTTTCCCCTTCTGGGAAGTTCTATGGTGGTTAACAGTATTTACTTTCGAATGCACCTTCTATTATGCTATTTTCTTGCCCATCGTTTAACGATTTCTCTGACTGTGATTTTTATTTCTTCTTCCAAGTCGCAACTAGCAGGAACTCGCATTAGACCTTGGCTCGACAAATGCCCAAGGTAAGTCCTCTCTCTCTGCTTCAGTTGTTTGGTCTTTTTCTTCCTGGTTAAACTAAGGCTTTCTCTCCTTGTTAACAGGTTGCTTATTTGGTTGGCGACCGGTTGGCTTCTTCTTCGTCTTGTTGCTACCCTCCAGGTAAGTTTAAGTTCATAAACCCTCAACCCCTCTACTCTGTTTCAAATGTCAATCTTTCCGTGGTTCTTACTGTTTGTTTGTATTTCCTCTGCAGATGGTCGGTCGGTGCTCCAAGTAAGGCTGTCATTTCTACTGTTGCTGACCCCCAAACGGGTAGGGTCTCTCCCTGTCTTCACTTTCAGTCTTTAGGGTATTAGGAATCTCGACTCCTCTGTCGGTTGTCCATCGTGGTGGCTCTTCTGTTGATTTTTAGTTTTGATAAAAGATTTTTCTCCTATTTGTAAAAAAAAACTCTGGGAACTAAGGGATTTTTTTGGCTACAGCATTTGCCGTTGGTAACGGGATTTTTGCATTGGGGTTTGCAACCCATATACTCGACTGAATATATCATATGCTTATCTATGTCTTTGGGCCGCAACAGTCTTCTTGGCATTTGTAGTTAACTTGTTTGGTAATATGTAAAAAATTAAAAATTTCTCTGGTTGGAATGATACGTGTGTTTCCTCGATTACAATGTTTGATGAACTTTTGTAGCAGTAGCTATTCTGTCGATAATGTAAATCTCTGTTCTTGGAAGTAGTTCCGTTTGCATAGTCGATATGATCACTCCTGTTTTTTCTCATCTATCTTTCAAATGCCTGAAAAGAAAATTTACTTCACTGGTTCTTTCTGTCGCAAGTGCATCCCATAAATTATTGAAACAAGAATAAACTTGACTTAAGCTGTGAATGGATTCAGATGGTTTGTTTCTAATTATTTTCTGTGATTTTATTCGTCTTTGGCTATCATGAAAATCAACCTTACAAATGTATTCTCTTGTCCTTTTTGTATCATTGTTGAACAGTTATGTCTTTTTGAAACTGTCAACAGTTACATATAGTTATAATAGACAACTGTTTCTTTTTTTGTTCACCTGATTTCTGTACCTAACTTAGGACAATAACTAAGAGAAATTACAACTAAATTTAAAAAAAAAAAAACATAACTTCTTGCTTAAGTTCTAAATGCTAAAATTAAAGAAATAATTAAAATAACTCTTGTTCACCTGAACTGATGCTCATGCATCACATTTGTTGACTTGTTTAATTTTGTAGCTATTTAACACATAGATGAGTCTAATCACACAGAATACATTTTGATTTATTTTGTATTATTCCAGTGAAAATACTTAAATTTTCGACAATTGTGAACCTCGTGTGAATGGATTATGCAACTGACAACTGTTAAAACATATTACAGACTAATTCAACATCGAATGAATTTTAAAGAATGATCGGATGTTCTCTGTTTCGGCAATATATAAAGAATGTTCCTATCTTTTTTTGATTTTGAATGCAATTTTTTTGGCTCAATTGTTTGAATGCAGTTTTTTTTTGGTGCTCAATTGTTTATTTTTTCTTTATAATAGATGATTTTGACTATATTTCTGAGAATATAGTGATACAATTTAGATTGAGATTTTTTATTATTTAAAATAATTTTGTAAATTCAGAAATAGATTTAATGCAAAAATCATAAGTCATTCAAATTTTACAAAACACACTAAATAATTTGGAATTAATTTTTAAAAATCTCTAAAATCAATTTTCCAGAAAAAACCATTTATCTATTAGTTAAACTATTCACATTTTAATTATTGTATATTAGTTCAACTATTCACATTTTAATTATTGTTTACTATATTGTGGAAAAAAAAACTCGAATTTTGGATAATCCTGAATAATTAGCAAATTTTCAAAGGTATCATTGGAATGGATTGTGCGACTAACTATTGAAGTATATTACAGGAAAACCTGGAATGGAAATGCGTGTTTAATGTATGATCAATAGGAATTAAGAAAAATTGAACGTTCTATGTTCGTTAAGAAACATTGAATGTTCTATTAAAGCATATTACAGGAAAACCTGGAACGCAAATGCATGTTTAATTTGTGATCAATAGAAATTAAGAAATGTTGAACGTTCTTTGTTCGTTAAGAAACATTGAATATTCTATTAAAGCATATTACAGACAAACCTGGAATGCAAATGCGTGTTTAATGTGTGATCAATAGAAATTAAGAAACATTGAATGTTCTCTATTCGTTGAAAATCGATATCCAATATAACTAGTGCTGCTTATGTTACTCTTCTGTGCAATTCAATGCATTTTTTTTTGTTGACTAGCTCAATTTTATAACCAAAGAGAGAACATTTGTATTTATTTTTCTGTTACATTTTAGAACTGATTTTGGGAAATCATGGACTTTGTTCTTTATTCCTTATTCCCAGCAGATATTAAAAGCCTCTTGACTATGGAGTTAACTCTTAAACCATATTCCATGCAAACCAATATGCAAGTAAGTGTATAACTGTACCAAGAAAATGTAGTTGCCCTTGTAGCCTGCGTGGATGAGAATTGTGTGAAGTACATGCCTACACTAAAACATTAAAAAATAGACATCTGTATTTTAATGTCAAAAGAAAAAATCTATACTTAAATGTAAAAAATTTTAAAAAAAGCGCTAACCTAAAAAGATAATGAAAATCCAAATTAAGCAGTCAGAAGTTTGTACAAGGTTTTTTCTTAATCCCTCTTTTTGCTTTGATAGAACCCGAGAAGATGGGATTATGTTATTTTTGGATCAAATGAAAATATTAAAAAATTACTGGTTTTTTGAGTTTGCTATAAATAAATTAAATTATTTTTATTAGATATATTTGATTTTAGGCTAATGAGGTTAGGCACCTCTATTTTTACCATGGAATTGGAGGTTCACAATGGCCATAATGAGAACTTCGTACATGGTCTTAGGTCTTGGAAACCTGAGGCATCTTCCAAATCACCATCTCATTTAACTCAATTGCAAGCTCTCTACGAAGAGGGTATACTATCTCACCTTTGCCCCAAGGAGAGGGTCAGAACGTATCCATTCATGTATCAAGATCATTATGTAGAGATAGGATATTCTAAGATCTGTATTCTAATGGTCAAAAAAGGTTAAAAAAAGAGCTCATGTCTACTTTCTAAGTGACAAATGTTGTCAAATTCAATTGTCAACTTTGCAAGAGAAAAAAATTCAGAATGATGAGTAACTGGTTGTCCCCTTTGATAAAGAACAACACCCAAGGAAAATTGGTATCCGTATCTTACTGAAAATGGTTGTTGTGAGTCAAAATGATTAAGCACCAGTGTGACACACAATGCATGCAAAAGTTGTTGAAGAGCTTTGTCATATGTTGAATTCCAAGAGAATTGTTTATTATTGTTGTAAGATGATCAAGAGGATGCGCAATATTTGAAAAAGGATAAAATAGAGTAATTGTACTATGATTAGTTATTTGGAAAGTACAAACCATTACGTGGACTCTTTTGCCAACATATTTTCCAAATTAAACTCTAAAAATGCTTCCTCACACTAGTACATATGGTCAATTTTCTGACACTTTAGTTTCGACACTTTTGACGTATTGTCGGAAAGTTCCCCAATTTTTCTCAATTTTTTTAATTGAGCCAACAAGCATTGCTCTAGCGACGTTTAGGGAGTATCATCAGAATAATGATGTTTATGGGTATCGTCGGAATAGCGATGTTTCAGGACAAAGCATCGGAATTGCGACCTTTAGGAACAATGTGTCGAAAGTGCAACATTTAGGAGCCAAGCGTCGTAAGTGCAACATTTAGGAAAATCGTCAGAATAGAGAGGTTTCAGGACAAAGCTTCAGAATTGCAATGTTTAGGAACAATGTGTCGGAAGTGCGACGTTTAGGAGCAAAGCTTCGGAAGTGCAACATTTAGGAAAAGCGTCGAAAGTGTGACATTTAAGAGCAAAGCATCAGAAGTCAGAAATTTAGGAGAAAAGTGTCAGAAGTGTGAGGGCACCCAAGGAATGCGTCTGGGTCAGGTCGTGTGATCGAGTCGTGTGAGGGCACCCAAGGAAACACGTTTGGGTGGGTCGAGTTGGGTCTGGTTGGGTCATGTCGTGTGAGGCCGCCCAAGGAAATGCGTTCGTACAGGTCAGGTCGAGTCGTGTGATGGCGCCCAAGGAAACACATTTGGGTCAGGTCGGGTCGAGTCGTGTCGTATTGCGAGGGCACCCAAGCAAACACGTTCGGGCAGGTCAGGTTGGGTCGGGTCGGGTCGGGTCTGATAAGGTCGTGTTGTGTGAGGCCGCCCAAGGAAACGCATTCGGGTGGGTCAGTTTGAGTGGGCCAGGTCGTGTGAGGGTGGTCGTATAAAAAATGCTAAGTTGTGACCACCTATGTTTCTTTTGCACGTTTGTGTGAATCGTTTTCTGTTTTCTCCCTCATGCACCCTATGGTCGAGCGAGTCGAGTCGTTTCGTGTGAAGGCGTCACATGAAACATGTTCGGGTCAAATCGTGTGAGGGAGGCCATATAAAAAATGCTAAGTTGTGACCGCTCATGTGCCTTGTGCATGTTTGTGCGACCTATTTGTCGTTTTCTTCCTTGTGCCTTCGACGTTCGGGCGAGGCAGGTCGGGTTGGGTCGGGTTGTGTGATGGCACCCAAGGAAACATGTTCGAGTCGGGTCGAGTCAGGTCGTGTCGTACTGTGAGGGTGCCCAAGGAAATGCATTCAGGCGGGTCAGGTTGGGTTGGGTCAGGTCATGTTGAACTATGAGGGCGCCCAAGGAATCACGTTCAGGTGGGTTGGGTCAGGTCGTGTCGAACTGTGAGGGCGCCCAAGGAATCGTGTTCGGGTGGGTCAGGTCAGGTCGGGTCATGTGAGGGCACCCAAGGAACGTGTCTGGTCAGGTCGAGTTGTGTCGGGTCATGTAAGGGCACCCAAGGAAATGCGTTTAGGCCAGTCGGGTCAGGTTGGGTCTTGTGAGGGCGCCCAGGGAAATGCGTTTAGGTGGGTCAGGTCGGGTCGAGTTGGGTCGTGTAAGGGTGGCCATATAAAAAATGCTAAGTTGTGATCGCCCATATTCCAGATCAATATAAATACCCTTTTTTTATACGACAAATCCTAAAATCTTACCTTTGCTCAAGGAAAAATAACAATTTTTTGGATTTAGTGAAATCCCATATTTCATACATCGTTCAAATCTATGTTTAAGGTCATTCAAATGGCTGCTTCTTTTCTTGGAATAAACAATGATATCATCCAAGTAAATTACAACAGATTTGTTAATGAGTCCTTTAAAGGCTATATCCATAACTCTTTGAAATGTTTCACCTGCATTAATCAAACCAAAAATCATTTTTTGATAATCATATGCTCCCCATTTTGTCCTAAACATGGTCTTCAATCTATCATTTGGATGTACTAAGATTTGGTTATATCCTGAAAATCCATCAAGAAACGACATAAACTCATAACCAACTCTTGTTTGCAAGACTTGTTCCATGGTTGGCAGTGGGAAACTATCCTTTGGACAAGATTTGTTTAGATTTCTAAAATCTATGCATATGCTAATATCAGCATTCTTCTTTCTAACAGGTACTATATTGGAAACCCATTTTGAATGTCTAACAGGAAAGATAATTTTAGCCTTAAGAAGTTTGTTCAATTTTATCTGACTTTCAAGGTTTAGGTGGATTTTACTTAATTTCTGTTGTACTGGTTTATCATTTGAGATCATGGGTATAGTGTGTTATATAATAGAGGTATCATAAGTCTTGAGATCATTGTAATCCCAGGCGAAGATTACTTTGTATTTATTCAGCAACTAAATGAATGATGATATTTCATGAGAAGGTAAAACAAGACCAAGTTTGATGTTTTGTGTCTTGTCACCGATACCGAGATTTACGAATTCAACTGAGTTCAAAGTTGAACTTTGAATTTTGGCATTAGTTATCTTCTTAAATCTATCCTTGAGATCATAAATATCTTCTAGCTTAACCACATATTTACGTATTGGATTTTCTTCAATTTTTTTGTTTTAACTGAAGGTCGTGCTCATTTTCATCTATTATTTGATCATGATATGACCCTTCTGATGTAAAGAAATATAAAATATCATAATTTTCATTGAAGAATCGCCAATTGGTGACATTGTCAGGAATTGATGGTCTAAAAATTAATTCAATGGAGAATCTGTCATGACTGAAATATTTAGATGGTATGAGTTTTGATGCAACACTAGCTAAAAGATCAGCACTAGCATTTTACAATCTGGGAATAGGGGAAATATTAAATTCCAAAAAATGATATGTGAGATCTTGAACTAATATTTTATAGTGTTTAAGATGTCCAGAAAGGCAGTGGATAGTGTTTATTACCTGTTTAATAATGATGACTGAGTCTCCAAATACCTATAAATATTTCACATCAAGACTAATTGCTTTATACAATCCTTGTATCAATGCTTCGTATTCTGCAGTATTATTTGTACACTCGAATTGTAATATACTAGATAACATGATATTCTCTCCTTCTGGGCTAATTAGAATACAAGCAACTTCTACACCATCGTTAGATTTGGAACCATCAAAGTACAAAGTCCAAAACAGAGATTTGACTACTAGTTTATTTACAAAATTTGTACATTTGGAAAGATCTGTTTGTGAGAAGTTTTTAATCTGTGAAATGACAACATTTTCCAAGAAGGGAGATTTTTTAGCATTAAAATTCCATAAAATGATTCACTTGAGTAATTTCCAATAATATTGTTAGTAAATGCTACTGGCTCATTGTCACCTTCAAATTCAGTTACTTTATGTTTCATGTGTTTTTCACAATCAACTTGAATTTGATTTGGTTTTCCATTATAAGGTAACCATATGTGAGACGAATCTGTACAAAAATATCCATGGATTTTTTCAGACCAATCTCTACTCAAAATTAAGCCATAGAATTATGAAATATTAGCTACTAAAATATCAATAATTTGACTAACTTTGGGATTCAAATAAAGTCAGATATTGACTGAATTTATTTCCCATAGGACTTCGACTTTGCTTATATTAAGTTGTACTATATGAACAACATATTTTTGAGGAGTGATATTCAACTTAGCACAAAATGTTGTTGGCATTATATTAGAAGAAGCTCTTGAGTCAATTAAACATTTCTTAAGATTCCTGTTGCAAATTTCATATGTTAGAAGAAAAGGAGTTTTATGTGAATTATATCTATCACCTATAAGGATGGAATTTAAAGGATCAACCTTATTTGAAGAAGTAGGAGGTTTGACTGAATCGTTTTCAGCTTGAGATATAACAACAACGAGTAGTGGTGAATCAAGAAATGCATTTAGTTCTCTAAGCAATATCTTCTGCTATTGTTTCAATTTGGTAAGTTCATGTACTGAAATATTTTCCTTTACTTTCTTCATATCTTCAACAATATTATATTCAATGGTGTCAGAAAATACCAATTTTTTTTGATGTAGATGGAGAATTCATTGAAGGTGGACTAGATTGTGAAACCTTAGAAGAAGGTTTCTTATTAACTGATTTATCTTTTGAGGAAAATGTTAAAGTTTTCTGTTTTTGACTTGGCTAGCTAACTTCAGTAGGTCCTTTGCTTCTAGTAGTAACAGACAAAGCTTCTTGTTTTTCTTAATTTGGAAGAATAAAGTCCCACATTCCATTTAATTCAACTATTTCCTCTTCTTCGTTTTCTTCTTCCTCAGTTTCTTCAGCTTTTGTTCCTAGGTCAGAGTCAACATTAGATATAGTGTTAGGTGGCTGAGAACTAGAATATTGATTTCTCTTGAAAGGTCTAAAAGATTTCTTAACATTGAATTTTTCAACAACTTGTTTTTTGATATCTACCGTTTCATTTTTCATGGTTTTCAGTTCTTTCTGGACGCCTTCTACATCAAAAGGATATTTTGTTGGCTTTTTCTTAGAATCATCTTTGAAAGATAATTTCTTGGATTTTCTATCCTCTTGAGAGCTTTTATTTTCAAGAGAAATTATATGTTTTTCTATAGATAAGGCTTCTTTCATATTCTTAGCTAATGCAGATAATTTCTCTATCTAAAAAAATGGCTATATTAGAGGGAAGAGAAGAGATATGCAAGTTAATTTGAACATTAGCGCCAGGAACTGACGCGGTAGGGATTTTATTGAGTAATTTATTGAATCTAGAATTAAAGTCTTTGATCTTTTCTCCCATTTTAGCCTTGATATTTGATAATTCATTGATGAGCGATGCAATGTTTAATCATCACCAAACTTAGCTAAGAATTGTTCTTCAAACATATCCCAACTAGTTATAAAGCGAGCTGGTAATAAAAATACCACGATCCTGCAGATCCTATAAGAGTATATGGGAATAATCTAACCACTTAGTCTTCTTCAGTGAATTCATTTAAATTGATGGCTAACATATAGTTGTGAATATTTTCTTTTGATGGTAGACATCATAAGGAATAAATTTGGGCAGCCATCTTTCAGGATGCTTAGGAAGTGGATGAAGAGGAGCTGCCATTGCTACAACACCTGGATTATTCCATGGTTGTACAAGCAGTGGTGGTTGTTGTCCTGCCATGATTGTAGTAGTATGGGTGGATGAGGATATGAATAAGTTGTGAGTAGAAGAAGAGGCAGGTTGACTACCTGAACTAGAAGAACTAGCACCATTAGTTTGAATGAGAGTTGTTGTAATGTGTGGGGGAAGTGAATGGATTCGAGATGAGGAATTGGATAAAATATCACTAATAGATGTTGTGATTTGGATTTATTGGTATTATTTCGGAAAGAAGTAATGGGAAATTCCAAAGGAGGAACTCCAATTTTATCACTTAGAGAACGAGTCAAGATTCTTCTAGGTTGTAACACAGATGAAACACTTTCTTCAGATGGTTGAGAAATTGTAGGTTTTTCAACTGAAATAGAGATTTTTTCTAACTTCTCTATTATATTCTGAACTTCTGGTGATTCAGATTTATAATCTGAAGAAATTAATCTATGATATGTACTAGGAGATTTTGGACAATATTGTTCAACTTCTGATCTTAAAATAGTAATTTTGGATGGGGATCTAGAAGTTGGAGGGGATCTAGAGGGAGAATGAATATTAAGATGGCTTCTAGATTTTTTATTGTTTTTCCTTGCCATTCACAATTGGCCCTCCTTCTAGCGCCAAAATGTTGAAGCCCTGGAATTCCGTTGCAACAACATGGGGGATAACCACCCGGTCTGGACCTTAAAGCATCTCCTTTTTTGTTTGGTATAGTGGCTCCAACTGGGGATAATGGGACTATTTTCCCAGTAAAGAAATTGATATGATGATGATGGGTTTGATGCAAGGTGAAATGAAGAATGAATTTGTACTAATGAAAATAATCTATCTAAGTAACAAACACATGCATCCATTTAATCTATTTTTTTAACTTAATCTATCACCCGGGAAGAATTACCATCAATGGGATCTAAAAATATATCTTACAGTAAAAGTTAATAAATATCATTCAATTACTGAAAGAGATGAAAATTATGTAAGATAATTATTTTGACTAAATAGTTAGTAAAAATAATAATATAAAATATATCACATATATTGATTTCTTTATATATATGGTAAGGAATTACATCTGAAACATTGTACAAAAGTGCATGAATGATAAATTGTAAATAAATTGCATACATATCACAATATAAAGAGAAAGTACTATAAACTCATAATCAAAATTTAATCATAAAGATAATAGTACCAAATATGATAAGTTCTGCTCATGAAATCCACAATATTGACCTGCTTCTTCTCAACCCAAATATACTTTAAGAGTACAAAAGTGAAATTTCAGTAAAGCATACTCTAATTTTCCAAAAAGTAGATCTCGTTCCATATATTTTATCAGAAGAATTCACAAAAGTACAGAAGTGCAAGCTTTCGCAAATTATTTTTTGAAAATTTTTTGGACCCTTCTCTATATGCATGAGAGGAGTTTAAATATTAAACTAAATAAGTCAAAAATAGATTATTACACAAAAAGTTGAGGAGGTTTCAAACAACCTTCCTCATAATAAGTAAACTAAACTACAATATAGAAATTAAAAATGACAAGACTGCTTAGTTGGGCTGATTTCCTTTTGTTACTTGGTCTTTGAAGTGACAAATATCCATTATTGGCTTCAGTTGAGTTGGCTGAGTGATCCCGGATCTCACTTGTCCTTCGAATACGAAATTTGAAAGTGCTGGAAATGCCTTTCTCATGGAATAAGTTAAGGATCGCAGAGTCATGGACTGGTTATGTTGTCTAATCAAGAAATTCCAATAATTTTTTTGATCCAATTTAGTTATCTTCTTCTCTAATAGCTTAACCTTTGGAATTTCTTCAGCTATAAATTCTTCAATAATTTTGGCATTCTGAAGCTAATCATTGATAGAATCAATGATTTTTCTTGCTATGTTGGCTACCTTTGAAGCCGATTTATTTTCTTGTTTTAATTGCATCTCCCAATCTTTGAATAAAACATATTTATGATATTTGTCAATATTTGGGAGATCAACCTTCTTCCATTCCTCAGATTCTTACCAAGAGATAAACTCCGAAATTTTCTTATCAATCCTTTCACATTCCAACTTTTTTTTTTCCACCTGTTGAGTTAATATGTTACTTATTTCATAGTATGAGTTAGTAGCATAGATTTTTTGGCAGAAAGTCTCTTACTTCTGTTTCAACTATCAATTACATTCAAGTGCTTCTTTAATGAATTGTTCTATTTGAGGTTGACTCTTGAGCTTATCCATTGTTGCTTCTATCTGTGCATATTTATCAGAGATGTGCACTTGATGCTGCAATTTCAAACTTTCAAATTATTTCTGAAACCGTGTCATTTGCATTTCAGCTAGCTTATCGGCATTATGTTTCTCTTATTCCAGTTGTTTTTCTAACACTTGGATTCTTTCTTCTCTTTTTCTAAGCTGAAGTTTCACTTATTCTTCTTTATCAATTTTTTCATTTGCATATTCTCTTACAAATTGTGAAATTTTATTAAGATGTTCAGTTGGATTGACAAGAGTGTCTTTCCAAACAATATCTACTAACTCATTCCTAAGGGTTGTCATTGTTTCATCAATTCTTCTTCTTTTTCTTCTCTTCACTACAAATTTATGATTTAGACTGTAGAAAACGTCCAATGGAGGTATATATTCAATATTCAAAACAATTTCTTCAGTCGGGAAGGCCAGGATGATTTCCTAATCTTGAAAACTTATAGTTTGTTGAATTTCTATTTTTGTTTCTAGTAGCTTCTAAATCTTTTCAAGAGTATCAAAGCTTGATGATACTTTAGGATTAGGATTAGGTGGTACCTGAAGTTTTTCAGTAAAATTATTCCATTCTTTTCCTAAATTCTTCACTTGGAATCTTGATGTCTTCTTAGGTGTAGATTGAATTTCCTGAAGTTCTTTAGAAGATGCCTTTTCTAATCCAAATTCATCAGTCCTTTCCTCAGCATGTATGTCAATTCCTTTAATTGCATCTTTAATTTTTTTATCAAGTCTTTCATCTTGATTTTCAGAATGATCTGAATCTTGGGATCCTGTTGGGAATGCTCTAAATCTTGAACTGATTTCTCTTGGGACTCATCTTTAGACATATCTTTTGGATCATCATCTAGGCTTAAACTAGGAGTTGGCTCACTAATTTCCTCTATTTTCAATAGGTCCAATGAGACTGTTTCCAATATTTATTTTTGTACTCATGGAAAGATTTGATATCTGCTACATTGAGTTTGTTGGATGCCATGTTCAATACCTCTAAAAAATTTTCTGTTCCTTAAAATAAATGATGAAAATCATATTTCTCATGCATGAATGGTCTAATTTTAAGAGCATTAGTAAAATTTTGGACCACATTGTTGGGGTCATATTGTCTTCCTGGCAAAAAATCCATATTCAAAGAGGTAATATTTGGGATCTCCTTTGTTGTATGCCCTATTAAAAAAGAACAAAGGTACCACACTGTACTGGAAACATAGGCCAAATAGACTTATTTGACTCTTTGAGATGCTTGGTGTTGGACTGTATTAATCACCGTTAAATGAATAAGATGGTACACATAAATTATCAATCCAGGGACGTCTTCTATTCTAATGATAGTTGCACTGTCTATGCCGTTACATCAAACCAGAAGTAAATCAAAATAAATGGAAATCGTTTCTGAATCAAATGTTGAAATAAATCCCTTGTGTAGAAATAAAAATGATCTACATGAATGTAATCAAACCTCAATTAACTGTACCTAGTGTGCGACACATAATTACACCAGCTGGTATCTCTAATTGCAAATGTGTAACATCATGTTATCACAAAATTGGACCTGATAGGCTGCTTGATCAGTCAACTTCATGTAACTATTTCAAACCTAATCTTTTGACTGAGGCTTAGCCTCCTCAGCCTGAGAGGGCTCTCTCAAGGGTTAATGATTTGGATAAAAGTATAGATGGCTAACTCTATGTAGGGTAATAAATAGATAAATGATAGAGATAGGTTGAGAATCACATCAACAAGTACACATTGGGCTTATGGAGTCAAAATAGTTTTAGTAACCAATGAATCTACTTTACATGGAATTTGAGGCATATTCGAGTTTTAGTCAAGAGATAACACACATAAAACTGTAAAAACATAGTCAGTTCATTTATATAGGAAGTCAGAGCATCTAAAGATGAATTCTGAGTAATATAGATAAACATCACTACAATAGGATACCAAGAGATGCAAATAGAATAGGAACACACCAAAACTCCTTCTAAAACTCTCTGTATTAGTGGAACACACAAAGTTGGTTAAGTAGAAACTCTCTGTATTAGTTGAAAACCAATCAATTACAATAAGCACAGTCTTGTGCTAAAAATGTCCAACCCCTGACTAATTCGACTTCTTAGTCTTTAATAGACAATTTCAACATCAGATGATCACATCTTAGGCTAGCTACATTGAATTCCTGACTCTTGACACCTTGCATAACCATAATACATGGGATTTATTACAAAAATATAGCTAATCTACTAAAAAATCCTATTACAAATAGGATTCAAACTCCTTATCTCTATCCATAACAACCTTATCTAAATCAAATTACATCATTTTTCAAGTGTATCAACACGTGGTCGAATCTGGATTATAGGCTTCAACTCTTCATGGCCGTATTTTTGTCATCCACCAAAATAGGAAACAACCCCCTGTTTTTTAGGCATAGGGTCCTTTGCACTCTTGGAACATTCTGACCATCATGAACTCATTATTTCGAGGTCCTTAGCTGTTGGAAATTGAATTAAAACATGCCAAAACTCCTCCTTCAACTCTAGCTATCCAAAACCATCCTCAAACTATTCAAATGAGCTGTAATACACCGCACTACGAAAACAAAGCAGTTTCTTAGTGCCTTTCATAGCACTTCCCTTTAACCCTTTTTTCTTCAAGTTTTTGACTTCTTTCCTCGAAAATTATCTTAATTGCCTTTAAATACATCCTCCCTAGAAATTTTAGTTCTTGATCCATTATTTTACCCCTCAAAATTTGATGAAAAGTGGCAAGAAAAGCTACTACAGTAGTTCCGTAGCGCTTTTCTCCCTTTTTATGCTGTCTGCGCTATGAAACTGCTGAGTGGGCAGTTTTGTCAAAAAAATTCCAAAGTGTAAATTGTAAATGTGCCAAAAACTCAAAATAAGCCTGATTCATCATTTAAAAACCATATCAACTAAAAAACACAATCATTCCAACCTTCATAAAGTCCCTTCTTCTATTTCACTTGATTTAGCTATTGACTCTTCAATGACTGTTATTTTAATACCTCTGCTCTTTAACTCATCTTGAATCAATTTCAGCTGTTTCTCCAAGTCCTCCACTTGATCTTTAAGTCTTCTATTATTATCCCTCAAGTGAGTATTTATTACTCTGAAAAACTTGGTTTCCTTAATTGTTGTAACTGTCCAATTGAAAAACTGCTCTGCACTACTTGGAGTTTCAGAAATAGAACTAGTTTGACCTTCCCACAGTGCCTGCATTATTTTAAACTCTGCTTCCTCAATACTATGCTTTCTAGCCCTCTTTCTCATCACAACAATTTCTTGGTTTTCCAACCTCAATTTTTCCTCAAGATGTTGAAACTCTGGCATTTCTTCTTTTCCCCTCTTTGTTCTACTAGCTGTATGCTTCACTGTAGGTGATGAGAGATCAACAACTTCTTCAAGAGCTTTAACTGTCTCAAAATATTTTTGAAATTCCTGGCTTCCTTCCTTGAGTTTCTTAGCATGCTTAGTTATAGGCTTTATTTATTGAAAGATGAAAGCTGCATCTTGCCCCTTAGACTCAAGCTTCTTTGAAAACTTAGCCCTTTTCTATTTATTCTCATATTTTTCCAATGAACTCAGCTTGAACAATGGGTGTCGCCTCTATGTCAATTGCATGAAGGATGTCATCTAAATTTCCCTTTGTTACTGGGTTATCCTCTGTAACAATTTTCTTCCCTTTTAATGCCACTGTCTGGCTTCTTGTTACTCTTTTGATTTCCTGCTTTTTGACAACTTGTTTTTGTTTTTCCTCTTTGATAATATTTGACCTCTGTTTTGCAAATGATGGAGTTGGTGTATCAAGCAATTATGCCTGGTCTGCCCTTTTCTCAATTTGCTCCCTTGGCCTCAGTTTTTCAAATTCCTTTGCTTTTGCAACCATAGGTTGACTAGGCTCTGCCACTAGAGGTGATGGAACTCCTTTAGTTTTAGGGTTTCTTGTAGGGGTTAGGGTTTCCAACTCAAAACCATTTATAAACAAGAAATATGACCAATCCTTGCCTATTTTCTGGAGTTCATCTAAAATCAATAACTTCATTGAACCATGATGAAACAAGTATGTTTCACTACCTTCAGATTTTCTTGTACTTTATCAGCCATTTTTACAAGACTCCTGTGCAAATAAAAAGGAGAATCAAGTGAAATATTACCAGTGAAATGCAGAAGAAACTTGAAATTATATGTGTATACCTTATGATATCTGCCTTCACATGTAAAATACTTCTGAACGTTGAGCAACAACTTTGAATAAGTGTATTTGATGCAGCTTCTAGGGATAGCACTATTAAGGTCCATGTCTGCATACTCAGGCTTCATGAATTCTTTACATTTCTCCATATCAAATTTGAAACCTTTGAACCAAGCTTCTTGACCTCTTGGTATCTCTATAATAGTAGCAATGATCTCTAGTGTAATTTACATACTTAGCATCCCAACCTTTGTAGTTGTTCCATTGAAGTTCATGGAAAATTCCTTTGAGACCTGTGTGTAACAGACCTGCAATTTTTCACAAAACCGAAGGCAACCTACTCTTCTGAACGCCTCCATCACTTCTGGGTATTCAATTATTGACTTCATATCTTCAGGCTCATGCCTTAAGCAGTTTCCCCCTATGTGAACTTTCTTTTCCTCTGCCATGCTTCTCAGAAATCCTGTCAGCCTCGCTTGATAAATTGAATAAGCCTCGCTTGAATATGTGAAACAACAACCTCGCTTGAGAGGGATGAAGAAAACCTTTTTATAAAATAGCCACAGGTTTTGCTTTAACACTTCAGAGCTCAGACATCTCAAATGGAGGCAAAGGAAATGAGAATGACTAATTAGGCAAGATTTTGAATTTAAAATGTCATCTCATAACTGAATGATGCCTCATTCATACCCTATCATGACAATGATGACTGCAACATAGGTGAGTACATTGAATTTCATCATTAATTGACTCATCATACCACTAACTTACCATTTCCCAATAGTATCTAACCTTTTCTAGCTCAGATGACAAGACAGTTTAGAAACTGTGCTTTTATAGTGCCTGCAGTGTATTTTTTTCTTGTTTGCACTACGAAACTATTAGCACTTTCGTAGCGCAAATCAACTCGTTTGAACTAGTGGCGCTACGAAAACAAGGTTTTTTAGCTAATTGAAAAATTTTGACACGAAATTTTTTAGGAAATGACCCACAAATGAAAATGATGGATATTTGACATGAAGGGATTTAAAAGAAGACTTTATCATAACCTAAGGATGGGCTTTAAAATATAAAAATATAAAACCTACCCTTGATAAAATCCTAAATTGACTTCTAAACCCAATTTTGAACCATGACCAAAAACAAACTTGACACAATGATGTTTTGTTTTTTTTTTTTTTTTTTGGGTGATAACACATCATAATAATATTGAAATTGAAGCAGATCTACTCACAGCCAGAAAAACAGCAACAACACGTAAAGAAAAAAAGGAATATGTACAGCTACCTTAACCACTGCAGTCCCTGCTAAAGAGGAGGGTCGTTCCTCTCTAGCAGGGCATGGGAAGAGAAAGAAATTTAAACAAAAAATAAACCAGATAATGCATGTAAAAAAAACAACATGATATCTTTATAATAATGTGACCAAAATTATAGAGACAAAAGTAATACTTTTCTCCACTAACCTTTTGACCTCAAGGGTCGAGAATTATATAGTGGTTACTTGTTCAGGAAAACGAGGGATGGATCAGTCATGAGAATCTTATGATTCTCATGCTGATCAAAATAATATACATATAGTTACAAACACTTCTTAATAAAAATTATGACTGGAATAATATAGATTACAATCAAAACCGCTTAGAAGTTGTCATCCTAAAATATAATACGTAATGACTTCTACAGCTGTTGTGGAAAATCACAACTGTAGCGTAACAAAAATAGAGGATAGGTTGACATCCAGAAGTTGACAATATCCAGTTAGCATTACAACTTTAACAAAATTTTATCTAGTGGGTTTGTAACAGCACCATGATGTAACAACGTCGTGGTGTAACAACTCACTGTAACAACACACCTTCAACTTCACATATACGCCTCATGCTCTAGATATTTTATGCTAAAAATAACATCTTAAAGGACAAAAAAAGACCAGAGAAATTCTCCAAACATTCATCCCCAGTTAGTCATAAAAAAAAGACATGATACATCATAATAATCGATGAAATGGAAAGATAATGAAAATAAGGTGAAACAACATTGTTTAAGGTAGAAAGGCAGGAAAAGTGGCAAAGATATTCCCAATGGCTATAGTCACAAGGTAACAATGTGGGAAACAAATGTAGGAAATAAGTACAAAACTAGCACCCAACATCTCCCCCTAGCTAAAGCACTTGCATGTCCCCAAGAAAAATGTCATCTCTCATGAGAATATCTTCGGTGCAGGTCAATGAGGTCATAAGCGCTAGTTGTGTCTTCCTTTGCAGACCTATACCCTTGAGTAGCCATCAGTTTCATACCCAAGAATCTATTTCATAATTTCTCAATTCATAATGAATCTAGTAATCCTCTATTGGTAGCCAAATCATAGGGAGTTTGAATCTTAGCCCAAGCCAGGAAGCGTCAAGGGTTTGTATTATCTGTGCATATGATGGTACATGTGTAACAACTACCACAAACTTCTGAAATGAAAATAGGTCCCCCTTCAGTAGCTCAACACTAATGGCTTATGTACATTTCAAACACCCATTCAGGGCTCGATTCTTCATTAATGAAAAATGATTAAGGTAGAAGTTCACAATCCTCCTTCTTTAAGTGGCAGTAGGTTCCCTTATCCCAGGAGTGCTCAGAATTCTTCTAAATTTCTTCCTTAACTCGATGGCTCATCCTGGTTCTGCTATGATCCATAATTATATCTTTTCTTCATTGGCATCCATATATTTGGTGGAAAAATGCGGCTCAATATGATTCCTCATGAATGACACAAAGGCTTGTAACTACAAATCCCCCATGTAGGATACAAAAGTCACTACCATTTTCATACTTACGTGCTCGCAAATGATATTGTGCAATAATAACTCACACAATAGGCTTTGTTCGTCAAAATCATAAGCACAGAAGACATCTAAAAATGTGTGAGTGGAAGAACCCATATAGGGCATGTTCTCCATGATGGCTTTTAACTAAAATAAGTAATACCATTCCCACAGGAAGATGGGGTAAGATAGGGAAGGTTGCCTGCACCCCAACAGGTTGAGGGAAAGCTCATGGAGTTTTTTCTTATCAATAGTTAGATCCTGAACCTGCTGCTGTGACAACAAAAATTGTTCCTCCTGCTTCTTTATGGCTTCCTTCCACTTATACTCTTCCCAACATTTCTTCAGCTCTTCTTTCATTTGTTTTTCCTGTAAAGAACTTATCTACTTCTGATTTTATTTTAACAAGATTGCCCCCTCCCAAGGGGATATTGCTTCATGTTTGCACTTCTACAATTCAGAAATTAACAAAAAAAATTCAGAACTCCATCTCGTGACGAGACCCAGCGTTCCTTTGCATTCAACATCAACATCAATAATGGCTGTAATAACCTCTGTTAGATGGGTTTGATCCACCTCTACTGTTGGTTCTTGTGTAACAACAACTTCATCAGTGGGTTCTTGTGTATTAGCCCCCTCATTCTTGCCCAAAGTAGCCTCTGTGTCCACTGCTGGTTCTTCTGTAACAACAGTGGTATCCATAGGTTCTTTTGTATCGGTCTCTAGGTCAATCATGATGGGAGGCTCTGCTTTAACTATTGGTTCTTGTGTAACAACAATATCCTTAGAAGGTTATTATGCAACAACCTCCTAAAGTTCTATTTTTTTTCCCATTGGTCTAGTGTTTTCCCCACAGTCCTTATACCTTGCTGCTGTTAGTCCTTGAGAACATGTTGTGCATATGGATACGAAGATTTCCTTCCCCTTAGATAAGCTTTGTTTCAAATTTTCATTTTCATTTCTTAAATTTTCAGGTTCTAAAAGCATAACATGAGTTTATTCATTACCTGATGAGGATGGTTCTATCTCTTCTTCTTTTGATCCTTTTGCTTCTTTCTGCTTTCCAGCTGTGGGCAATGGTTCTCTTGGAAATTTAACTCTCACCCTCTGTTTTGGTCATATGTCCCCAATTGGATTGTCAGTGGGTTCTTTTCCAATTCTGGCCCTGATGGGCCGAGTCTGGACCTCAGCTTCTGCATGAATTCCTTCCAAAAACGTGACCTATTTTCTCTAGCTTGTCCTGGGCCTTTTTTGTTTAAATTCTTCCCAACTCCTTCCCTATTGGCTTAGGGCATCCAACACAATCAATTTAATAAGTCCATGATGGTCACACATGCTTTTGGATGTGTTGATGTCTTCACCGCCACCACCATATGCTTGATGTTTCCTAATAGGAAAAATGGGAGGTTGATCTTCTGCTGATGCCGAAGATGATTTAGTAGAGAGACGTGGTAATTAAATATGTGTAATATTCCAAAATTTGCTTGCAGCAAATTGGAATATTAAATTTTGTTAATGGCACTTAGGAGATGAATAATTGGGTTAGGAGGCCCATACATTTCAGAAATAAGGATAAGATCCCTCATAGTATGTAAGGGGATCATAATATTAGCTGGATTTTACACTCTCATGTGTGAATAGGGACATTTTGCATGTGGAAAAGGCTAAGTTTGACCAAGTCAACAGCATAAATGTAGGAGGAGTGGATCAGAAAATAAAAGAGTTCAATAAGAATGTGGTTCAGCCTAGATAGCTATATGTGAGCTGAATTGAAGGCCCTTAGGTGTGAAAAGGGCCGAAGCAAGTTGAAGAGGTCAACCTTGACCAAATCAAACAGCGCAGTTTAGAGGAGTGGCTCTAATGAAGGCACAACACAGTTTTGGAGGGAGATTGTTTGTGTGATGGTGGAAACCCTATTGAGTGGGACCCAAGGTGAGAAGGCTCACTTAGTTTATAAGGAATAGGATGGCAGCCATTTGGGGGTTAGATTATGTACTACATTTTTATGTCTGCTTAGACTTTTGCTCTCCTAGCTGTTTAGCTAAGATTGTTCGTGCTGCTTAGCACTAAAGGATTTCTATTCAGGAATTCCTTCTATCCCCTTTTAGTAGCTCTTGGGAGGGACCTGATCTATCATTCCACACATCCAGCATTGGTGCCAAGCTTCAGTCTTTAGTTTCAGTGCAGTTTCTACAGGAGGTTGTGTTGAGCTGCAGGGTGTAGCAGTGGAGGGTTGAGAAACCTACTGTATAAGTTGGATTTGCAGAGGAGGGAGGTTTCCTTGTGGGAGATCAGTTTGGAGAGTTTTGGGGCTGATATCAGATCATTGGCAGCAATACAATACATTTTCATCACCTACAACATTATTCCACTCAGGAATTGCGTTATTTCTCAAGGGTAGATTTAGCAGTGTCTTCTGTGGCTCTTTCGGGGAGTTTTCCTATGATTGGAGGGTAGATTCTTCCATGGAGGGAGACGTTGATCATATCTGAATTATATTTCTATTCTTACAGCCTTATATACTCCTGTGCTTCATATTTCAATGATTATTCAGCCATACTGCTGAAAATCACCATTTGTATTCAGGGAAAATTCCTGGAAACCCTTCCCGGGTTCTATAGATTTTGTATAAAGGAGATTCGATCTCATTTTTCTGAGAATATTTTTTAATATAATATTAGATCTATTTTTCTCTATAATATATGTGTACAAACCCTCTTTTAGACTGCGTATTTACTTTTATGAAGAAATTCTTGTGTTGTAGTGTTTGGGGTTTTAGCCTTTTAAGCAATCCTAGGTGCAGGAGGTCTGTTTAATCCACCTAGTTTGATTTGTTTCAGCTCTATTCTTGGATTTAGGTTTTATACTGACTGATAAAGAGGATCCAAGATTTTATTTCGTGATTTATAGCATTTATTTCTGAAAATGCGTTTTTTGTACATGCATGGTTGAGCAGTACCTATTTTGGTATATTACAGTGGTATCAAAGCAAGATCTTTGGCTCAGCCTGTGGAATTCAAGCCAAAGTGCTATAAAATAAAGACCAAGTCTAGAATGATGGAAATGATGAGCTTTCTATCATCACTTTTCAAATCCAGGAAGAACCTCTCCAAGGAGGTTAAACAGGAAGAAGAGAAAAGGAGCAGTGAAACTTTTAGAGAGTTTCAAGAGGAGGAAGAGCCATGCACTTCCTATGATCAGAAGAGGAGACCAGTGTTGCAGATAACTCCAGAGCATTGGAACATATCCTATCCTTTTGAGAGGAAGGAAAAATTTCTGGAAGATGGAGGACACTTGGATCACATGGTTCTAAGTGAATACCTTGTTGGGTACAAATCCCAACCTAGAGCCTTCAAGGAGACTCTAGCTTTCCCTCAGTTCATTCATTTGGAGGAAGAAAGAAGACGTTATGGCCAAGGGAGGATCAAGGGCAATAGGTTTCGATTGTCTACTTTTGATGGGTCATCTACAACAAGGGTTTGGGCAAGGAAATTCGATGCATTCTTCCTGCTACATCAGGTGGTAGAAAGGGAGGCTGTAGAGATTGCAGCGCTGCACCTAGAGGGTGAAGCAAAGATTTGGTGGTTCAAACATTTGAGCCATGCAGGAGTGCTCAATTTTTCTGAATTTACTCAAAGTTTGATGGGAGAATTTGGTGAAGGAAAATCAGAGGAGAAGAATCCCTCACCACCAGTGGAGGAGACTTGTACCAACGTTGTCACAACTATGGGGGAGCAGTCCTCAACATCTTTAGTTGGAGGAGCCAACCTATTTGAGGGAGAAGCCCTTACATCCATACAAGATACTTCTAAATTTCATCAAGGTATGCCAAAATTTTTATCTCCTATTGTTTCAGCAAATCATATGGAGAGTTGTATACCATTGCATATTGCTCATTTGGAACAACATGGTTGCACTACACTGTGCAACCTTGACTTGATCAAGGAAGGCATGAAACATCATCCTAATGGGCCACTAATGGGCTGCACACCACATGTGAGGTGGGGGTGTGAATTATTGGAGGGTGGGATGAACTTTGTCCCAAATAAATTTATGCAAAACCATATGTTCATCCTTGAGTTGAGACATGAGACAACCAAAACACCATGGAGGAGAATTACAGTGCTGTCAAGAGGTAGCAGTGAGGAGGCTTTGCCTTCAGCCCACTTGGATCCTTATGGATTCAAGATGATCATTGGTGTGGGATATTTTCTAGGATATCTCCAAGGAGTGGCATTTCGGCAACCCATGGAATGCAAGAAGAAAAATCTGATTTGGAAGGAGGGTAGTCTTCTTTGGGAGGGTACCAAGGTTGATCATGATAGGAGGAACTCACATTGGGGGAAATGGGAGTGGGTGGAAAGCAAGAAGCTGGAAAGCTATTTGCAAATATATGACACCGGGCAGTAGGAGGCTTGGCTGCATTGGCTACTCTTGAAGGTGTTTGGACATTATGGGACATATCATTTTTCCAAGGGTATGTGGATGGAAGGGACTTGGCAGGGTACTTGCATCATGGGGTAGCAAGGAGTGTCGATGCATTATGATGATATGATCATTATGTTATCAACATATGGGTTGTATGACGGAGGTATGAGAAGAAAAAAAAGATTTTTGTTGCTTTGGAGGATTAAGAGAGAGCAAGGGCAGATTTTCTCTCTCATTTTGCATGATGTTGCAGGAGGAGGAGATGGCAACATTATGGAAGGAGTCTTTGACATTGAACATGTCAAAGAACATTGGATTTATGAGTTGGAAAGAGCCTATTTTCATAGGCCAACAACGCTGTCACTTTGGAGCAGGGACTTGTTGATGGAGTGTTCCCAGGATCACTTCAAATTTGGTGCACTTGGTGGACAAGGAGGAGGTGAGGATGATAGAGTAGTGGATGGATTCATCCGTTACTGTGGTATGTTCTTCTTGACTTGGACTTCCAAGCATGAGAAGGGGGATTTTCATGCAGCATATGGTTCATTCCTCTTCATAGGAGTATGTCATACCACTATGGAGGACTCATTTATGGATGTTGTCACCATCTTACTTTCAGTACATGGTAGGAATTTTGTTTTTGCATTTATTGATTTTTCAACACAATATTTGCATTCTCTTACCATTTCTTTGCAGTGCATTGCTCTACAAAAGGGCAAGTTTTTCTTTGGGCTCCATGGACCATTTTTGGCCAGCTATTATGATGGAGACAACCATCTATTATATGACCTTGGGCAAGTGTTTGGTTACTCCTTGTATGCTCAGTTGATACATTCAACCATTTACTATTTTCTAGTAGATGTGATGACTTATACAACTAGTCATTTGTGAAGAAACAACTTGCCATGCTACTTTATGAAGCTGCAGTGGGGAAGAATGCACTGTGACCACTAGGGAAACTGTTGGTACCTTCTAGTACCACATGAAACCTTCAGTATTCCCTTCATTATGATTTTGATCATGAACCTATTTTTTGATATTGTTCTTTCTTTTATGGGGAGCATGATTGGGGGAGAAACACATTAAGTGGATGTGTTCTTTGGGAAGGAGGATTCCCACACTTTCTGCACTACATGTTCTAAGGGGAGCATGGGAGGAGATAGGACCACTACAACAAACTCTTTGTTTCTTTATTATGAGGGCCATGAGATGGATGGGATACCTTATGGTGGTGATTTCTTATCCATGATGTATGAGATGGTTTGGGCCAGCTTGATTCACAGCGTTGGAGAAGAGATCTTTGGAGATCTAGTCTTCATTTTTCCACTTCAGGGAAACTTTATTGCAGCCCAAGATCAGGAAATTCTATACACTTATCCTAATTGGAGAGGAGAATAGCGTGGGGTAGGCTACTCTGCCTACCATATTCAGATTTTCAGCCCACCTACTTTGCAGGAGCTCAAGGTGGAGGAAGGATTCCGGGAGTTGCCATGGTGGGGGGTGACTCACTTTGTATGGATGATTGCTTGGGGATGGAGGATCCACTTGGGGGAAAGGTGTTTTCCCATGTTATTTCATTCTCCATGCCTTGGGAGGAAACTCTTTAGTTCTATCCTTGCAGTTTCTTGAGGACAAGCAACATTTGGGAGGGGAGGACTGTAATATTCCAAAATTTGCTTGCAGCAAATTGGAATATTAAATTTTGTTAATAAAAATTAGGAGATGA
Source organism: Pinus albicaulis (assembly GCA_034641835.2). Classification (NCBI taxonomy): domain Eukaryota; kingdom Viridiplantae; phylum Streptophyta; class Pinopsida; order Pinales; family Pinaceae; genus Pinus; species Pinus albicaulis. Next base: position 472,511,648 of record CM076582.1, on the reverse strand, counting down.
ATAATTGGGTAAGGAGGTCCATAAATTTCAGAAATAAGTATAAAATCCCTCATAGTATGTAAGGGGATCATAATACCAGCTGGATTTTACACTCTCATGTGTGAATAGGGACATTTTTCATGTGGACAAGGCTAAGTTTGACCAAGTCAACAACATAAATGTAGGAGGAGTGGATCAGCAAATAAAAGAGTTCAATATGAATGTGGTATAGCCTAGATAGATATATAAGAGTTGGATTGAAGGCCCTTAGGTGTGAAAAGGGCAGAAGCAATTTGAAGAGGTCAACCTTGACCAAATCAAACAGCGCAGTTTAGAGGAGTGGCTCTAATGAAGGCACAACACAATTTTGGAGGGACATTGTTTGTGTGATGGTGGAAACCCTATTGAGTGGGACCCAAGGTGAGAAGGATCACTTAGTTTATAAGGAAGAGGATTCAGCTATTTGGGGGTTAGTTTATGTATTACATTTTTATGTCTGCTTAGACTTTTTCTCTCCTAGCTGTTTAGCTAAGATTGTCGGTGCTGCTTAGCACTAAGGGATTTCTGTTGAGGAATTCCTTCTCTTCCCTTTAAGTAGCTCTTGGGAGGGACCTGATATATCATTCCACACATCCGACATTAGTGTCAAGCTTCAGTCTTCAGTTTCAGTGCAGTTTCTGCAGGAGGTTGTGTTGAGCTGTAGGGTGTAACAGTGGAGGGTTGAGAAACCCACTGTCTGAGTTGGTTTTGCAGAGGAGGGAGGTTTCCTTCTTGTGGGAGATCAGTTTGGAGAGTTCTGGGGCTGATATCAGATCATTGGTAGTAGGCCAATACATTTTTATCACCTACAACGTTACTCCACTCAGGAATTTCATTATTTCTAGAGGGCGGATTTAGCAATGTCTTCTGTGGCTCTTTCGGGGAGTTTTCTTGTGATTGGAGGGTGGATTCTTCCATGGAGGGATACCTTGATCAGATAAAAATTATATTTATATTATTACAGACTTATATACTCCCGTGCTTCATTTTTCAATGATTATTCAGCCATACTACTAAAAATCACCATTTGTATTCAGGGAAAAGTCCTGGAAACCCTTCCTGGGTTCTCTAGCTTTTGTATAAAGGAGACTAGATCTCATTTTTCTGAGCATATTGTTTAATGTAATATTAGATGTATTTTTCTCTACCATCTATGTGTACAAACCCTCTTTTAGACTGTGTAGTCACTTTTATGCAGAAATTCCTGTGTTGCAGTGTTTGGGATTTTACCCTTTTAAGCAATCCTAGTAGGTGTGGGAGGTCTGTTTAACCCACCTAGTTTGATTTGTTTCAACTCTATTCTTGGATTTAGGTTGTATAATTATTTATAAAGAGGATACAAAAGTTTATTTCATGATTTATAGCATTTATTTCTGAAAATGTGTTTTTTTTGCATGCATGGTTGAGCAGTCCCTATTTTGGGATATTACAAGATGATTGTGGATCTTCCCTTGCAAGTAATATACTTGATTAGGCCCAGGGCGACATCAGCCCATGGCTGGGGGAGTGATAATATGTCAACTCCTCTCCCCTTCTTTTCCAATTTTTCCTCTCCTTCAAGAAAATCTTCCTTCAAAGAGGGGTCATTAATTTTCTTGTTGAACCATCTCTGTTCTTTTGCTGGCAATGTGGTCACTCGAGCAATCAATTATTCTGTCACTTCAATTTGCAAGCCCCTGACTCGGGTCTAGTGGTTATTCAAATTTTGAGTGAATTCGATTGCAATAACCTTGTCCGAAATTTTGAATTTCTAAAAATATTCAATCCACCTGGCGTCCCTAAATACCTGATAAGCTTCCGTACAGTTTTGCAAGGCGTCCATGGATTCCAGCTCATGTCTTACTATTGCTCCTCCCATCTTACTATTAATCTAAATCACTCCTTATTGCTCAAGCAACTGTAATGTTGCTGCATTGCTTATTTCCTCTCGGCACCCTACTCTGCTTATCCTGGATGAAGAGTTTCGGATGAGGATACAAGACTTCAACTAAGGTAGGTGATGGGAGGTGACAAGATTTACGAATTACCGAATCGTACTTGTAATATTCCAAAGTGGAAAAGACAGGAATATATAACATATGCAACATTCCAAATAAATCAAAATAGAAACATAGCACTAAAATCTGGAAAATGCCGGAAATATGCTACAACTGGAAATTGCATTAAGACATCATAATCTATGATCAGAAACAATTGAGCCATATCCTTATAATCAATAGAAAAATAAAGTACATAGTGATCCAAAAATGAATGAACTCAAGCCACAAGATGGCTGAAATACACTAAAGGAAACTAGCACAGGAAATGTGTGCTGCGGATGCTGCAGGAAACTATTGCTACTAGGAAGAAGAACCATGTGCGGAAGGCTATTGGAGTGCTAAGAATGATCTAGGTTTTAAACCACCGATTCTACTAAAAAAACCTAGAAAAATCCAAAACTGGTTTAGCCAAATTTTAACTTTGGATTTTCAACCCTTTTTGGGTTGCACACTGCACCCCAGTTGGTTGAGTTACGCACTCCCTGAAGAAAAGTACTGATATGGGGCTGAAATATTGATCTATCAGTTGCAATAGCACCCAATCAACTCAATAGGTGAAGGGATGGTCCCCTCATTGGAAAACAAGCTCAGAAATTGGAGACCTCTCTCCTCCACTGCTACACCCTGCAACACAACACAACTCTGAACAGAAACTGCACTGTAGCTGAAGAATGAAGCTTGGCCTAATTCCTAGATGTTGAATATACAACTCAACAATCTCTCTTGAGTAGTATGAGTGTGGTATTCCCGCTTAGGAACACCTTTGTACTAACAGTACAACAAACCCTACTAAACAACAAAAGCATGGATAGAAATATCACCTAACAATTTCCCGATCTAAAAAGATCAAAATCAATAATGATCTAACATTCCTTCTATGGTTTCCTTGCCATTCATTATATTCATTATGAATCTTCTCCCCTTGGGTCCCACTCATTAAAGACACTACTCACATGGAGACTATCTCCCATTAACTCTGTGATGTTTCACATTGATGCTCCACCCTCTCTATACCAGTGCTGTTGATTTGGTCAACATTGACCTTGTCAACATGATTTTGCCCCTGTTCACACATGGAGGTGCTTTATCCATCTATCATGATTATCCCTTTTCGCATTAAGAGGGATTTTATTCCTACTAACGAGATTTATGGGTCTCCCTACCCACTTATTCATCTATCTAGAAGACAAAAACAAAAATGAATATTCCAATTAGTTGCATGCTAATTTAGGAATATTACAGTCCTCCCCTCCCAAATGTTGCTTGTCCTTAAGAAATTTCAAGCATAGAACTGAAGGGCCTCCTCTCCTCCTCCTGTAGCATCCTCATATGATAAGCTACTCCAATGAGCAAGATGCTTTCTCATCAATATGTCTCCAAGTTGCTCCTCCCAAGTGTATAAGCTAGCCTTTGGCGACAAATCCCTCATCATGAAGTAGTGGGATATCCATGGAGGCAACTATATGTTGTCTAGAGGCCTTCTTGAGGCATGGAATCTAAAATATATTGGGAACCATCATTCCCATGTGAAGCTCCCATCCCCAATTTTGGAACACCTAATCCTCCACGGGTAGGTGTGGAATGCGAAAAGGCACAATGGAGTCCAAGTGACCTTGGAATGTGAAACCAAGAGTCACACCATTGTACTATAAATGTACATCATGTATAATAGCAAAATATGAGAGCTACACGCTTATCCTTCATTGTGTGTTTAGTTCCTTGTTGTGTGTGTGTTTATCTTTCTCATACACCATGTGTGTGTTTAACATGGTATCAGAGATGAGAAGTTCATAACCAGCTCAACCTTGAGTGAGTCATTTGTGTTTATGGCCTGCACATATTTGAAAAAATTCTTGGCATATTTGCAGCACTTTGATATTGTTGCAACAGACATTCTGCCGCATTTAGAAAGGTGTCTTGGAGAAAAGCAGCGTTCAAAATCCGTGGCAGCATTCAGAAATTGGTTTGGAGAAAAGCAACACTGTGCATTCTGCAGGTTTTCATTCTGATTTCTTCCTACAATTTCTGCCTATTAAATTTTGCATTTTGAAGAGCTGCTGGAATAGTGTTTCAAAGTGGGTTTCTGAAAGGAAAATTTCTGAGTTTTTCATTGAAAAATTTATGCAATTCTAGGTTTTTCTGCTGAAATTTCGTAAATTTCCTGAAAGGATTTTTTTTTTTTTTTTTTTTTGCTGCTGCCCTCATTTCTGCATTTTCAGCTGCTGAAAAAATATTCTCTCTTTCCTGCAACATTTGTGAAATTTCTTCTCTACTCTACTCTACTGTTTTACATTTCAAAAAAAATAAAAAATAAAAATAAATAAATAAATAAAATTTCCTGCAACTCTTCTAACACTCCACGGCCTTTCGGCCCCCTTACCCAGCTCTCATCACTCAAACCCTACGCTCTGATCTCCACCTCTCCATGCTCACCACAACCTACGCTACTCCCCCACCCCTGCACTCGACCCTCCCTACCCACGCTATCCCCTACCTGCTCTCTATCTCACACAGCACATCCTATGCCTCTTCCCCCTATCCTACGCTCTCAAACCCCTATTCTACTCCTGCCCCCTTACATCCCTCTCTACACAGTGCCCCACTCATCACCCCATGGTAATGCCGGCCCTCCCCTTCCCTTATCACTCTCCCTCATGGCCATACGGCCCATCCCCCTCCCTTATCACTCTCCCTTACCCTCGCTCGCACTTGGCCCTACTCTCCCACTACCCGACACCCTTTACTCTCCCCTATTCCCACACGGCTCCCCTATCCTCCTAACGTGCAACTCAATGCCACTCCACCCAAACCCTCTCACACTCTCCCCTACCCGTCCCCTCTCCCCTACACACTCAGCCTTGCGCTGCCCGCGACCTCTCTCACATAGCTGCCCCCTTATCACTCCACCCTACCCACCTTACACCACTCCGCCCTCGCCTTTCCCACATACCCTTACCACACACACCCAACTCCCCCTTCTCACCTCTGCTCATACACTCGGCCTCCTCCACGGCTTGCACATTCGGCCTCCCTCCCTCCAACCTACGCTATTCCCTTCTCCCCTCTCATCTCAGATTTTTTTTAATTCATTTTTCTTTTTTAATTTAAATTTTTTTTAAAATCTCCCCCCGCCACCCCCCCCCCCCCCCTCCCCCAATTAAAATTCCCTCACTTCTCTATTTAAATCTCTCCCCCCCAATTAAAATTTCCTCCCTTCCCTTTTTTAATTAATCCATTTTTTTTAATTAATTTCCTTTAGTTTTCTTTCCCCCTCCCTTTTAATTAATTCCCATTTCAATTAATCCATTTTTTAATTAATTTTTAATTAAAAAAAAAACAGCAAAGAGAGAGGAAGAGAGAAAACGAACAACATGAAATGAAAACGACATAAGAGTGAATGGTAAATTTCCTACATAGACAAGAAAAGTGCATTGATATAAGGGTGATTTTATGAAAGAAGACAAGTTTTCCATCATTTTTAACAACTCCTTGAAGAAGAAAAATAAGCTGCACAAGTGTTTTGCAGCACATTTACAAAATATTTTTGCAGAAATATTGTATTGACATTGTATTGTACTCACATTGAGAGTGGATATTGCTTCTTCATAGTTGCAATCAATAAATTTGAGTTGTTGATGTAGATCATTGTTGCTTGACATCCAAGTTTATACCTTGATGTCCTCCATGATTTGAGGAGCAGATTTTGTACTTTGAGATTTCCATAGTTGGAAGTTCTCTTGAGTCATTTGTATTTCTTATTGAATCACATTGTAAATGGGTGCATTTTCGGTTGAAGCTGACACCCTTTATTTTTTAGCCTAAGTTGTTGAAATGGCTAAAATCAATGAAGCATTAGAGTTGTTGAATAACCTCATTCATTCAAATGTTGATGATATGATAAAAATGAGCAAGGATGCTCTTTGTAATATTCAAAGTTGTTTGCAAGATGCACAAGAAAAGATTGAGTTTTTGCAGTTGGAATCTCAGCTCCAACAAGATGAACTTCAACAAAAGAGTCACCATTCTGAACCTATTTCTATTCAGAAGATTGTGAAGGACTCTCATCAAAAGAAAGAAGATAAAGTTGCAGTTGATTCCCATTCAGTTCTTTGTACTAGAGCAGATTTACATGCAGATGCAACAGTTCAACCTGCACTTCTCAAGCCCATCATCAGACCTTGGGAAGAGCTTTTCCACAACAAGCACAGAACTAGTCTTGGATATGACAAGGATGTGTCCTTTCATACTCTAGAATACAAAAAGCCCATCAAATTTCAGAGTGCCAGATTCCTATATGATAGTTCACCTGTAGTTGTTCCAGATCCTGCTCCGCTTCCACAACAATAGCAAATTGTAAATGCCAACACTGTGATCGAGTTGGCCATATGAAATATTACTATTTTGATCTTCATCCATGCAAGCACTTTGGTCGGCACAGCAATTCTTCACAAAGATGCTTTAGAAACAAGCCTCCTGCAAGCAAAAGGATTCATCTTGGATGGATTGTTTCTTGGCAATGGGCATCAACAGCCAAGAAGATGTTTAAGACACATGTCAGAACTTGTTCATAGATATTGAGCAAACTTGCAGTTTATTTTTTGCCATCATCTCACCTTGTCCCTGACAGGGGGGGAAATGGTGGTCATGTACAAGCTTCGACGTCAGATCAAGCGAGCCTGAGCCACAATCTCTCATTCCATATTTAGAGTTGTAGCCAAAGACACAACAGTTCAAGCGAGCCTGAGCCACAATTCATCCTTCCAGATTCAGAGATGTAGCCAGAGACACGGATGCCCATGAGCATGCCTTCGGTTGGTGGACAACCTTAAACCGTCATCTTTGGTTGGTGGAAAACCTTAAACCATCACAGGTTATAGACCTCCCTTCTTCTAGGTTGAAGGTCTCCCTTTCATATATGAGGGACACTTCCTCTAGCAGAAGCCTTCAGCTTCTTGGCAGCTTTGGTTGAGTTCTAGGAAATGCTTCAAGCATTCCAAAGTTGTTGGTAATCCTTAAACCATCACAGGTAGTAGACCTCCCTTATTTTAGGTTGAAGGTCTCCGTTTTTTATGAGGGACAATTCCTCTAGCAAAAGCTTTCAGCTTCTTTGCAGTTTTGGAAGAGTTCTGGGAACTGCAACAAGTTTTGCATTCCAGTGTTGGTGGTCATCCTTAAACCAAATTTTTTTTCCAACATTTTAGAGAGTTGATTTAGCCCAAGTGCTGCCATTTATACTTTGTAGATTTGTATTAAAACTCTCTTCTTGGACTCACACATACCTCTTCTGATTAAGGGGGGGAATTTTGGAACACCTAATCCTCCACGGGTAGGTGTGGAATGTGAAAAGTCACAATGTAGTCCAAGTGACCTTGGAATGTGAAACCAAGAGTCACACCATTGTAATATAAATGTACATAATGTATAATGGAAAAATATGAAAGCTACACGCTTATCCTTCAGTGTGTGTTGAGTTCCTTGTTGTGTGTGTGTTTATCTTTCTCATAAACCATGTGTGTGTTTAACATGGTGTTTAACACCCAAGCTATCATCCACAAAAAATGAGTCACCCTCCAAAATGGAAACTCATAGAAAAACTCCTCCACCTTAGGCTCCTGCAATGTAGGTGGGCTGCATTGATAGACCAAATTTTCTATCTCCCGCCATCTCTCTCTCCACTTATGATAAGTGTAGAGTGGTTTCTGATGTTGGGCTGCAATAATGTTTCCTTCAAGAGGCAAGAAGAAAAATGGATCCTCAAAGACCCTCTCTCTATTGTCGTGAATCATGTATGCCCAAACCATCCCATATATGATGAATAGGACATCATCAACACATGGCATCCAAATGAGAAAGATACTAAAGGTTTCATGTAGCGCTGGAAGGTACCAACAGTTTCCCAAGTGGTCACAACGCAGTTTTGCTAACTGTTGTTTCAAAACATAATATGGAAAGTTGTCTTCCAACCATTTGCTAGTTGTGCATGTCATCTCATCTACTAGAAAATAGTAAATGACATTGTGTATAAACTGAGCATAAAATAATAGCACAACACTTGCCCAAAGCCATACAAGAAGTGGCTATCTCCATCACTGATGTTGTTCTTGCAAAGACCATGAAGCCCAAATAGAATCTTGCCCTCTTGTGGAGCAATGCGCTATATATAAATGGAAAGAGAATTAAAATACTATGTTATATGATCAATAAGTGCAAAAACAAAAATCTTACCATGTACTGAGAGTAGGTTGATAATAAGATCCATGGATGAAATCTCCATAGTGTTTTGATATGTCTCCATGAGACCCTTGTGAATGGAAAAAAATGAACGATGTGCTGAATACAAAGTCTTCTTCTTATGCTTGGAGATCCAAGTCAAGAAGATCATATCATGGTAATAGATGTCTCCATCTACTACTCCATAACTCTCATCTCTTACTTGCCCATCAAGTGCATCATATGTGAAGTGATCCTGGGAACACTCCATCAAGAAATCCAAGCTCCCAAGTGACAACGTTTTTGGCCTTTGTGATAAGGCTCCTGTCATCTCATGACTCCATTCTTTGACATGCCAAATTAAAAATTCATCTACCATAGTGCCATTATATATGGGATATTCCTCCCAAAGTGGAAGTACCTCCTGATCCTCCAAAGGTAAGGAGTATCCCCTTTGCATCATGATTGTGCCACCATCTACTCCTACAACATCAAGCAAAGTATGGGAAAAAATTAGCCCATACTCTCCCAAGAGTATCCAAAGCAACAAAAATTGTTGTTGCCTCCTCATCTCCTCATCATACAAGTCATGGAGTAACATCATGATGATTGACTTGTAGAATGCCCCATACAACCAAATATTCTGCTACCATAACATATGGGTGACATGAAAAGACCCAACCCAAAACATACCCTTTGAGATAGGATATGTCACATGATGGCCAAACACTTTCAATAGTAGCCAGTGCAACCACACCTCCTATTGCCCTATGTCATAGATCTGCAAGTGGCTCACCAACCCCTTTCTCACCATCCACACCCATTCATCTAAATGTGGGTGTCTCCTACCATGTTCAAAATTGGTATCCCTCCAATGGAGAATACCATCCTCCCAAATCAGGTTACTACTTTTTCACTTCATGGGATGTTGAAGTACAACCTCCTGGAGATCTCCAAATGAAGACCACTCATCAATGACCAAGTTGACCCCATAAGGATCCAAATATACTATAGGAAAAAAATTCTTATTGAGTTGTGAAGTGCTCATTAAGAAATATCCATCATAATAATGGGAGATAAGATGCCTCTCATCAACCATCTACCTATCCAATACTACACAAGTATATTGGTCATCAGAATGTCCCAATACTAGTTGGCCCCCCAAATCATCACTGCTTCTCAATGACAGCACTGTTGATCTCCATGATGGTGCATCTGTTGTCTCATGATCATGCTCAATGTTGAACATATAGTTCTACATTGGATTGTTTAGGACAATACTCATCCTATCCTCCAAAAAGCCACACTCCAACCCCAAGAGTTGTATGCATCTCAAGAATGACATACCAGGATGAATGCATATTTCCTCCTTGATTCTATCAAGGGTCCTCTGTGTAGTGATAGTTTGCTGCTCCAAATCAGTAGTGTGTTTTGATCCTAGGTCATGCAATGGCATGTCCCCACAACCTTCCATATGATGTGCTGAAATAATAGAAAGTGGAAACATTTGCATACCTTGGTTTTTCTTGGGAACATCTTGTACTTCTACAAGGATTCCTCCCACTGGTGTGATGACTTCCCCAACTAGTGATGATGATGGTTGCTCCTATATGGTTGCACCAAGGCTGGTATAAGTCTCCTCCTCCTCATGCATCTCCAGAATAGTGCATGGGACTCTAAATGTCAAGAGATCAAGACCACTTTGCAAAGTGAAAGTGTTCTTCCTCCTGATGTAAGTGCTCTTGCAACAAGTGGTGGTGGAAGTTTCTTCTCCTCTGATTTCTTCTTGTCAAACTTGATCATCCTTTGAGTAAAATATGCATATGCAATCACTTTTGCATGACTCATATGGCTGAACCACCAAATTTTTTCTTCACCGTCAAGGTGCAGCACTGCAATCTCAACAACTTCTCTCTCTACTACTGGATGTAGCAGGAAGAATGCATCCAACTTCATTCCCCAAGCCCTTGTTGTGCATGTGGATGACCCATCAAATGTAGACAATAGAAATCTATTTCTGCAAAGTCTTCTTTCTTCTTTGAGCTGAATGAACTGTGGGAGAGTTAGATTCTCCTTGAAAGCTATTGATTGAGATTTGTATTCTACAAGATACTCAGTTAGAATCTCATGATCTAAGTTTCCTCCATCTCCATGTCTCTTGTCTTCTGCTTTAAAAGAAAAGGGCATAGTATATTTCTTTGGAGCTCTATGTAATACCGGTTCTTTCTTCTGCTGATAGGAAGTGCATGGACCTTCCTCCTCTTGAAAACCTCTAGAGGTCTCATTGCATCTCTCCTTTCTCATCTTCTTGACCTCCTTGGAGAGACTCTTCATAGATCTGAAAAGTGATGAGACAAAGCTCATTCCTTCCATCTTTGTAGATATTTTTTCTTCTTCTTATATCATATTAGCTTAAACTCACAGGTTGGGCCAAGATTATGCTCTGATACCACTATAATACTCCAAAATGGAAAAGACAGGAATATAGAACATATGCAACATTCCAAATAAATAAAAACAGAAACATAGCACTAAAATATGGAAAATGTCGGAAATATGCTGCAGCTGGAAATTACATTAAGAAATCATAATATATGAGCATAAAAAACTGAGCCATATCATTATAATCAACAGAAAATTAAAGTACGTAGTGCTCCAAAAATGATTGCACTCAAGCCACGATATGGTTGAAATACACTAAAGGAAACTAGCATAGGAAATATGTGTTGCTATTGCTGCTACTGCAGGAAACTACTGCTACTGGGAAGAAGCACCATGTGTGGAAGGATGTTGGAGTGCTCCAAATGATCTGGGCTTTTAACCACGAATTGTACTCAAAAAACCCATAAATGGTTTAGCCAGATTTTAACTTTGGATTTTTGGCCCTTTTTGGGTTGCACACTGCACCCCTGCTGGATGAGTTATGCACTCCATGAAGACAGATGATGATATGGGACTGAAAGATTGATCTATTAGCTACAGTAGCACCCAATAAACTCAATAGGTGAAGGGCTGGTCTCGTCACTGGAAAACAATCTCAAAAATTGGAGATCTCTCTCCTCTATTGCTACACCGTGCAACACAACACAACTCTAAACAAAAATTGCATTGCAGTTGAAGACTAAAGCTTGGCTTGATGCCTGGATGTGGACTATATACTTCAATAATCTCTCCTGAGTAGGATGAGTGTGGGATTCCTGCTCGGGAACACCCTTGTACTAAATAGTACAGCAAACCCTGCTAAACAGCAAAAGCATGCATAGAAATGTCACCTGACAATTTCCCGATCTAAAAATATCAAAATAAATAATCATCTAACATGCCTTCTATGGTTGCCTTTCCCTTCCTTATATGCATTGTGAGCCTTCTCACCTTGGGTCCCACTCATTGAAGAAACTACTCACATGGAGACTATCTCCCATTAACTCTGCGTTGTTTCACATTGATGCTCCACTCTCTCTATACCAGCGCTGTTGATTTGGCCAACATTGACCTTTTCAACATGCTTTTACCCCTGTTCATAGATGGAGGTGCTTTATCCATCTATCATGATGATCCATTTTCACATTAAGAGGGATTTTGTTCCTACTAAAGAGATTTATGGGTCTCCCTACCCACTTATTAATCTATCTAGAAGACAAAAGCAAAAATGAATATTACAATTAGTTGCATGCTAATTTAGGAATATTACAATACTTCACACGTTCCTACATAAATGTCTCATTATGGAAGGTAATGGGATCTAAGTACAAATGCCTTTTCTGGCCGGATTTGGTCATAATTGGCTATCATGCTATTCAATTAGATGCATGAGGGGTTAATAACGGTTCATAACTATGGATTTATTTCAATGATTATGAGATTTATCCCTCCCTGCTTTAATGGTGATGGTCGCTCATGGCCGTCATGGGACTATCATCACTTTCCATTAATCACCAAAATATTAAATGATGGTGTTACATTTTTGAGTGAAGTACCTGAAGCGATGTGGAGGAGGAATTTGAATTGATGGCGTACTGCTTGTAGTGATCGTGGCAGTCATGCTTAACTGTTATAATTATTGTTGCATGCGACGAAATAAGAAACATTGTTCATGGTTGTCGGCTATTACATGTGTAACAACCAATACAACCTTTGTATTATTCTTCAGAAAACATGATGATTAGGAAAAATAAACACATAAAATAAATAAATAAGCAACATCATCATGTAAAATTTATCAAGAAGGAAGGATGATGTTTGGAAAAAAAAAGAGAAAAAAAACTCAGTGTAACAGCCGCCACTGAAGTGGTTTTCAACTGTTACAAATTGTCTGACTGGGCCCCGAAAAGAAGTTTTCACAATAATATTTTTATTATTTTTATTATTATTATTATTTTTAAAACAGGTGTAACAGCCACCACCAGAGTGGTTTTCAGCTGTTGCACTTATTGGAATTTTCAAATTTCAGGCCGCGCAAGGGAGCATTCCCCTGCCGCTATAACATAAAGATCAGAGTCGGTGACAATGTTAACAAATGTTTCCTTTGAAGCAGGTTGATGCTATAACCTTAGACGGTGAATAGTAACCAGTAACACTCTCTTGGCACTATCAATGGTAACTAATTGTACATTCCCATTGTTAAATACAATGTCTACTTTGTAAGGACCTAGCCATCTGGTGCAGAGCTTTCCTTTGAAATCCTTGAATATTGAATCATACAAGAGAGCCCAATCTCCTTTTTGAAATTTCTTCTTCTTGATGACCCTATCATGCCATCTATCTCTTTTCTGCTAAATGATATCCATTTGTTGAATGGCAGCCAACCGTTTCTCTTCCAACCCATTGAGCTGGTTCAATATTTGTCTTTGTGCTGTGCTTAAATCCATATTGACCTGAAATGATATTCTCAATGTATTTATTTTGAACTCTATGGGGAATAAAAGATTCTTACCATACACTAATTCATACGGTGAGAAGCATGTAATATTCCTCCATGTTTTTCTGTAAGCCCACATCACCTCTGGGAGTTTTTCGCCCCAATTGCTTTGGCAGCTGTCTACTATTTTTGTTAAGATTCCCTCAATGACTTTATTGGTGCTATCCACTTGACCATTTTCTTGTGGGTGATAAGGTGAAGTGGTCCTGTGATGAATTCCATACTTATCAACTAGATTTTGGATCAAATGATATGTGAACTGTGGCCCTCCATCCATCACTATCTCCTTGGGTATCCTGAAGCGAACAAAAATATATTCGAAAAGGAAGTCTGAAACAACCTGCTATGTAGCTCTAGTTAGTGCCTTTGCCTCGATTTACTTTGTGACATAGTCAGTGCAGACCAATATGTATGATCTTTGCTGTGATGAAGGATTAATTTTCCCTACAAAATCCAGGGCCCATTTCTCAAATGGTTCTATCACTATCTCAGGCCACAACGACATCTCATCTGATTTCACAGGCTGGCCCATCCTTTGGAAACTATCACATTCCTTCACAAACTTCTTGGCATCCTAGAATATAGTTGGCCAGTATTACCCTATTAAGAGTACTTTATATCCCGCCCTTTTTTCAGCGAAGTGCCCTCCACAAGGTTCCTCATGAGAAGCCTTCAAGATATCAAAAACCTCATCTTCTCTAACACACCACCTAATCTGAAAGTATGGCCGAGTGTGATGGAGATTCCCGTATATCCAGGAGTAGGCAGCACTCTATTTTATGATATTCCTCATTTCCTTGAAAGATAAATGGTGTGGGAATTTTCCTGCAGCAAGATAATTGGCTATATCTGCATACCACGGTGACTGAGTAGATATGGAAAACGGATATTCATCTAGAAAATAATCCTCAGTAGGAGTGCCATCATCACCTATAGTTAATCTAGAAAGAAAATCAGAAACCACATTATCTTTTCCAGGTTTATCTAAAATAGTGATATCAAATTCTTGTAACAAAAATAACCATCATGTAACTCTACCATTGGTAATAGGTTTATTCATTAAAAATCGAATTGCAGCATGGTCAATGTGTACAAATACTTGTTAGCCAGTGATGTAGTGTCGAAATGTGTTGATTGCATGCAAAACTGCTAGGAATTCCTTCTCAGTCACTATATAGTTGAGTTCAGCTGGTGTTAAATTCTTGCTGATGTAGTAAATGGCATAAGGTTTCTTTTCCTCTAGCTACCCCAAAACAACATCCACAGCTATGTCAGATGCATCCATGGTGATACGAAATGGAAGTCTCCAGTTTGGCCCTCGCAAAATAGGTGTTTTTGTTACACACTTCTTTAACTTCAATAAGACTTTCTCACACTTTCTAGTCCACACAAATTTTACATCTTTCATAAGCAAAGAAAACAGAGGAGATACAATCTTTGAAATTTTTTCTATAAATCTCCTGTAGTACCCTACATGTCCCAAAAAAATACGTACCTCTTTTTGAGTTCTAGGAGTTGGGATTATCGATATTAATTCAATTTTTGCTGGGTCTACCTTGATTCCATCTTCCAAAATGAAATGTACCATCACAATTCCCTCGGTCATCATCATGTGGCATTTCTCCGTGCTCAAAGCAACATTAGTTTGTTCACAGCGTTCCAACACCTTTTCCAAATTAACTAATGATGTTTCAAAGGCATCCTTGTAGGGTGTAAAGTCATCTATGCAAATTTCAAGATAGTCATTCAAGAGATCTGAAAAGATACCCAATATTTCCCTTTGAAAAGTTGTTGGCGCATTGCAGAGGCCAAAAGGAAGGACTCTGTATGTGAAAGTACCCTAGGGGTAGGTAAAGTTTTTTTTGTCTTGGTCTTCCAGGGCAATCTGTATTTGATTATAGCCATTAAATCTGTCCAGGAATGAAAAAACATTTTCCTAGAGAGAGTATCCAAGACCTGGTCAATGAAGGGTAAAGGGAAATGGTCCTTTTGGGTGGCTTTGTTAAGTTCTTTATAGTCTACACATACTCTCCATTTGCCATTCTTTTTTGGAATGATGACAAGCGGAGACACCCACTTACTATCAGAAATGGGATAGATGAAATTAGCATTAATGAGTTTCTGTAATTCCTCTTTCACTATCTCCTTAAGTGCGATATTCATTCGGCGTTGCGGTTGTCTAATTTCTTTGCAGTCCTCTTTAAGGTAAATGCGGTGAGTGCATAGGCCAGAGTGGATTCCTTTCATATCAGTATAGTCCCATGAAAATGAATTTTTATATTTCTGCAACAGTTGTATCATCAATATGTTTTGTTCAACAGTCAAGTTAGGATGAATTTTTAAATATTTCCTAGGCTCAATTTCAACAGGACTGTTGGCAGTATGCAGAGTAGTTTTCAAATGTTTAATAATTGCATCATCTACCTCATCTTATTCCCCTGGGCCTCTACTAAAGGCATAGAGTGAATTTCTTATAAAACCATTAATAATATCATCCTCTGTTTCATCCTTAAAGTATTGTGCTTTACCAAGTGTGAGGAGAGGTAGGGAAAAATCAGATTCAGGTTCAAATTCATCCCACTAGGGACTATTCAAACCCACATGCGGTTTTTCTCGAGGGTAAAGGATCAGTTTCTTCGTGTCCTTCCCATCTGAGATCACCATAGATCCAGACCTACATCCTATATATGCGTTTGTAGTGGCTAGCCACAATCTTCCCAAGATTAAAGGGTAACCTCCCAGGTTGGATTTGGTTTGTAAAATGAGAAAATCAGCCCTATAATTCCAAGAAGCTACAGTGATCACCACATCTTCTATCATTCCCTCAAGATTCACACGAGACCTTTCTGCTAGTTCAAGCACTGTAGATGTAGGTCTAAGTCCATGAAGTCCTAGGGAGATAAAGAGATCTTTGGTCATTACATTAATGGCTGCCCCAAATCAATCAAAGTGTTAGTTATGGGCTAATCATCAATATGGAAAATCACTGTAGGATTCCCTGGGTAATTATAATTAGTCAACAAAGTTTGATCAATCATAAGTTCTGATAGTTTTCTCCTAGGATTTTTGACCCATAGATATCTCATTGTTTTTGCATATATAGGTACTTCCTTAAGAGCTTGTAACAGTAGAATCCACACATACAAATTTTGTAATTCCTTGAGGAACTCAGATTTAGTTTGTGAGGCTGGCCCAGTTTCAATTAATGATTGAGGGTGTGGAGGATCCTAAACCTTAACAGCTGAGTCAACTGTCACATATGCAGTAGCCCTGCTCGGGTTGGCTGATGTAGAAACAAAAGGCCTTCTCGATTTGGTTGCTACAGATGTAACATTAGGTGTTGTATCAGTTGCTATAGGTGTAACAATTGTTTTAGAATTGACTATATCCTTTCTAGGTGACTCACATACTTCCTCGATAATAATTGGAGTATGTTCACGTCTGATTTCTTTTCCCAATTGAAGTTGAACCTCGTTAAGCCCAATAGGAGTGATAATATAAGTCTCAAAAGTAGCTAGGGCATCTATGCTATGAGATGCCTTATTATTCGGATTGGGGTTAGGTTTCACAGGTAACTGGGGTCAAACAAGAGGTGCAGGAGTTTGAAGAGGAGGCAGTTGTAACTGTTGCTACATTGGTAGTGCAGGGGGTGTTGTACCTTGGCCATTATCTCTCCAATTCTGGCTCCAAGGATGAGATTGTGATGGAGGATATTGCATTGGTGGAGGGGAAGGCCAATGGTTCCATGGTGAAGGAAATTGTGTTTAGGAAAGAGTAGGATACGACCATGGAAATTGCTGACTATTATAAATACTATTCCAAGGATTAAAATAGGAAAAATTTGGAGACATACCTATAGGTCATGGCTTCCATGGTATCTTTGATTCGATGAAGTAGGAAGATTGGAAATCCTCGCTTGATTCTTGAAGTACAAATTTTAGTATGGGTAGTTCCAGGAATTGAATAGTACAATGTTCCAACTCAAAGATGTTGAACAAGCTGACGCTATTCAGTCCACATTCTCTTTCTAAATGTTTCTTTTTGAATCGAGGAAAAAATATTGCCAAAGCTACTTCAACTTCTGCTTGTGCTTTCTTAACTTGTACCATAGTGATTTGAGCGGAGAGAGTACTGAGGAGGTCAGTTTAAAAATCCTTAAATAAATTCTTGATCTCTGCTCTGGTCACTCCTCCACTTATGGACTTCTATATCAAAATTGAAGGATCCCGAACTGAATTTTTCCCTTTTATGACCCTCTTGAACTCCGCAGACAAAGCTTCATTATTTCTTCAAGTGGTGCTTGCGATATGTCTCCTTTTCCCAACAGATTCAAATGCTCCAGGCAGTCATCTCTTATACCTCTTAAGAATATCAATTTTAGAATTTCCAGAGCTAAGTTACCAAACTTAGACCTTTGTAAATTATAATGGAACCATTCCACACAGTCTTCCAAGCTCTCTTCCTCCTTTTGTGCAATTTTGAAGATCTCTTCCTTCAAATCCCTGGTTCGACAATAATCCTGATACTTAAAGAGAAAGGCCTCCCTCATGTCATTCGAAGTTCAGATCGTGCCAACACCCAATCTCATGAACCATCTTAATGTGGCCCCTTTTAGAGTAGCATGAAACAATTTCAACTTCTGGGTGTATGAAGTGTAGTCATAACTCTTGCACAACACATCGAACTTGAACATAAAAGTATCAGGATTTTCAACATTCATCCCTTGAAAGGAAGATAGAGATGATAAAGGAATGTTTTTCATAGGAGCTTCATTCAGTGTCGCCACTATCATAATTCAAAAGTAAAAGAACCATCTGTCTTGACACTCTTGTCCCATGTGCTGATCCTTCCTGATGGGATGAACTGACCTCAGAATATGCAGGGGATTGACAAATAAATAAAGAATCGAATTGTTCTAGTACCAGATGTGTCACTGCACTACCCACATCCAAATGATCATTAACTGAATGTTGTTCCTCAGGCCCCTAATGCTCCCCAATGGTCTCCCCTTGTCCTTCAATTTTCAGATTAATTGATCAATGATTTTCCACTACTGTTTTAGATCTAGAGTCTTGATATCAGGAGTGGATATGTTGTTTGAAGGGTGGTGAGGTCTAGACACAAAAGGCACCGATGCCTCAGGCTTCGATATAGTAGCAGCTTTCTATGGTCCCGTTTCTTGTTATCTCTGTATGAAGTAGATTGTTCCTTTTCTAATTTTGAGATCAGATCTCCAAAGAATTTCTTTCTTCCAAAATCTGTAGTCTTATTTTCATTTTTACGACCCATCTTTCCTGTAGTTAGTTAGAGTGGAGGGTGTTGTGGATTTTTATATTGTCCTACTAGCACACATGGACCCTATGTGTATCAATATTTTTTACAAGTGCTTCAGTTTCTACAATGGTGAGCTCACCCAAGTATGTTAGAGTAGTGCGTAGGTTCTTACCTCTCATCTTACCACCCAACAATTGTATAGCCAAAGACATACTAAAGAAAACACTCAAAAATTCACACTTCTAAGTGTCCCAGTGAGACAATGGTGAGCCTGCCCAGGTATGTTAGAGCGATGCGTAGGTTCTTACCTCTCGTCTTACTGCCCAACAATTGTGTAGCTGAAGACAAACTAAAACAACACCCAAAATTTACACCTCTAAGTGCCCTAGTGTAGCAATGGTGAGCCCACCCAGGTATGTTAAAGTGATGCACAGGTTCTTACCTCTCGTCTTACCACCTAGTAGTTGCAGAATACGAACACTTTATCATCAAAAAAATAATTCTAGTTGATTGGATCATCACTGCCATCCCCAGAAATGACGCCAAAATTTTGTATTGTATTAATCACTTAAATCACTAATATGGTATACATAATTTATCAATTCAGGTATGTCTTTTATTCAAATATTAGTTGCACTATCTGTGCCAATACATCAAGCCAGAAGAAAATCAAAATAAAGGTAAATCTTGTTGAATCAAATGATGAAAGAAATCATTCATGCAAAAATAAAAACGATCTAAAAGAATGTAATCAAGCCTCAATTAACTGTACCTAGTGTGCCACACAGAATTACACTAGCTGGTATCTCTAATAACATATGTTTAACAACATAATAATATTGAAATTGAAGCAGATATACTCACAGCTAGAACAACAACAACAACACTTCCAACAACACGCAAGGAAAATAAGGAATATGTACAACTACCTTAACCGTTACATTCCTTGCTAAAGAGGAGGTCCCTCCCTCCCTAGTAGGGTGCAAGAAGAGAAAGAAAATTAAACAGAAACTAAATCAGAAAATGCATGTAACAGTGGCAACGTGATATCTTTATATTAATGTGACCAAAATTATAGAGCCAAAAGTAATACTGTTCTCCACTAACCTTTTGACCTCAAGGGTCGAGAATTATATAGTGGTTACATGTTTAGAAAAATGAGGGATCGATCAGTCATGAGAATCTTATGATTCTCATGCTAATCAAAATAAGATACGTATAGTTACAACCACTTCTTAATAAAAAGTATAACTGGAAGAAAAAATATTACAATCAAAACCGCCTAAAATATTTCATCCTAAAATAAAATACATAATGACTTCTACAACTATTGTGGAAAATCACAGCTGTACTGTAACATCAATAGAGGACAGGTCGGTATCCATAATTTGACGATATCCAGTCAGCAATATAGATGTAGCAACAGCTTATCTAGCGGGTCTGTAACAACACCATGATGTAACAGTGTCGTGGTGTAACAGCTCACTGTAACAACACACCTTCAACTACACCTGTACGCCTCATGATATAGATATTTTGCGCTAAAAATAACATCTGAAAGGAAAAATCCTCTTCACAGAACTAAGGTGGATTGTTATGACAAAGCCATTGAGAGGTTGGATGACAATGGATAACAAAGAATCTTGTAAGGTAAGAAGAAGGCAACATAAGTTAGAATGGTGACAACTGTACAGGGAAAACATAGTCAGAGAAAATGGTGTGTGTTATTTGTAGTGCATATATCTAGTGATAAAGGAAATGAAGATGAGGACGTGGAGGTATTTAGAAAGTACTCGATTTTACAATAGTTTCAAGATGTATTCCCATAAAGATTTTAGAGTTTCCACCTCACAAGGAAGTGGAATTTTCTATTAAGTTCTTACAAGGGGAAACACCAGCATCAAAGGAACGTTATATGATGAAAGCTCTAGAGTTAGTAGAGTTGAAGTTGCAGTTCAAGTAAATGTTTGACAAGGGATATATTAGGCCAAGTGTATTGCCTTAGGGTGCACCAATATTGTTTGTGAAGAAGAACGATGGTAGTATTAGGTTATGCATATATTAAAGGTATTTGAACAAGGTAACCATCAAGAATATTTATATGTTTATGAGGATTGCTAACTTGTTTGATCAGTTGAAAGGATAAAAAATGTTATTGAATATTGACTTGAGATCTAGATACCATCAGGTGCACATTAAAGAAGAGGACATCTACAAGACTTCTTTTCGGACAAGGTATGGGAATTATGAGTTTGGTAGTTCCATTTGGTTTGAATAATGCTCAAATACCTTTATTTTCTTGATAAGTAGTGTGTTGCATCCTTATATAGACAATTTTATTTGTATTTATTGATGACATCTTGATATATTATAAGAATGAGGAAGAACATGAAAAACACTTAGCAACAATATTTAGATTTCTAAGAGAGCATCAGTTGCATTCCAAGCTTATTAGATGCACTTTCTTTTAGACATAGGTACATTAAATGGGGCATGTTGTTTCCAAGGAAGGTATAGCAGTGGATACAAAAAATATAAGGCCTATCATGGAGTGGGCAACTCCTAGAAATGTGGATGACTAGGTAAGATAATTTATGGGGATAACAAGATATTATAGGAGGTTCATCAAGAACTTCTCTCGGATTGCATATCTGATTATGTCACTGCAGAGGCAAGGTAATAAATTTTAATGGAAGAGGAATGTGCAGCCAATTTTGATCAATTGAAGCACTTGTTGACGAATGCTCTAGTTCTAAAAATTGCAGATCCAGACGAAGAGTTTGTGGTATGTACATATGCTTGCAAGAGAGGACTTGGTGGAGTCCTTATGTAGGAAGGATAGTAGTGTGCTATGAGTCACATAAACTGAATGATCATGAGAAAACTTATCTGACACATGATCTTGAGTTGGAAATGATCATCCATGCATTGAAGATATGAATGCACTATCTTCTTGGCAGGAGGTTTTTATTCATGAGCGATCACAAAGGTTTGAGATACTTGTTTGATCAATCGATTCTGAATGTCATTAAAGCTAGATGGTTTTCCACGATTAGTGAGTTTGACTTCAAGATCTGATACATTAAACAAAGTTGTAGATGCTCTTAGTAGGAGAGTACAAGTGAATCATAGAGAAGATATGATTTCTTATAGGAAAAAATTACAAGATTAGATCCTATAGGAAGAACATCAAGATGAAATGTATAGATATCTTATGCATAGGTTACAACAGGGTATAGGTGATCAGGATATGTACTATCATCTTACAAAAAATGGTTTGATCAGATTTAGGGACATGATAGATGTGTCGAATGACAATGAGCTCAAGAAGACTATCTTGAAAGAGTTTCATGCAAAACCATATTTAGGTCACCCATGATACTAAAATACATTGAGAGAAATAAACAAGTTTTATCATTGGTCGAATCTGAAGAAGGAAGTGACAAATTTTTTTGCTATATGCTTGGATTTTCAACTGGTAAAAGCAGAGTGTAAGAATCCAGGTGGATTACTATAGTTGATTCTCATAGAGTGGAAATGGAAGGTCAATTCCATGGATTTCATTACAGGTTTTTTGATGAAATCTAGACAACATGATTCCATCATGGTTATGGTGGAAAAAATGACAAAGGTAACGCACTTCATTCCAGTGAAGTCCACTTATTCAGCTAATGATGTAGCATAGGTATTCATCATAGATGTAGTGAGGTGGCATGGTGTTCCAAGGACGATTGTGTTAGACAAGGATGCTAAGTTCACTTCCAAGTTTTGGAAGGAGATGTTTGTAGGTTTTGTGATAGAGTTGGCCTTCAACAAAAATTATCATCTACAGATTAATGGACAGACAGAGAGGGTCAAAATTATATTGGAGGAAAGGCAGAGGATGTCTGTGATGCATAAGTAGAGGATATGGGAGGATTACCTTCTAATGGTTGAGTCTAATTATAATAATGGTTATCAGGAGTCACTGAGGATGAGTCCATTTGAGGCATTGTATGGGCATAGTTGTATAATACTCCCATCAGTTGGAATGTTTTAGTAAACAGGGTGATGATAGGACCGAACATGTTGGTAGAGATGAAACAGGAGATGTAGTTAACGTGAAGAATCTAAAGGAAAAATGGGACAAACATAAAATTTATGTAGATCAGAACAAGATGTATAAGGAGTTTTATGTTGGGGAATAAGTGTAGTTTCAGATCAAGAACAAGAAGATATCCTTGAGAATTGTATCATGTGCCAAGCTAGCACCTCAGTTTTGTGGACCTTTCAATATTCTTGAAAGGATTGGACCAGTAGAGTATCGAATTGCACTGCCTCTGACAGTAAAAGTCCATGATGTCTTCCATGTATCATTGCCTAAAAAGTGTGTAAAATATGTTGATCATGTGATTTAATGATATGTATTGAAGGAGTAGCCAAAAGGAGAATTCCAATTGGAATCGTAGTGTATTTTGCAGAAAAATATGCTCATTGTCCGAAACCAAGAAATCAAGTAGGTTAAAATGCAGTGAAATCGCTTTGGGCCTGATGAAGCTACGTGGGAGATTCTTGAGTATATGTGGCTATGTATCCTTCTTTATTCACTAGTTGAGAGAATGTTTTTGGCATATGTTTGGGTGTGATGTTTTGGTATGTGTATATGGATGTATATGTTTGAGAGAATGTTTTTGCCATGAGCTATGTTATAAAGCTCCAATAGCAGTGTATATGTCACGTCATTATGGTTGTCATGTTGTTATGTTTTCATGTTGGTTGTCTTCTAAGCAGGTTTATCATTATAAATACTACATCAAGCTAAGTTATAAATCTCCATGGAAAGTATGTTTTGCTTCAACAATTTTGTTGGTTGTAGGTTTCATTGAACGACAAGGATGATGTTCCCCCAATGGGGAGGGTTCTGTCACATCAAAAATCCATGTAAAGAAAATTAAAAAAGGAAAAATGATAACCAAGGTCACAAGATGCGTATTCCATGATGAATGTTGGGAAAAAAATCCTAGTGTGGGAGTTCATTTGGTTTATTATGGCTAAAGGAAATTGGAAAAATAAATGGCAAAGGATTTGGAAGGAAAAGTGGCATTAATTTTCATTTTATTTATTAAAAAAATGGAAATTAGGAGAAAAGGAAGGTGAAAGGTTACAGGTTGAATGTGAGGAGGAAAATGAAGGAAAATAAAAGAAAAATGAAGAAAATAGAAGGCTCATCAATAAAAATGCTTATGAGGATTAGTTGGTACCTTTTGTCAGTTCAATTTTTGAGCTCTCTCTCTCTTTATTCTCTCTCTCTCAAATACTCTTGGAAAATTAGAGCGTTCAAGATGCACTCTAGCATTGGAGGAAACAAGGAACAGGAGGGACAAGAAAGCAAGAGGAAGCAAATATCAAACAAGGAAGAGCATGATCAAGTGACTACAACAAAATTACCTGCAAGTATCAAGTTGCATGTATGATTTCCTTGCTATTTTTTCCATGCATGGCACATGCATGTGTGTTCTTGGTTCTCTTGTTTTCAATGGCATGGATTTTTATAGGTGTGACAATGTTTTTAGCCTTGCCTTTCCATTTCCAGGTAGCCACGGTGTGATGGGATTCTCTTGTTTTGGTTGAGCTGGATTACCTCATGGATTTGAAGTTGAGGGGGGTGGTCTTAGTATTGATCACAAGGTGTAGTAATCCAAGGGAAGGTATATATGGTAAAGCCTGGTTGTGAATACCCTTGATTGGGCTTAGGGATCCATTGACCGGTAATGGTGGGATACACGGTAAATGTCACAGGGTAGTGACCTCGTAGGCCGAGCAATCCCTTGACCAGTAATGGAGGGGCACAAGGTAAAGTCAAGAGGTTAAGACAAACAAACTCCTCATATTGGTTTAGGTGAAGAGATTCAGAGGCATCCATGCTTGTCTAGTGCCTAGTGATCGGGTAGGATTGTGGTAAAGCCTGGCGGTATTGACGAGGGTTTCAAGCCTAGGAATCCCTTGGTGAGATATGTTATCACTAGGCTGGTACCAATTGGGTTTTTCAATGGTCAACCTAATGCAACTATTTCAAACCACTTTGGACTAGAAAATAGCCCTTCCAGTCAGAGAGGGCTTTGTCAAAGAAAAGATAAAATATTCAAGATAAAACTCATATTTGCAGATGGCTAACTCTGTACTATTTGTGTTTTAATTGATTTTGCAGGTGGAATATATATGAAAGGATACAATTTGGTATGGAGTCAACTAATGGGACTTCAATAAAAAACAAATGTAGTTCATGGAAGCTAAGGCAATTAAGCTTTAAAAAATTAACTTTTTGTAGCATACACTTAAAACATGAAGGGAATTGGAGCATAATACTATGAATTCCAAGTAATCATGAGAATGTGAAGCTGGTGATAATATCAGAAAATGGAAAAAACATAGACACATAAGCTTAAAGGAATTCTTAGGTTTGAAAAACACTTTTTTAACTATATATTAGCTTGGTGAAACCAAATTACATAATATTCCTATCATCTACATTCATCAACCCCTCTCAGATTCAATAAACCTCTCATTTATAGAGTGAGATCTCTGTTACAAAGGTGTTCCACCTGGGCTAGACTTCAACACTTGGCCTAGAGACCTAATTTAACTAGGATTACATCACTTTGAGGAATAATAGGGATATTTACATATTAATAGAGCTAGTAAGAAAAAAGGACTATATGATTATTAATTACTTAAACATAATGTCTAACAAACCATGTTTGTCATCCTTATCGAATTGAACTACCATTTTGAGGTGGCCAATTGATACACTAGATTTAAGACCTTTATACAACTAAATTGAATATGAGATGTCCATGTATGTGAGGTGGCATCATGATGAGCTGTTTTAACTGTGTCAGCCATTTTGAATTGATTTCTAAGCTACCCCTAAAACATATGGCCCAATGATATCCATGATATCATTAAATGACTCAACCATTCTTCTTTCTACATTGACTGAAATGATAAAGCTTTGGCGATGAAGGAAGGGTGAGTGATCTGCAAGAAAAAGGAACTAAAATGGTGGCTAAAAGGGTTTTTTATGATTACAAAGTAGTTTACGTTAGGGGTGTTGGTCTGTTGAGATTTCGAACAGTTATCTCGGGAATGCATCTAATTTGGTAACAGTCTATTACAAGTGTCAAGTCATGAATGGAGGGAGGCATGATGGAAATCTGACAGGAAAGGATGGCAGAAAAACATTTTTTAGATGAGAGTCAAGGAAGTTAATGGTTTATGGGGGGGGAAGCACTGTGGTGTTGACACGTTAGGTGGGTTCGGTGGGGAGGAAAACCAATTTTCGGATAACCCCTACTGGTAAAGGTAGGATGACGAGGGGGGGGGGGGAAGGGCTTTTAGACCATTGATCTGGTGGCTTGGTGATCGTGCAGCTGGAAAACAAACGAGTGAATTAACCAAAAGCGACAGACTCCGTTTTTTCGTATTCGAACCTTTATTACATATGCAGAAAATTTTTATAAAAAAAGTTATAGCCCAAAATTAGGATAAAAATATATCAAGCTCAATACTTTGAGCTAAAGGCACATATTTTCAAATTTTTTTCTGACTTAGGATAAAGACATATGATGTAAAATTTACCCCACTTTATCCGATTGAACCCTTTTTGGAAATAATTTGTAGCATGAAAAATTATTCACAACATCTGAAATATAATAATCATCAGTTATAATCAAGTGACCTTATAAAAATTATAGGACCCTAACATAGGTTGTAGCTGGGGATGTTGCGCCCCTGTGGTGCAACAAATAACCAACAACTCGAGTGCATTATTGAAAACTGAAAACTTTAACTTTGATGAAGTATTTACAAAATATTTATGGCCTCTCCTCGGGCTCAAACTTGATGAAAATATCAATTTTATTTGCAAACATGATGAAGGAAAATGGAATATATACAATGATGTGTTTTTCAGCATGCTGATTTAAGAAGAATAGTGCTTCGAAAACCTTCCATTCACAGGTCCTCCTTGACACAACTATCCATACATTTCTTGAAGTAGGAAGGTGTTGTTTCCATGATATGTAGAAATCTTATAGGGTCCTTTCCAGATGTTTTCAAATTTACCATTTTTCCCTTTATCTTCTATATTGGCCTCCCATTTCAAAATCACATCAAGAAATTTGAAATTTTCCTCCTTTGTTTCCTGCCAAATGCCTTTTTGACTCTATTTTGTGATTGCTAATAATTAGTGTACACCTCTTCTCTCTTTTCTTGCAAATAAATGAGATGATTTATCCTTCTTTGGAATGAATTCAACTCCTCTTCCAATCCCTGCAATAATTTCATCACTGACACTCCAAGAGAACTAGGAAAGATTGCTTTAGTTCCATAGACCAATTCATAAGGAGAAGTTCCTAGAGAAAATTCTATCAGCCCATAAGGAAAATTTCAGCTTCAAATGCCATGACCTTTTGTTTTCCTACAAAACCTTCTTGATAATTTGGACTATGCTCTTATTTGATGACATAGCCAATCCATTACCTTGAGGATAATGGGTTGTGGAGTGACCAAGAGTAATATGGTACTGATTACTGAAACTAATCATATTTTTATACTTAAAATCTTGAGCATTGTCAGTAATAATTTTCACAGGACAACCAAACCTTGAAAAGATATTATTTTCCAGAAAATGAATGATAACTGAGTTTGTAGCTTGTCTTGTAGGGACCACCTCAATCCACTTTGTGAAATAATCAGTGGCTGTTAAGATCCACTGATGTTTGAATGAAGATGCAGGATGTATCTCGCCAATAAAGTCCAGTCCCCATTGTTGGAAAGGTGCTTCTACAAATATGGGTTTAAGATGCAATGGAAACAAATTTTTTTTTTTCATAAAATTTTTTACACTCATGGCAAGCAATAATCTTTTTATAGACATCCTTGAACATGGAAGGCCAATAGAAACCTTATCTAAGTATCGTGTTTACTGTCT
The DNA here is from genome assembly GCA_034641835.2 of Pinus albicaulis. Classification (NCBI taxonomy): domain Eukaryota; kingdom Viridiplantae; phylum Streptophyta; class Pinopsida; order Pinales; family Pinaceae; genus Pinus; species Pinus albicaulis. Next base: position 472,484,218 of record CM076582.1, on the reverse strand, counting down.
CTTTCCAATAATGATGACCTCCATAGTCACCCTTATGAAATTCATCAATTACCTTTTCATCTTCATCTTCAAGAAATTAGTTAAGGAGTATCCTATTGGTATCCTTCCAATACAAATTCTTATTCAAAATGCAGTGCCTTAGAAATTTCAGCTTGACAAACCTAGATTTAGACTTGGTCACTTCAGGAGGGGCCCTGTGATGCTGCAAAACAAAAATTACATCTTTATACCAATTATACATAATGAATATTTCTTCTACAAGGATCATTTCTTCTTTGTCAACTACCTTTGAAATTTCTGCAACAAAATTCATGTCTAGACAATCAAAATTTATTTGCGTCATCAATTTCTCTAGCTCTTGCCCTTTCACCAAATTTGTAGGCTTAATATCCAAATTATACTCCAACAAAGTGGAAATCAACTTACCCCTCTTGCCATCTGGATCAACTTGAGTCAATATGTATTTAATCATAGCACTAGGAACAACAGCCACAATGTGAGAATGAAAAATATATACCCTGAAATCCTTGAGAGCCTTCACTAGAGATTAGGCTTAATTTTCCACAATGTTTTACTTCGGTTCATAATTTTCTAGTGTCCTACTGAATAAAGAAATTGGATGTTCATTACCTTGTTGCTTCCTCTTCAATAAAACTCCTGCAATTGTGTGCTCAGAGGCAAAGGTAAAAACATAAACTCCTTAGAAAAGAAGGATTTATGAGCATCGGTGCTTGGGTAAGGGCCTTCTCGATCTCATCAAAATAATGCTTTTCCTCTACTGTTCATTTACTATCAGAATCCTTTCTAAGCATCTTGGTGATATTCTTTAAAATTTATGTAGAATTAGGAATAGATATTCTAACAAAATTCACCTTGCCCAAAAAGGATTGAATCTCTTTCCTATTTCTAGGAAAATCTATCTTTTGAATGGAAGCAACCCTACTTGGACCAATGTTTATTGTCTCTTTTGATATTATATGACCTAATAGTTTACCAGTTGTGAAATAAAAAACACTTTTGGTAGGATTAAGACAAATACCAAATTTTCTGCATTTTTGGAGAATTCTTTCCAAGTGCTTAAGATGCTCTTATTCCTTCTTTGAGAACACAATGATATCATCTAAATAAAAATTCATGAATCTGTCCTTCTCTTTTGCAAATGCAATGTCCACCGCCCTTTGAAAATTCTCTCCTGCATTCATGAGTCCAAAGGGCATCTTGGCATACATAAATGTTCCCCATGGTGTAGTGAAAGCTATCTTCTCTTTGTCATCTAGATGTACTAGTATATGGTTATAACCTGAAAATCCAACTAACATCGACATCCTTTGAGATCCAACAATATTTTGCAGTATGCAATCCATCTTGGGATGATAATAGTTATCTTTAAGAGATGCCTTGTTCAGATTTCTGAAATCAATTCATATTATAATATTCCCACTTTTTTTCCTCACATGCACCAATTTATCAAGCCACTTAGAAAATCTCAAAGGAACAATGATTTTTGATTGAAACAACTTCTTACTTTCTTTTTCAATCAATGGCATAAGAAATGGATTAATCCTCAAAATTTTTTTAAAGGGATTTTCATTTTCTTTGTTGGCTATTGTATGCTGAATTATGCTAGGGTCATACCTCTTCAAATCTACATAACATCATGAAAAAACATCAATGTATATTTTCATCAAATCAACATACATTTTTTTTACTTCTGAAGAAAGAAGCTTGGACAACTTGATCAACTTGGGATTTTCTGCAGTACCAAGGTTACAACTTTCAGATTCCTAATCATCAAATTTCATCTTTGGAGTCTTAACCACATCATTTTGATCAAATAAATTTTCAAGAGGGGATCAAATATTTAGGAATACAATTATTCTTTAGTCGTATGACCTCAAAATTAGCTTTGGTTTCAGAAAAAATGTTTTTCTGGTCAACTTGGATGTTCTCAAATTCCTCTTTCAACTCAAGAAAATTTATGACTTGATGATGATTGTCAAACACCCGCGAATTGACTATATTATCAGGTATATCTAGCCTATTTATAACTTCAACTTCATACCTCTTGCTAGGATGGATGGGAATGGTAAAAAAATTGGTCGAGACAGCCAAATAATTATCCACAAAATTCTGATCTCTATATTTGATGGTGAAATTATGCTCTTCAAAATTTTCAAGCATTTCGAGAATCAAGTTTTTGTATGCTCTCATTCTGAAATCTTTAGTTTGGTAAGTTCATTTTACCTACTTCATGACCATTTCAGAATCACGACAAACTAAAATATTCTTGGCACCTAAATTTTTCAAAACTTCTAGACCCAAAAACAGTGCCTCATACTCTGCCATGTTATTTTTTCAATCAAAATTTAGTTTATAAGAGAAAAAATTACTCTCATCCCTTGGATTTATAATCCACATACCTACATCAGCTCCCTCTCTTATAGCAACGCCATCGAAATTCATATTCCACCAACCTTCCTTATAAACCTCTTCAAAATTTTGAATTTATGCTCTCTGATTTTTTTCCAATTTCTGGTTTTTTGCCTCATTAGTAATTTCATTGAAGAGGATATAAGATTCAAACTCAATTTCCACTGAATAGACTGGAAATTTTTGGGGTTTATATTTACTACTCGCCATGTACGCCATCATAGAATCTCTATACAACCTTCTTTACTCGCCAAAAACATGGATAGTGGCATAAGTCATGTCTATTTGCATAGTTCCCTTGATTTTGGCAACCCATGATCTAGATAATAACATGCCAAAATTTGGAGGGATATTAGCCACAACTATGTCCATCAATATTTTTTTAGCAGGCAATTGATTCAAACCAACAACTGCATCTTTGGTGATACCTATACATTGAAATCTTTTAGAATCAAATGAAAATAAGTCTTTGTAAGGTCTGTTTATGTATAAACCCATTCTCTCCACGATGACCTTAGGCATAAGTTATGAGATGCCCTTGAATCTAGCATAGCATTATGTAAAATCATATCATGAATGTTTAGGCTCACATATAAAGGTGGAACTTATTCATTCTAGTCATCTTCCACTCTTGGCTCTAAGAAGGTAGTAGGATGATCTTCTTGCAAATTAAGAATATTAGAGGGTCCAGGCTGAGTATTAAGCATTCTGAAAATTTGGCTTATGTATTCAGTAACTTTACCAAAAGGGACATCAATTTTGATCTTTGAAATTTCATTTTCTAAATTGAAGGTAGACTTTGTTTTCTCAATTTTATTTCCATGAGAAGTATCATTCTTCTATTCAAAAACCTTCAGAGCATCTTTCTTAAGATGATTTTTACTATCCACTATAGGAGAATTTCTATTCCTAAGGTTATATTTATTTTTCATTTCAAAAATGGCATGTTGATAAGCTTTCAAATAATTAGTTTGTTTTTCATTTTCATGATTTCCTATGTCATGGCTTGATTCATCATGCTCTTCCTTTGTCAAAAAAATTTCTGCTACATCTTCATAAAAACAATGAAATATATCCTCTTGAAATTCAGGTTGCATTTCTTCTTCATCCAGTAAGTTTTGCTAGAAAGGAGGCCTAATTTGTTGGTCAAGCTGATTTCTATTATCTCTTGGTATTTGCTTCTTTTCAGGCCTTCTAAAATGAGGATTTCTAATTTTTTTTCTTGTTGTGAACAAAAATGGGGTTTTTTTTCCAAGAGTAAGCCTATCCATAAGCCTCTCCATTGTTTCATATTGGTTTCAAATTTCACATCAGAGGATGTAGAGGGTTTTTCTTCTTCTTTCAACCTTGATTTTCCCATTTTCAACCTCTTTGCTGTAGCCATATTAACCTCAACTTTTACAACATCATTTTTCATATCTGCCAAAGTAAAAAACTCTCTCTCCCTCAGTAGAATGGAAAACTCATAATCAAAGGCCTCAACATAATGTAATTGGGTAACTCCTGAAGGTGGTTTGATATGAGCAGGAATATAATTTTAGACCTTATTTAATCTCTTGGAAAAATATTTGACTTACTCATTATTAGCTTTATTCAAGTTATTATATTCAGTCAAGGCTTGAAGAGGGTTTAATTTACTTCCCTGTTTTCTCAAAAATATCCTCCATCTCATCCCAATTCCACAGAATTCTTGGGGTTACATATTTAAACCACTTTCTTACTTCACCAATAAAACTTTGCAAAACAACCTCATTTTGACATCCTCATCAACTACCTCTTCTAAGCCGATGAAATCACTGAATTGATCAACATGATGCTCTGCAGTGATTCCCTCTTCACCTCAAAAAGTCTTTATTATAGTGGAGTATCCTTCTGGGAGGTCATGGATTAGGGAAGATAGAACAAGAGGAGAAAACCTTGCAGGGCCAGCCTTACTGGAAGTGAGAGTGCTAGTTGAAAATGTAGCAGAAGGGGTAGTTGTTTGACTAGGAAAAGGAGTAGTGAAATGGGATGTGAAATTAGATGATTGATTGACAAGAATTTTCAGAACTCCACTTAGGTAGAGGGACACCAACCATCCTTCTCAACAAAAAGTAAAAAGGATCAAGTACTTTCAATTTTTCAAATGACTCTTGCTCTAATGATAATTCAAATGTGACAGTTTCCCAAAACCCCTCTTTTTATTCCTTTGACATAAGAGATGAAGTATCAATTACTAATATTTGTAGGTCTAATGCAATTTCAGTCAATTCATTCTCTGATTTAGATCTAAAAATGATTTATTCTATTTTTTCATCAAACTTTATGTCTTCAAAACTTCAAACAACCTCAGAAGGTAAACATGAAACTATTGTGAGATGTGGATTACTAGATTTTGATGAGCTACCAATACCTCTGAGAATATTTTCTGGATCATCAACTATATCTTGTCGATCAGGTCTTAGATTAATCCTCATGTGAATATTCTTAGTAGCAACCTTTATCCTAAGGATATTAGTGGAGTCACCAAGGTAGAAATACAACCTCGAATATTTCTGATCTCCTGCTACCTTCAAGAGCTCAGTTACTTTGATTTGAATTAATTTCCTAGGATAGTGCAGCTTTGAACTCCCGAAAAACGCACCAAAATGTTATCACTAGGCTGTTACCAATTGGGTTGTTCAATGGTCAACCTAATGCAACTATTTCAAACCAATTTGAATTGGAAATTAACCCTTTTTGGAGATGGCTAACTCTGTACTATTTGTGTTTTAATTGATTTTGCAGGTGGAAGATGTATGAAAGGATACCATTGGGCATGGAGTCAGCTAATGGGACTTCAATAACAAACAAATATAGTTCATGGAAGCTAAGGCAATTAAGCTTTTAAAACAATAACTTTTTACAGCATACACTTAACACATGAAGGAGATCGGAGCATAATACTATGAATTCCAAGTAATCATGAGAATGTGAAGTTGATGATAATATCAGAAAATGGAGAAAAACATAGACACATAAGCTTAAAGGAATTCTCAAGTCTGAAAAACACTTTTGAAATTGTATATTATCTTGGTGAAACCAAATTACATAATATTCCTCTCATCTACATTCATCAACCCCTCTCAGATTCAATAAACCTCCCATTTATAGAGTGAGATCTATGTTACAAAGGTCTGCCACCTGGGCTAGACTTCGGCACTTGGCCTAGACACTTAATTTAACTAGGATTACATCAATTTGAGGAATAATAGGGATATTTCTGTCTTAATAGAGTTGGTAATAAAAAAGGACTATATTATTATTAATTACTTGAACAGAATGTCTAACAAGCCATGTTTGTCATCCTTATCGAATCGAACTTCCATGTTTAGGTGGCGAACTGATACACTGGATTTAAGGCCTTTATACAATTGAATTGAAGACGAGCCTTCCATTCTGTGAGGTGGCATCATGATGAGATGTTTTAACCATGTCATCCATTTGTAATGGATTGCTAAGCTTCCCCTAAAATATATGGCCCAATGATATCCCTGATCTCATTAATTGACTCAACCACTTTTCTCACTACATTGACTACAATGACATAGCTTTGGCGATGAAGGAAGGGAGAGGGATTTGCAAGAAAAAGGAACTAAAATAGTGGCTAAGGGCATTTTTGATTATTACAGAGTAGTTTCCGTTAGGGGTGCAGGTCCATTTATATTTCGAATGGTTATCCTCGGAATGCATTTAATTGGGAAATGATCTATTCTTGGTGTCAGGTGATGAATGGAGGGAGGCGCGAGGGAAAACTGGTGGGAAAGGATGGCAGAGAAGCAGTTTTCAAAGGGGGTTCGAGACAGTTAATGGTTATTGGGGGGGGGGGGGTGCGAAACGATGTGGTGTTAACACGTTAGGTGGGTCCGATGGGGGATGAAAACCACTTTTTGGACCCCACTGTCAGTAAAGGTAGGATAGGGAGGGGGGGTGCGAAAATTCTTGTAGACCATTGAACTGGTGGCTTGGTGATCGTGTGGTTGGAAAAAATGAGTGAATTAACCAAAAGCGGTAGACTCCTTTTTCGTATTCAAACCTTTATTGCATATGCAGAAACTTGTTATAAAAATCATTATAGCCCAAACTTAGGATAAAACTATATCAAACTAAATTCTTTGAGCTAAAGGCACATATTTTCACAATTTTTTTCTGAATTAGGATAAAGACATAGGATGTAAAATTTACCCCAATTTATCCCTTTGAACCCTTTCTGGAAATAATTTGTAGGATGAAAAATTATTCAAAACATCTCTAATATAATAATAATCAGTTATAATCAAGTGACCCTATAGAAATTATAGGACCCTAACAGGATATATGAAAAATCTCGAGGAAGCCTTGGTTGGTTTTGTTATGAGTTCCACATTCATGCTTGGAATATGGCATGGGGATGATTGGATGAAAGAAAGATTTGGTTTATCCCAATATATGGTCGAGTGGTTTGTGTAAGTGCCTGACTTGGTTGGCTTATGAATTCATTAAGAAGATATCCTTCTCCTTTGGCATTTCATGTGTAAATGTACCTGTTTAGATGTGGATTTTATGGATGTTATATCCTTGTTATTTTTGTTAGTTATATGCTGGTTATGAGTATGTTTTATGACACACTTGATGTATGTCTCTTATCATTTTTTTATTAGAAAATGAATGAAAAATGACTATATGACCTAATACATGTTAATGCAGCTATTATGATAAGGCATCAATTATTCCTTCTGAATCTCAAATAACTATGAGACCCTTATGCTCAGATATGCTATTATGACCTGTAGATTACATATTTGTGATATATTTGACGAAATTATTATCATGGATAGTAGGGGTATAGTCAAGTCCTTTATAATAATGATTACATTAATATCCTTATTCCATTGTTTTTTATCATTTCTAGAAGTTTCATGAATTTCTAAGCAGTGGCTTGAGTCTTGGCCCTGAAAAAGTGGCACAAAATCTAGGGTCGCTAGCTCAAAACTTCTTGAAAAAGACCACAATCACTGACATGCCTTGCCATGGGAGTGACTATAAGACCTCAATCACATGAATGCCTTATTATGGGAGTGGTTGATGGTCCATATCAATAAAATGACAAGTTGTTTTAGGGGTTAAGCACCTGGAAGGATTGGTTGCCTCCTTAAGGGTTATGACACACTTGATGTATGTCTCTTATCATTTTTTTATTATAAAATTAATGAAAAATTACTATATGACCTAATATATGTTAATTCAGCTATTATGATAAGGCATCAATTCTTCCTTCTGAATCTTAAATAACTATGAGACCCTTATGCTCAGATATGCTATTATGACTTGTAGATTACATATTTGTGATATGTTTGACGAAATTATTATCATGGATAGTAGGGGTATAGTCAAGTCCTTGATAATAATGATTGCATTACTATCCTTATTCCATTGTTGTTTATCATTTCTAAAATTTTCATGAAGTTCTGGGCAGTGGCTTGAGTCCTGGCCCTGAAAAAGTGGCACAAAATCTAGGGTCGCTGGCTCAAAACTTCCTGAAAAAGACCACAATCACTGACATGCCTTGCTGTGGGAGTGACTATAAGGCCTCAATCACATGCATGAATTTTTATGGGAGTGGTTGATGGTCCATATCAATAAAATTACAATTTGTTTCATGGGTTAAGCACCTGGAAGGATTGGTTGCCTCCGTAAGGGTCTATAGCTCTTGAGGAAAGTAAGATTTGTTTTTTTTTTTTGGGTCCACTTCCTTAAATTTACATGGGGATTTGAATCACATCATATTAGCCTCTCATCACAGGCTTACCCTAGTGGACCTATTATCTTGGGTAAATGTGGGAGGAGGGTGTTACAGTACATTTGAAGATGATAATATTTGGGTAATCGATAGTGGAGCATCAAGACATATGACAGGTGAGCACAAAAAACTAAAGATCTTATCAAGAGGAAAATATTCCTACTCAATTGAACTTGATGATGAGAAGAACTATATTATAATAGGAATTGGATCAACTTCACTAGAATGTGAGAATGGAGGAAACATTCATCTCAATAACATTATGTTCATACCAGGTTTGCAAAATAACTTACTTTCTATTTAATTTCTAGAAGGAAAGGGAGCTAGATTTTATTTTATAGCTGAAAAATTTGTGGTATGGGATAAAATATTTAGCATCGAAAATGAAAATTCATTTGGATTCATGAAGGAAGACTCTACACACTCCTGACCCCTCTCTCTCAAAATTTGGTTCACACTGAAGTAAGTCCATTTTAAATTTGGCATAGAAGGTTTGGACACCTTCATTACAAAATATTTCCAAAAATAAATTTGATGGTGAATGGAATCCCTAAACTCAAGGAGGATTATGAAGGAGTGTGCAAGGGATGTGCATTAGGTAAAAAATTTAAGAGACCGTTTCGAAGTAGTGATTCAAGGTAAAAAGAAATCCTGGATCTCATTCACTTTGATGTATGTGGCCATATGTTAGCAAAGTATCTTGGAGTTCATATATATTATGTAACATTCATTCATAACTACTCAAGGAAAAATTGGATCTATTTTTTAAAGCCAAGGATGAAGTGTTCAATAAATTTCAAGAATTCAAAGGTGAAGTAGGGAATCTTACAGAAAGGAGGATAAAGGTTATAAGATATGAAAATGGAGGAGAATATACATCAAAATAACTCATAGCTTTCTATAAGGAAGCTGGGATTAAGAAAGATCTGATAGTACCATATAATCGAGAGAAAAAAGGAGTTGTTGAAAAAAAGAATCGATCAATTGAGGAAAGTGTTAGAGCCATGTTACATGATCAAGAGTTACCTAAATTTTTGTGGGGTGAAGCAACAAAAACTGTTATGTGTGTTCAAAATCGAAGTTGTCACATATCACTATACAACATGAATCTTGAGGAAGTATTCATTGGGAAGAAACCAAGCGTAGACCATATTTGAATATTTGGTAAAATATAAGAGAAAGAAGTTGGATCCTATAAGCATGAAGGGAATATTTTTTGGCTATAATAACACTTCAAAGGCATATAGGATCTACATAAAAGAGGGACATTGAATAGAAGTAAGTGGATATGTAATATTTGATGAAATTTTTGCATTTAAGAAATCAAAGGACCTCCCGATTGACTCAGATGATGAATAAATTCCAAGATTTGAAGAAGAATGCACTAGGGAGGAAGAGGTTTCAAATCATGAAGAAGTAGGTCCCAGTGAATGTGTGTAACAAGTCATCATCCCCATGAAGCCTAAAATATGTTTAGGGTATGTAAACTATATGAAAACGTTAATTGAAGTAGAACCATCCACCTTTGAATAGGTTTTCAAACATCAAGAGTGGAAATATGACATGAATGAGGAATTTCAATTAATAAATGAAAAATGGATTTTGAGAAATCTCTTAGGCCTGAAGACAAATATCTGGTAACTTCCAAGTGGCTATATTACAAGATTAAACATGTAGCAAATATAAGTGTTGATAAATATAAGGCAATAGGGGTTTCTCCCAACAAGAAGGAATTGATTATAAAGAGCCATTTGCACCAACATCTAAGTATATAACTATATGTTCATTGGACTCTTTGGCACCATCGATGGGATGGAACATCCATCAAATGGATGTAAATATAACATTCTTGAATGGTACTATCGATGAAAAAGTATATATAGAACAACCTTTGGGATTTGAAGTAAATGACAAAGACACATATGTCTGTAGGCTAAAGAAGGCAATTTATGGCCTTAAGCAAGCTCCAAGTGCTTGGCATGTTAGAATGGACACATATCTGCAAATATTGGGCTTCTCAAAGAATTTTGATGATCTTATCTCTATATCAAGGTTGTGAAGGATGATCCCATAATAATTATTATATATGTGGATGATCTTCTCATGACATGTGTGGAAGTTCGTATTAAAGAATGCAACAAGAAATTGACAGTAGAATTTGATATGAAGGATCTAGGGTTGATGCACTATTACTTGGGGTTGGAAGTTTGGAAATGACCTAAGGTCAAGGAAAATATGTGATCAAGATGCTGAAAATGTTTGATATGATGGATTAAAAACATATGAAAACCCCTATGATCACAATCTTGAAGAGTCTAAGAAGTTATGATTCAAGCCCTATGGATCTGATAAGGTATAGGAAATTGGTTAGCTCTCTCATGTAATTGGTAAATACTCAACTAGACATTTGTTTTGCAGTGAATATTCTCAGTTAGTTCCAAGTAGACCCAAAGAATTACCACTGGACAAAGACCAAGAATATACTGTGATATCTGCAAAGAAACAATCCACTACCACCTGAAGTATGATACAAAGAATGATGTCCACTTGATTGGATATACATATTCTGACTGGCGAGTCAGTGAAATGGACGGGAGAAGCACTAGAGGAGGATGTTTTACTTTGAGATCCTCCATGATATACTTGATGAGTAGAAACCAACAATCAATTTTTTTGATTAGTGTTAAGGATGAATACATTGCAGCCTGTGAAGTAAGCATAGAAGTTGTCTGGTTGAGGAAGTTGTTGTCTGACTTGTTTGAAGGACCAATGGACCCTACGATGATACATTATGAAAACACCAACTACATAAGGTTTTATGAAGATCTAGTGTTCCATGGAAATACAAAACACATAATTAACAAGTATCATTACATACAAAAGTTGGTGAAATATGGAGTGTTGCAACTACAATATATCTCCACAAATGAGCAGGTAGTTGACATTTTGACATAATCTCTTCTTAATAATAAAATTATGTATTTAGGAGACATAATTGGATTGGTTGATATATCCTCCCTATTTGAAATGGAGAGATAGACACATCATTCTTGTCGTCACTTCGTGAAGAAATAATGGAGGATTGGGTAGGAATACAAGAGATAAGAGTAGTTGAAGAGGAAATTCCTTGAGGATGTGTTATTCCAAGATAGGAATTTTACTAAAAGGACATACCTTGTGAACACTGGGGTGGGGTATGTGCCTTGAGAGATAATGATGATGGTGTCTATCAGTCATTGGTCTCACCAACATTGTGTTTTATCTTGTGGAGAGATAGAGTTCTTAGTCAAGGCCTTTCTATGTGACAATGCTGATTGGTATCATGCAAAGAGATAAGTTGAAATTATAGCTTATGACATGTCTAGCCCATCCGAATCTTGTTATGAGAACTCTTCAGTTTGAGAATTTCCATGTACCATTATGAATACCTCCCTAGTTAAGAGGGAGTGTTGAAATGTGTAACTATGTTCAATCTTCATAATATGAATTGTACTTTTTATTCTTGTAAATTGTAAAAAGAAAGAAAATTTATTATTTTTATTTTTGTAGCATGGGTTTCATGCTCAAAGTATTTTTATTTAGAGTTCAAGAACCTGTTGTCTGCTTTTAGGGTTTTTCCTAGGGTAAATAAGCCAAAAGAGTCGTTTTCATAAGAATAAGGCCCCATTGGGCACATGTTAACATGTCAAAAGAATTATTTTTGTATTTAAAAGTGTTTAAATGCCCTCAAAGACCAAGTTGACCTGAAAACTAAGAATTTCTCCTCATTAGGGCATGTTTTCCTCCTTGGAAGCCTATATATAAGAGGGAACCTGACCTCCTACAGACACTAACTCACTTCTCATAATCTAAGTGAAGAATAAGTAGAAGAGGGATATTGAAGAAGGAACACGGATGAAGGACGAAGGTTTGGGATTATTCTCTCTTTCTCTCTCTCTCTCTCTCACGTGTGAAGGAAGAAGGCTAGGATTTTGATGTAGCAAGATAGAAGCTGAGGAAATTTCAGAAAGAAGGTCGAAGGAAGGTATATTAGGTCACGTACAAGCCCTAGAAGAAGGAGGAACCCCAGCGAAGGTTAAAGGAAGCTTTGGAGGCCCTTAAATTTCTCACATGTGTGGAAGCGGTAACTATTGTAGGGGCCGAAAATTTTAGACTTGTAGTACTAGAGGCTAAAATTTGTTGTATGGGGTCGAAGTTGTGCAACTAGAAGAGATTTGACTGGGTTTGACTTGGATAGAGTAATCAAATCATCGAGAAGGTATAAATTTTTTTTGGAAGGGTATTGGTCTTGGTCTAGAGTTCTTGTAATTCGTCATTTGAAGAATCTATACGAAGATAAGAGATTTACGGGCTTTCCTCTTAATTGGAGAGGTTTTGGCCCTAGCTTTTAGCCTATATCCTGTGTTATTGTGTATTGTTAATCTTCTTGTTTTAGTACTTTTTTGATGATAAGAAAAACATAATAATAAAATAATAAGCTAATAGTCAAGAAAAATAAAAATACATCACAAGTAGTTATCAAGTTTAAGAAAAATAATCCTAATTGCATCCCTATAGATTTCTCAACAATATGGACCAACCCCACCAAGGAAAAATAATTTTCAAGAACTTGAAGGCTGAGCTTAGGATGTTGAAGGTTGGATTGAATATCCAAGGAAAAAACTTGGAAGCTTTCTAGGTAGCAGTGAATATTGGCCAAGATGAACTCAAAGTTACAAAAGCACTTGCAAAATTGACACAACTGACTTTACCATCAAAAGAGGGAAATTATGCTACCAAAAAGAGGCCATGGGAGGTTGGGAAGTAAAATAATCCAATATCATGTTGGTTCTATGGGGGGGAACACTTGAGAAGAGATTGTCCCCCGATGAAATAAAATGAAGGAAAATAACCCTTGTAAGACACAAGGACATGAACCAACAATGAAAGGTGTCAAGCAGGAAGAGGGAATATCTCCCTCCAACCCTATGATACATGATTAGGCATTGAAAATAGATTCCCTTATGTAACACCATGAGGTAAATTAACACTTAAAGGCTATTTTCAGTCTCGTATCACTTTTTTTATATATATGTGTGTGTGTGCGTGTGTGTGCGCATGATGGCCAAAAGTGCCATGAAGTCTGGACTCGAGGACATTATGCAAATTTTTGGTAATTGTGGTGTTTGGTGTTGATATGCTATAATTTTTAAACGTTAATTGTATGATTTTGTTGTCAATTGATTGCTAAATATGCATGGCCATGTTTTTTTTCTGCGGTTTTTTTTGTAGATTTGGTTTTTTCAATATTTCCCTTTTCTTTCCTCCTAAAATTTCCTTTCGATTGTATATTTTATTGTAAATTTTTATGCTTGGGGGCCTTAGGACAAGTTGGCTGGGTTGGAAGGGAAACCACGAGGGGGATTTGGTGGAGGGCCAATGAGAACCAACAAAAAAATTCAAATTGGGAGAGGTCTATGCATAAACAATGAGCATAAATGAAAATGAGATAGGTTGGGAAGGGGAAATACATGATTGGAATGAACAAGAAAATGCTGATTTTTGGCATATGGGCCAGAGAAAGGCCACCACTGGAACATATTGGAGATTTAATCCTGAAACTAACAACAATCACAGTTAAAATATAAGTGGTCGGAAATTGCCACTGTTAATTTTGGAAAACTAGGTCCAAACTCTATGTTGTGATACTTAGAAGAAGATGCCAATATTTTTATTGGACTCTTCTTTCAGAGAGGTGCAAGATCGATCTAAATATCATCTTAATCCGATGAGAAAAACATTTATTTTGAATTTATTCAAAATATGTGCAGGTTGGCCTTAGGGTTTTGTGCCCCAACAGTTGTGTCACACACTCTCATTGATGGATATAAATTGGTCAATGTTGGAGGACATTTTCACTCATCTCATCCTCACACTTTTATCTCTCCTCATCTGATTGGTTTGATGACCTTGGAGGCTCTTCTCTCCACACGTGGGAAATTCCAGCAGTAGCACATTTCTGATTTCGGTCTATGGTTTTTGCAACAAAGTTTAACCAGTGTTGACGTTGGTCAATGCAATGTCAAAAGGACTTGAAACTCTCCCAAAAGTTTGATTTTCAAAATCTTCATTTTTTGGCACTATTCCCGAGGCAAGATGTTGACTTTGAATTTTCTGCATTGACCTAGCTGCTGCTGTTGTTTGCATTGAATTTTGACTGACATCGTTGAATTTTGAGTTGAACGTTTGGCTATCCTAGAAGTTTGTGTGACATTTCTAGTTGGATGACCATATTGAGACTTCGCTGGTTGAAGCATCCTGTTGATCGCCGTAACACACCAACACTTTTATATATTTCTGGCTTGTCTTCTGTCGATATACTGGTATGCTCTATTAGCATTTTACTTTATTGCTTATGTGATTGTTGTCTGATATTGGGAGAAAAGTAAAGTTGCATCAAGCATAGAACATCTACATAAATTTACATGGTATCAGAGCTGAGGTGAAGAAAAAGCCCTAATTTGTAGCAATCACTGAAGAAGAGGATGGGTTCCTCAAACTACAATGGCTTTAAGGCTGATGACAAATTGACTGGGAACGATGACTTCCATGCTTGGAAGATGACATTGGATATTAACTTGGAAGACCAAGATGTTATGGAATATGTGCAGGGTAAAATCTAAGAGTCTCCATCCACTGCAACCATTGCTGCCAAAACAAAGTATAAGAAGGGGGGAATCAAAGCAAAGTTTATGATAAGGGACTCAATTCATAAGAGTCTGGTTGCCTACATCTTTGAATTGGACATATTCAAGGAGATGTATGATAAGTTGGTCCACATGTTCAAGGCAAAAAATGTGAATCAATTCCTATTCTTCAAGAATCAATTGAAGAATTTGAAGAAAGGCAGGTATGAGTTTGTTCAATCATATTTTCTGAAGTTGACTGAGATTAGGAACAATCTGCTAGATATTAGAGAGACAATAGCTGATCGAGAGATGGTACTCATTGCACTTGGAGGGCTTTCATATGAATGGCATGTTTTCAACACTACCATTCTCAATAACAATATGATACCTAACTTTGACGAAGTACTATCAAGATGCGTACAAGAAGAGACAAGGATGAAGGAGTATGAAAATGAAAGAAACACTGCCTACATTGCTCATTCTAGAAAGAAGAACTTTGGTGGTCCAAGGAACAAAGGAAGAGTAGGGACCCAAGGAAAGAAGGGCAAGTGTTACACTTGTCATAGGCCAGGTCACTATGTTAAAGAATGCCCTTTCAAGAAGGATTCTCCTGATGATGATGATAACAAAAAAAACTAGAGGAATGGCAATCAAAGGAACAACAAGTTCAAGGGAAAGAGGAAGGCTCCCTCTGGCAGACATGGTCAACCTTTCAAAAGTTTGAGAAATTCCAGGTATGAGGAATCAAATGTTGTTGATAAAATAAATGAATTCATTCTTATATCTGCCCTCTCTATTGCATTTCCACCTGAAAATATGGATGTCCAGTTGATATATAGTGGTGACTCAAGGCACATCACTGGGTTCAAGGAAGCACTTTCTGAAATGGTTGAGAAGGATACTAATATGGAGATTATTCTTGGAGATAATGCCACAAATCCTGTGAAAGGGACAGGGACTGTGACCCTCCACTTGTCTCAAGGTCAAGTCCTCCGCTTGCAGGATGTACTCTATGTACCTAATTTGAAGAAGAACCTTGTGTCTATATTGGCCATGGAAGACAAAGGCTTCAATGTGGCATTCATTAATGGGAAGGTGCGCATATGGAAGAAGAGCTTCAAGGAAGCTATCATGATTGGGTTTAGAGTTGATATACTCTACCAGGTTGGAGGAAGTCCACTGGGAGTGATAACGTGTGATTTTATCCGATAGACTAAACTATGGCACCAGAGGTCTAGACACCTTCACTACAAGGCCCTTCCCGAAGCAAGGAAGGTGGTGACAGGGATGGCCTAGTTTTCAAATAATCATGAAGGTGTATGTCAGGGTGGTGCTGAAGGAAAGCATACAAGGGGACCTTTCCCCTCAAGTGTCACAAACACATCTGATGTCTTGAAATTGATACATTCTGATCTGTCTAGGATATACTTCTTGAAAAAGAAGGATGATGCTTTCATGTGGTTATGTACCTTCAAAGCCTTGGTGGAAAATCTGACAGGGAAGATGATCAAGATATTGAGGACCAATAATGGCACTGAATATAAGATGAACGAGTTCAAGAACTTTTGCAGAGAAGCTGGCATCAAGAGGGAGACCACTACTATATATACTTCTGAGATGAACGGCGTTGCTAAATGAAAGAATGGAACCATTGTGGAAGCTTCCCGTGCCATGCTATGTGACCAGGGTGTACCAAAGTTTCTGTGAGGAGAATCTGTGAACATTTCTATGTACATACAAAACCGATGCCTGAATTCCACTCTGGACTCCAAAACTCCCAAAGATGTTTTCTCTAGTAAGAAACCTAATGTCTCACATTTTATAGTTTTTGGATGTCCTGTTTATTTTCATGTGTTGAAAGAGAAGAGGAGGAAGCTAGATGCTTTTGGGAAGAAGGGAATGTTTGTGGGCTACAATGAAACTTCGAAGGCCTATAGAGTCTATGTGCCTGGTCAAAGGGAAGTCAAGATATGCCACGATTTCACCTTTGATGAAGATGCTTCCCTGAGGAAAGTAGTAAATCTTTCGAGATCCGAGGAAGATCATGAAGCAAGACCTGGAAATCAAGAATAACCGAAGGATGAGACGATGCTCAATTCTAAAGGATTGATGGACCCGATAGATCCACCTCCTTCGATAGGAAAGAAACCATCATGGCTCAGGGACACTCTCGAGAATGCTGAGGGACATATGGCCCCAAGGGGGACATACCGTGAAAGCAAGAAGTTGAATAGATACGAAGGGTATCTAGCAGCCATGAGTACTATTGTACAATCTGAGCTTGGATCTTTTGAGGAAGCCAAAAAGCATCAAGTCTGGAAGGATGCTATGCATGAAGAGTGTGAGTCCATAATGAAGAATGATGTCTGGGATGTGGTTCCAAGACTGGAGGAAAAAGTAGTTGTCACCTCGAAATGGCTCTACAAAGTAGTTGTCACCTCAAAAAGTTCAAGGCGAGATTCGTTGTCTGTGGCTTCTCTCAAAAGGAAGGCATAGACTATTATGACATATTTTCACATGTGGCCCGATACACCACCATCTGATCTATCATATCCCTTGCTGCTATGCAAGGATGGAGTCTTCATCAGATGGATGTGAAGACCACATTTCTACATGGTGCGATAAAGGAAGAGGTGTATGTGGAGGAACCTGTGGGGTTCGAAGTCCAGGATCGGGACACCCATGTCTGTAGGTTTAAGAAATCCCTCTATGGGTTGAAACAAACACCCAGAGCTTGGCACGAGAGGATAGATAACTACCAGATGAATATGGGCTTCACTCGTAGTAATGATGATCCAAACCTTTACTTCAAGTTTGATAGAGAAAAGACTCTCATTCTGGTAATGTATGTTGACGACCTCTTCCTGACAAGTGCTAACCCTCTCATTCATCAGTGCAAGAGGGAGCTCGCTACTAAGTTTGAGATGAAGGACCTAGGAATGATGCATTACTTCCTAGGCTTCGAGATCTGGCAAAGACCTAGCTAGATTTTCCTTTCTCTAGGAAAATACATTGTGAAGCTTTTGGAAAGATTTGGTATGGTGGACTATAGTTCCGTGTTGACATCGATGGAGCTCAACTTTAAGAAGTTGAGTGGCAGTGTTGTTGGGCCCATGCTATAAAATCCTATTGATTATCGTCAACTCATAGGGGCCCTAATGTTCTTAGTGAACACCCATCTAGATGTATGTTTTGTAGTGAACACCTTCAGTCAAAATATGGTTGAGCCTCATCACACTCACTGGGTTGGTGCCAAGAATCTATTGAGATATCTTCGGGACACGATAAACCATGGGCTAAGATACATTTTCGGGAGCATGAAACTCCATGGATATACTGATGTCAATTGGGCTAGCAGTGTGGTGGATCATAAGAGCACATTGGGATGCTACTTCTCACTTGGTTCTGCTTCGATATCATGGATGAGAAGGAAGTAGAATTCGGTGGCTTTGAGCACTACAAAGACAGAATACATTGCAGTGAGTATGGCTTGTTGTGAAGCAGTTTGGTTGCGAAAAATCTTCAATGAGTTTTTTTTCCATGCGCTAGATACCACCATTATACTCTGTGATAACCAGAGTGGGTTTTGGTTGTCCAAGAATCTTGTATTCCATGATCGATCTAAGCATATTTATATCAGGTACCAATTTATCTGAGATATGATATAATGAGGCACCGTAAGGCTCGATCTTATAGGAGCTAATGATAAGGTCACGAATATTCTCACAAAGCCTCTGGGGAAGGTAAAGTTCCTAACCTTCTGTGAGAGTCTTGGTATCGTGGAATGACCCTATGATGAGGTTCTTGTTGGACAATGAGTTCTGGGAGCTCTGGGGGGCTTTGGGGATAGCTTCTCGGAGCCATAAGAAACCACAGGGCTAGGCTTTCCCAACCTTGTTGGTGTGATTTTGCCCCACCGTTTTGATGATTGAGTTGGTTCACCTCTCATTATCTGTGCCCCATATGCATCCTACCCATTGAGTTCAGGGCTCATGGGAAGTACCTTTCATTTGTCCAGTGAGGTGGGAAAAGCCAGAGACTAGTAGAAAATATTGATGGACGCATCAGAGATTGTCGTAATCTCTATCTAAGATGGCACGGTCCAACCACTTGATCTAGGATCAAGTATAGTGAGGTTTCAAACCTCCAACTGACTTCGGGTCAGGGAAACCAACTTCGGGTTGGTATGAGACTCTTTGTGAGTCCAATAGAGGTTTCAGACCATTGGGCTGAATCTGTCAGTAGGGAATGATGTCTTTGTGACTGACCCACTTTTGTTCTAAAATAAATAAGCCAGCAAAGAAATTTATGGCAGGATGACGCACAATGTTTGGATTGCACAGGTGGATGGAGTTCTCCATAGTTGAGAGGGAGTGTTAATTTTAAACAAATAGGTCCAAACTCCATGTTGTGATGCTCAAATGAAGATGCCAATATTTTTATTGGACTCCTCTTTCAGAGAGGTGCAAGATCGATCGAAAGATCATCTTAATCCGATGAGCAGAACATTTATTTTGAATTTATTCAAAATATGTGCAGGTCAGCCTTAAGGTTTTGTGCCCCAACAGTTGTGTCACACGCCCTCACTTATGGATATAAATTGGTCAACGTTGGAGGAAATTTTCACTCATCTCATCCTCACACTTTTCTCTCTCCTCATATGATTGGTTCGACGACCTTGGAGGCTCTTCTCTCCACACGTGGGAAATTCTAGCAGCAACATATTTCTGATTCCAGTCCAAGGTTTCTGCAGCAAACTTTGACCAGCGTTGAATTTGGTCAACATAAGGTCAAAAGGACCTGAAACTCTCCCAAAATTTTGATTTTCCAAATCTGCATTTTTCAACACTATTCTCGAGGCAAGATGTTGACTTTGACTTTTCTGCATTGACCTAGATGTTGCTGCTATTTGCATTGATTGTTGACTGACATCATTGACTTTTTGGGTTGAATTTTGAGTTGACCGTTTGGCTGTCCTAGAGGGTTGTGTGACATTTCTAGTTGGCTAACCATATTGAGACTTTACTGGTTGAAGCATCTTGTTGACCGTCGTAACGCACCAACAAACTTATATATTTCTGGCTTGTCTTCTGTCAATCTATTGGTATGTTCTATCATCATTTTACTTATTGTTGTCTAATATTGGGAGAAAAATTAAAGTTGCATCAAGAATAGAACATCTACATAAATTTACAGCTACATAATAGAAAACAACAACAAAGTGAAAGGAAGAGGAAAATGAAGGAATTAATTAAAGAGAATTCCCTTGACTAATGCTTGCTTTTCTTATACACAACGAGTTATCTAGCCCTAGTTTTATTTTACGTAACTCAATATATATTAATCCCACAACTAAGTGGATAATAGTATGAAAACAAATGGGTTGGTTGGGTCCATGGGAAAAATGGACAGTGACGTGAAAAAAATAAAGTTCTATTAACCTTAACTCTAATTACGCATTCAATTATATATTATATCCATGATTATATATATATATATATATATGTATGTATGTATGTATGTATGTATGTATGTATGTATGTATGTATGTATGTATATGTATATGTATATGTGTGTGTGTGTGTGTATATATATATATATATATATATATTCCATTATGTCTGACAATTTTTTTTCAGGGGTCATTCTTGTGGAAGAATGATTCTTTCAATTTATTTAATGCAAATGTGAATTGCATAAAAGGGTTCCTGGCTTAATGAGGAATCAATTGGGAAAAAGTAGCCTTAGCTGATCTCTGATTCTAATATCATATGAATATGATTCTCAAATTGTGCCCATGTTTGCATTATGAACAAGGAATTTTGAAGGATATATTAACAAAATGAAAGCAATATAATTGGTGGCATGTTGGGGAAAGCATGGACAAGCTAAAAGGACAAGAGACTAGGAATTTGGGTTGTGGGTGCACGTAGAAAAAACATGGAAAAGGCAATGCCTAGGTGAAGGAGCAAGGTCTTATGGCTTCTTGATTTATATGGGTGGAGACGAAACAGTCTTTGGATTCTCGATGATATGAGTCCACGGGCTTGCAATTAGTTATAGTGTCATGTATATTTTGTATTGTGTTGTGTGCACTTGTATGTTGCATATGTGTATACACTGTGTTGTTCTATGTGTGCATTATATTGTGCCTCGTTTATATGTGTATGTATTGTATAATGTGTTGGGACATGTATTATGGGATTTTCTAGCCCCATATGTTGTACAATGTGTTGGATGGAGGTGGGTTAGCCTCTGGATTCCCAATGATTATATTTATATCAATAAAAGACTAACAGGTGAGTAGTTATGTTATATGGGGGGTGGAGAATGGGTATATGTGTATGTGTGTGTGTGTGTGTGTGTGTGTCCACCATTGGGTTATTTTTGGGTTTGGAAATGAATCTAGAGTGTGGGAAACAAAGAGAATAGAAGAAATGGGTGATTTTCAGGCTTGGAAACCGATCAAGTGTGTGTATGAGGTTAAGAAGAAGAGAAGGTAGTGGGTGTATGCATGGTTTGGAAGCCTATCCAATGTGTGTACAAGAAGAGAGAAGGCCATTGGATTCTTGATAGGTTTGGAAGCCAATAAAGTGTGTGTAAAGAAAGCAATAAAGAGAAAATCAAGATAAGTATCAACATTTCATTCAGTTTCTAAATTTGTAAATTATGAACTTAATTTAATGCTCTGATTTATGATAGTTTGTTTACAATCTAACCTAATTTTTCTGTGATAGGAATCAAAGTAAAAATTCTGATTTCACTTCATGATAAGATACCAACGAGGTATGGTTTAAATTTATTACAATTCCCCCTTTATGATGATTCTAATGGAAATTTGTGTTCCATGCTGTAGGAAAACATGGAATTTCCCTATTTAGGTGGATGGAGTTGGTTGCGAGGATATTTTAGCAATGATAAAGGAATTAAAGCATGCAATATATTTCAGGAATAGGGCCATTATGGGACACTAGCACCCAATGGTGCCAATGATTACCATGAAGCATATTATGACTTCTATGAAAGTATTGAGGTAGGTGCTTGCCTTGGTTATGTAATCATTCCAATGTGAGGAATCCTTGCCAAGGAATGGATCACCTAAGGGATTAAGAAGCAAAGAAGGGGATGCCTGAAATTAGAAGGTGAGTGGTTGCACGGAAAGGGGACCACATCACCCAAGGTATTGAGAAGCAGTGAAGGGGATACCAAAAAAGAATTTTTATTTTGAAAAGGGTCATGAGCATGGAGAATTGGAATCATAAACACACTGGGGGTGTTCCAAGAAGCAATGGGACGATAAATTCTCCTGGATGGAACAAGAGAACAAGAGAAAAATATGTTGGATGATGGAGTTGGGAAACACTCTTGGGAAAAGGAAAGTAGGAAAGCTAAAATTGGGTGCAACAAGCACCAAGAAACTACAAAAGAATCCATGGAAGGTGGCTAATGCAATGGAATTTTTTTGTCTATTTAATTACTAAGCTAGCAAAATATATATATGTAAAATGTAATTGTAAGTGAGATGCATTATAAATCTCATAGTGATTTCTATTGGGACTAAGCATGCCTTTGCACTTTGTTTAATATTACAAAACCGAGGAGGGTTTTCCTCCAAGGGGGAGGGGACTATGACAACACTGGGGCCCAAGATAATTCCCATTCATTGTAAGTATTTAATATACTTTGATTTTAAATAAAAAATTTGAGATATGGGACAAATATTTCAAATCTTGGGGAGGAGGTTTTCTGGGAAGTTAAAGATGTTATTATTAATATCAATAATGACCTTACTAGTAACCTTAATGGAGTTAACTGTATTATTAATATAGCTAAAAAATGACATCTCATGTGCTTTTTGGCTAACAACTACTAGCAAAGAAAAGGACAAAAATTAAATGGAAAAGGATGGGCTATGTTGGCCTGCAGAATAACAAGCATCATGATTGAGATTAGGATTAGGATATAGGGAATGCATGCCCATGCAACCATCAAGGGTTGCAACAAATATATTGGGAGGAATTATGGGGATAAGACCATTATTTAACACAAGGGAAAGGACTCTCACAGTTAGATAGAAAAACCATGGTAAGTTGAGGAAGAGAGAGGTTCTCAATGGTTTTGGGCATCACTGGAATAGAGGAATCACTAAGGCAGAGTAGATAAAGAGCACACAAGAAGGTATGAGTTGAAGTAATGGCTGAGGAGAGAGAGGTGTCTCAACATCATCTTCACGCATAAATGAGAGGAGGAGGTGGAGGGACATAGAAGAGACCTCATAGGGTATTGAAGACCCTGGATAGAGAAAGAGGAAGAATCCAAGTGTAGGAGTTGAGTGAAAGGAATTTATGCATCACCAAGGAGACGAGAAGTGAATACTGATGATTGGGTTCATCATTAGAGGGCCAAAAGGACACATATATTATGTGAGTAGTAGTAGTCTCTAGATTCCATGATTGGCTAGAGGGTGGAGATGAATTAATCTCTAGATTTCCTTAACGTTTGGAGTGGAGGCATACTTCTTGGATTCCAAGTGAGAATTTTTCTTAAGTCTCCATTTTCTTGTTTCCTGGTTTTATCATAGCACATTCTACATTAATGGGTTTGGGTGGAACTAATGTGCACAATATTACTGAGGGTGGAGGTCAAAATTCCTTGGATTCCTTTATTTGGATGAGGGTGAAGGTGGTTTAACCTCTTGACTCCCTTATTTGGTTGTTGGGTGGAGATAGGAGTATATCTTGACTCCTAATGGTGTGAAAGCATCACTTGAATTTCACTTCCTCGAGCTTTGAAATCTGGCTCGGGGGTGAGAGTTGCAAGTAAGAATAGGTTGTAGCTCATCTATGGTTGGAAGGAGAGTTAGAGTCCAAATCTCAATATCTAGGATTTTATATTATCAGAAAAGTATTCCTAAAACTTTGTGTGCTTGTAAAACTTATATGATTTTTTATTGAATGTTTTACATGCCATCATGAGTGGATATTATGCATTGTATGGCATCAAATGTTAATTGGATGTTTGGGGTATTATATAATTGTTGATAGAGCTACCTGAAAATTTTATTCTTGTAAGCGTATGAATGAGGACTCAAATGTAAATAGGAAATTCCAAGTCTTGCGCATGCTGAGGAATGGATAATTCCCATGATTTTGATATATTAATACTTTCTCACATTTCTCCACCATTCCTCTCTATTGGATCTTGCATTTTGTCCATAATTCTTGTTAAATTGTTTATGTTGTCATTAAGGCAAGAGGTTTCTTGAAAAAATGGTGATGTTGTTCCCCTGAATCTATTCTAAGGAGTTGGATTGATCAGAATTTACTTATTGAGTATGAATTATGGCTTCAATCACACAAATAAATACTACTAGACGATTTGTTTCATCTCTAGTAATACCACTAAAGGCTTTATGCTAGTTTAATATGTTGATTGACTATGGTTGTATTAATGTTGGGAAATGGTTGACTCTTGTGCTTAATGTTGAGTATGAAATTGGTTGGTTATCCTTGAACATGGAAGAGGTACCCTTTGTGTTAATTAGAACATATATCTAATCAATTTACCCAGGTATTGAGAAATGGGAAGATCTATGTTGGTTAAATGAGTGTTTGGATTGTATATGATTATTATTTTTCCATGGTTTTAGGACATGTAATTAAGAATATATAACTCATATACTTGTTCATCAATATACATATGGCTAAGTTAGGCATATTTTTAATAGGAATACACATACACACACACACACACACACACACATATTTCAGGTTCGGATGATTCATAAGATCAAGAGAGATAACATGATAAGTATGTGTGTGTGGGTGTGTGAGAGAACCTATTTTACCCCCTAGATTAATGACCATTACTCATGATTGATTGAATTTTTCCAGACATGAAACTCATTTTTCTCTAGTTTGACCCTTGGATGCATGGATAAAAGCCTATGCATGCAACCAAATCCTTCCATGTGCTACCAGGCCTTCCCTGTGTGTGTGTCCAGTGATTTTTTCAGCCCTTTCTATGTTTTCATCCAAGGAACACTTCTAGAGTGCCTTAGTTCCCAGGAGATCAATTTAATTTATCACCTATTTGAGCTAGACAAGACTTATCAATTCGATGTTTATATGAATTCTCATCATCCTAAACATCTATATACGTCATCTTGGGACCTATATTCTTCCTATTTATATTGGATTATTTGAGAGGGTTAGAATAGTTTCGGAGAGCTTTTATATTAGTATATGCTGCTATCTTGCCATTTGTGAGAGAGCCTGTGAGATATTTTCCACTTGTATGTTTCTCTTCACGCTCACTTCTTTGATATAGTAGGGAAAATTTTCTGAATTTTGGAGAGGAAGATTTCAGGCTCTTATCACTCAGATTGAACCTTAGGCCAAAAGAGGAAATTCTCAGGTAAGCTCAAACCACGCTTAGCCAAGTAGCGAGCCCTACTAGGCCAGGAGAGGGCTCTATCTGTATGGATCACAGTCAATATGACTGAGGAAAGAAGTTTTTTGGTAGGTATATTAGCTCAGGGCTTTGATTTTTGATTTGTGTAGGGTTTTGCTAGATCAGGAGGAGTCAAACAACTATGACAAGGAAATTAGGTCAAAATCCACAGGGTGTTCTAAGGGGCGGGGTAGGTAGAAGGTTTGACATTTAAAGGTTGAATATGGTGAGGTGAGTAGACCGGTGAGGAGTTAGGAAGAGAATATGAAATGAGTTCTCCCTAAACTGAAGAAAATAAACAAATTATGCTAAATTCCCCAAAACAGAGCATGAAAACATGAATTATGCCTTTCAACTTGAAATTAAGCATATCATAGACATGAAAATGGTTTATGAGCTTACAATACATTCATTAAAATGATCACAAAGAATAAATTATGTCAAAAAATGCATATCACATGGATCCCAAAGAAATAGCTGCAAATTTATCATTAATGTCCTAGCCAAATTGATACAAAAGTGTTTCCTTGAGATGCCAAAGCTCCAAGTGAGTCCAACCATTACAATGAATGAGGAAATACATCATATAGACCTCAAAACCAATCTCCCTAGCCTCAGGGAGTCGAATCCATGAGATAGGTATCAGTTTCACCTACTCCCTAATAAGAATCTGAAGACTAGAAAAACTCAACAATTTTCCTCTAAAAGAGAGGAAACTTGCTTCATTTGACCTCTAGAGGACTTATCTGATGTATCTACCCTAGATAACAATAAAAAAATGAAATTTACATTTTTCTTAACCTTTTACATCAATAATTTCTCATTTCCCAAGATAAAAAAAGTCAAAAAGTCAAAATTTGCTGAAGATGATGAAAATGACAGTTTCCTGGCAAAAGCGTAGCGCCATGACAGAAACAATAGCCTCTCTTGCAAGCAACTTTTGGAGGCCTTCCCGGTGTCAAAATAAGCTCCATGATAGCTCACTGGAAAGCTCTCTAAGTCTAGTTTCCAAATAAGCCTCCAATTTCAAAAATGGTTCCCATTTGTCCTATCAAAAAGTGAATCTCCTAAGACTGGTATTAGCACAGTGCCTAAGAAAAAACAAGGGCAGAAACATGTTGTTTTGGTGGTTTTTTGACTTTTTGAGGGACCAGTTCTCCTCCAAATTTTCTAAAACTTGCTGGGGTTGATTTCCTCATCATTTTGAACATGATGGTGGTAACCAATTTTCCATTGGATTCTCCAAGGAAAATCACAGCGCCAAGGGTGTCGTGTTTTTGGCAGTGTGACTATGTGCCAAAATTGCCTAAAAACCAAAAATTGCACTAAAGTGAAAAATGTGCCAAAATTTATCCAAAATTGTGAGGTAACTTTATGATCAATGGTTATAGGCATGAAGAGACACATCAACAGGTATGTCTAACCTCTCCTTCTCCTTTTTCTCGGTCAAAGGTTGAATTTTTGCATGGGCTCGTTTGAGCTTGGCCCTTGCAATTTTATTTCTCATGGCATAGTGCTTTGCCATTTTCCTTTGGATATCATTGTCTCTCTTGGCCTTCTCTAGAAAGCTCTCCAAATGAAAATTGGCTCTATCAGGCCATGAATCTCTATCCCTGCTAATCTCAAGGGCAAGCAACTCACTTGGAGTGAGCTTCTTTGCCAACTCAGCTTCTCTCTATCTCTCATGGGCTAGAGCTCTCTTTAGCCCTATTGTATTCAGGCTCTCTTTTGGAGGCTGATCCTCCTCATCATCAATCTCACCAAATCTTCCCAATGTCTCCTCCAAAAAGGCCTTGGCCTTTCTTGCCTCTTTCTTTACTTTTATGGTTTTTACCTCACTGATAATCTGCTTGGTCTTCAACTGCTGATTTTCTTGCTCAAGAAAACCAATCACAAATTGTGCTCTGTCCAGATTAGTTTGAAGTTCAATAATATTTGCCTCTTTGATTCTGATTAATGCATTGGTGATTTTATCCTCATCCTCCTCATCAAGGTCAATCAGCTGAAACTCCTACTATGTTTCATGTTTGTCTTCCTTCTCCTCAATGATTGTCTCTTTAGCCTTTTCCTTGCCCTTGTCAACCTATTTTGTAGACAAAGAAGGCATGGCCCATTTCACTCCAAGTGAAGAAAACACATGCATGTGGCCTCTTTGATATGTCTTGGGAAATGGCTCAACATCAGTCACATTAGCCCAAGTTTCCTCAATGTCCTTTTCACTTCTTGATGCTTTAGTATCATGATGTGATGATGGTGAAGGATTATGGAAAGGTGAAGAAGTAGGATCAACATGAGGTGAATGCATATAAATAGGTGATAATGTATTAGTAGCAGGCTGAGATGGAGAAGTGGATATGGGAGGATGAGATGATGAAGGGATGCTCTGCTCATGATGACTAAGTCGGGTAATGAAAAATTCATCTAGAATGAATGTGTCCAATGAAATGTTCTTCTTCTCCAGTTGATGCATGAATATCATCTTAATGAGGGAATGGTGAACAATACTTTGCATTTGATGATTATATTGCCTCCTTTTTACAATGTATGCCATCTTTTCAATGCTTTGGGAGATATAGTAGGGTATGTGAAGCATTATGATTCTAGTGAAGTGCATGAGGAGCCAGATATGGTATGAATAGAGCTGAGAAAACCTCCCTTCACAAGTGAAATACTTCATGATTATTTTCATCATGGGGACATAACGGTCAAGGACATGAGAGAAAGGGAAAACAATTTTCTTGTCATCCTTATATCTAGGTTTGAGATATGGCTCATAATAGCTCATATCTAGGTTTACCTTCTTAAACCAATTCTCTCCCACATTAGGGATCCCTATAGCAACTGAAATGGCATTAGTAGACATATCAAAAGTAACCACAGCAAGATTGACCTGCCTATCATGAATATTTGTGATGAACAGTCTTGTCAACACAGGGTGATACTGAATCTGCTGCACCCTCTCACAAAACTCAAATAAACCAACATGTTTAAAACAAGACATAGTGATAGGAGAGGCCATGAGTTCATTTGTGGTTATTGGATCATATATGTTAATTTTCCCTCCTTTGTGATCAATTTTCTTTGGTGTTTGTTCCTCACTGATATCTATGTCCTCCTCTTCAGACATCTTGAGCTTGAAAGCTTTAAAACCCTAGGGATGAGGTAGATGGTGATGGGGAGTGAAATAGGTCTATGGAATAGGGATAGGGCTATGAAAATTTAGGGAGATGGGGGCAGGGGTTATTGAACTCAAGGAGGTGATAGAGGATCAAAATGTTTAGGAAATTGGGAATTAGAATTTATTTACAGGGTTGATAGGGCTGCCTAGGAAATTGAAATGCCTATGCCTTCGGGTTTAGGGAAAAAATGGATTTAGGGAAAGTGATATGGTGTTGTAGGGAAGGATTAGGGTTTATAGTGATGTAGAAAGAGAATTTTAGATTTATTGGTGCCAAATTTGGGAACAATGGGAACAAAGAATGAATCTAGGGTTTGTGGCCTAACCAACTTCCAAATTTCACATAGAAACAAAAAAAACTATGAAACTCCTCTTAAAGACTGCAAGGAGGTGAAATTTTCATGTTACTTACTTGTTAAAAGGTGTTGGAGAAACTTTGCTAAATATTTGAGGTAATTTTCCTGAGTTTCGAGGCTTAGGGACCAAACTGGGCATTAGCACATCGCTCAAACATTAGTGCAACACCCCTAGGTATTAGCACAGCGCCAGTGTAAATTACACTGCAATTTTCAGGAATTAGCACAGCGCTCGGACATTAGCGCAATGCCGAAATGGAAAAACGTAACACCAAGAAATTTTTACCCAAACTTCTCAAAAACTCATATTTTTTCCTTTGCTGAAGACTCTTGATGGATGAATGGAAAAAATGACTTGTTTTGAAGTGCTTTATGGGATTTATAGCTTTAGTGGGTTTGAAATTTAATTTCGATTACTCACTTTTCTAATGTTTACTTTTCCTCTTTGGCACTGTGATCTGAATGTCATCGAATAAAGTTCTTATGCGGTTTGATTAGTTTTTCCTTTAGGTTAACTATTAACTGAAGTATGCTTTAATGATAAATGACATAAAATAGTAGCATAAATGAATTAAATAAAAGCAATAATCAGAGAGAAGAGGAGGCAAACAATTTGATGACGGAGTTCATCCCTCCTAGACTACATCTCTGAGTCTGCTTTTAAGTGGGCATCCGTTTTTATCAGGGCTGACCTTGAAGAATATTTACAATGAAATGGAACAGAATGATTGTGCTCACAGGTACTTCTAAACCCTGTAAACATAAAGTACTCTTCCTCGCATTTCCGACGCCTATCTCCATGCTCAATTTCGACCACCGACGGCTGAGCAGTGCTGCAAACAATTTTGCCTCTAACCTCCTGAAGTTGCACTCCAAAAACAGTATGCCTTCACAAAAATCCAAGATGATATTTTCATGAAGAATTCCATGGATTTTATAGCTTCCTCGAACCTTGATATACTTCAATTAGAAATTTGTTGATAATTTGAAGGGATAAGGTCTCGAATCCCTATCTTATACCTAAAACCTAGGGATTAAGTGATATACCCTAGCGCTGAAATTAAATTCAAAAACCCATTAATAAACATTATAATATAAATTTAGCCATGATGGCTAACTAACTGGGCAGAGGTCCTTGCCTGCGGCATGTGATCGGGCAGGTTTATCCAACAGTTATGGTTTATCCTGACAGTTGGGTCCTGCGGTCATGATTACCTTCGGCGGTTCTGGCAACAGGTCACATGCTTATCCGACGCGGTCTCTGAGTGATTTTACAGCTAGTGGTTAAGAAAGTTGTCAAACTAACAACTCCGTCACAGTTTTCAAAATTGTTCTCACGTTGCAAAAAAACTCCGACATGGTTTACAGCTGACGGTTTAGAAGTTCTGTGGTTTGTAATACAAAGTTTTAAAACCATATATATATGTTTTAGTATATCCAACCATCCAAACCTTTATTAAAAAGGTTTATGATATGGTTTTTGTAATGTGGTTTGAATATCATTATATTTAACCTCACAAACCTTATAATAAGGTTTTTGGTATTGTTTTAAACCCATCTTCCGAATCCTTGTAATAAAGTTTATGGTAAGGTGTTTATAATTATTTTTTGCGCTAGAAATTTAGCTTTGTTTTAAGGCTTAGGAATAGGACCTTTATCACCATAGGTTTCAGTGTTGGTTTTAGAGATAAGGCTTAGAAATTTTAAGACTTAGGCTTAGATTTAATGCATAGGATTTTTTCATTGGTCTTAAAACTTAGGATAAGGATTTATAACCATAGGGTTAGAGTTTTAGGAATAGGACTTAGGTATAACTATTAGGGGTTAAATTGAGGTTAGATTTTTTTTACAACCCATTACATCACCATTATGACCCAAATTCGAAACTCTTGAAGACCATAACATTTGAAGATATTTTCAATGACGAAACTGTCGATACTGAAGGACCTTTTCACTGGTGAATTGATGATTCTGAAGACTGAACTGGACGTCGAACTACTTAAGTTGACTTGGAACTCCGTTGATTTGTACTAATCAAGATCCTCCTGGATCAATCCTCTCCACTTAAAAAGATTTTGGACCACAAAAGCTTAATTGTAAACTGACAATAAGTGAGAATTCAACTTTCTCACTTTCATCTTGACTTTGATGACATACAACCATACCTGCTCATTGACCTGAAACTGATGCTTATCATGGCACAATTTGAACCTATCTTGACTTAATGCTTGTCATGGCATAGAAGAATGTAAAGCTTTATTGTAAGCTTGATGCACATAAGTTACAAATTCATCCCACATATGAGGATGTATACTATAGTTACCTCGAAAAATATGTATCCTGGTTCTCTTCACCATTTATGTTTGTCCTTGAACCAAATCCATGCTGCCCCATGGTTGCAAAGGAACTGGAAGTGGTATGTGCAAACCAATATTTCGATTGCATGGCTTGCTTTTCAAACACATTACACATCCCTTTATGTACTTCACAATTGTTTCATACATATGAGGCCAGTAACAATATATTTGAATTTGTGTCGTAGTATTGCTTACGCCTGCAATCCGAGAAAGATAAATTTCTCGCAAAATCTGCACCTTTTCTATCTGAGCATTATGAGTTAGAAATTCAAAATTTTCTTTGAAATCATCATCAGTATTATACTATTCTACATAAATTTCATGAACCAATGGAATTTTATGCAGTACTAATGAAGCATTCAAAGACAACATATCAAATAATTTACTTGTTACACCCTCCTTGTCCTTCATTACTAAGTGATTTTTCTAAAGAAATCCCATCCAACTGTAGTGATATTTTTGCATCTTAGTATATGACTGAAAGTATTTAAGCAGCTGATAATCTATGTGAATCACTGTTTCCATTGCATAACCTTTAACATCTGTTTTAACTTCATATGGCTGTTGATGATTTATCAATACTGTGAAATGTTTTTTCTTAATTGAATCAACTTTAGCATCGACACTTATTCCCCATGCCCTGTTTTTCTCATGAGCCAAAATTATGAGTGAACTGTATGGAGATGATCTGTGTCGCATGAATTCCATCCCTGAAATTTGTTGATTTATTTCTTTACACTCTTCAACTGACTTGTGACACATTCCATTATTAGGGGCATCAAACATCAATTGCATCTCATGTAATATTTTCTTTTTATGAAGTAGATGTTTTGGTTCTTTAATTAGATCCTAAAATGAATCTACATTTTTAACCAAATTACCTTCATACTAAATTTCACAACCTAAACAAGTAACAATAAGATCCTTATGTTTCTCTTTTATCGACATGAGTATGTATCTCCTACTTTAACTTATTAAGCGTTTCATCTTATTAGCATTAATTAAATTCAAGTGATCTTTGTTTTTATGTGTGTGAACGATGTACTTAGTCCCATCTTTCTTGAGATGATACACATGTTATTTTCTATAAAATACTGCATCACAGTCATAGAGATAAGGGCTACCTAAGACAATTCCACAAATGTCTAACGATATCACATCTAGCTCCACTTCATCGATATAGTTAGCTGTAATTGCAAATTTTGACTAACACTATTTGGTAACATGAATTTGACTTTGTTCCTTTAACCACCCTAAAGGATATGGCTTTGGATGATTATGTGTTTTCAAACCCAATTTTTTAACCAATGACTCAGAAATCAAATTTTCCTGTGATCCTGTATCGAACAATGTATCTATCTTAGTACACTTTGAAGTTACCTTTATATGAAATAACTTGATTCTTTTATCTTCATTATGTTGTTTGATGTTTGAAGAAGCAGAAGTACTAGCATCAGAAATTTTACCTATTGTAACCATAGCAGTGATTTTACCTTCATCACCTGAATCGGATCCCAAGTCCAAGCCTTGTTGGACTGTTGTTTCAGCCTTCTTTTTAGCCTTCTTCAATTGAAACTTCTTTGGCTTCAGTTCTAGATGAAGTTTCCAACACCTAGCTTCATCATGGCCGATCCTTTGGCAATGTGTACACATAGATCTATCTTCTTCCTTTTGAGCTATGTCAGTCTTCTTTCCCTTTGACTTGCCCTTCTTTTTTTTGTCTTTAGTTTCCATCTGCTTAGATGTCTTTGATGTAAACTTGAAAGGTCTACCACCTAATTCGACATGAATTTCTTGAACACAAACTTCATAAAAATCATTAGGATTGACCATTAATAATGTATGCTGCAAATATGAATGCAAACTACCAATATACTTCAAAAAAGTTTCTTTTATTTCCAAAGAAATACCGAGTGCTAATGCCTTCTTTCTGAATTCCTGTGTGAACTCTTGAACACTCTGTCCCTTACCTTGTCACAAGCATTTCCAATCAATTATAGCTTGTTGTGTGTGACCCAACGGATAGAATTGTTTCTTTAGAGCCTTAATAAACCTAGTCCATGAGGTGATAACTTTTCCCTTATGCTTTAAATCTATCTGTGTCCTACTCTCCCACCAGATCAAAGCAGTACCCCCCATCCTAAGAGTAGCTAATTGGATCTTTGTCTTATCATCAGTAATATGTTGAGTACGATAATAGACTTCTAACTGTTTTAACCAATTATCTAGTTTTTCAGGGTTTATTTCACCATCATACATAGGCAATTCGAACTTAACATCAAGTTTCAAAAGTGGATTCTTATGTTTCTTTTCTTTTTCTGATTCAGAACTAGAAGTAGAAGAGGAAGAAGAAGATGATGGAGATGGCGGAGGAGAAGGAGATTTATCTGCCTTGCCTTTACCCTTGTCCTTCTTTGATGCCTTTGACAATAAGGCTGCATCCCTCCTCTTCTTGTCTTCATCTAATTCTACCAACATTTGCTGCATGTTTAGAAACATCTACTGGATTTGATTCTCATCCATGGGTTTCTTTTCAGTAGCCTCAAGAGTCTCAACGGTCTCATTCCCTGTCATCATTGATTGATGATCGAATTTTCACCTTCCGATCTCTGGATTGAATTCCTCAAGATCGCCTTTTCCATGTTGCAATCCCAACCTGGTTAACATCCACTGAAAAAAAACTACAAGCACAACCTGCTTCGATACCGAAATGATCTGAATGTGATCGAATAAAGTGCTTAAGAAGTTTGATTAGTTTGTCCTTTAGGTTAACTGTTAACTAAAGTATGCTTTAATGATAAATGACATAATCCAGCAGCATAAATGAATTAAATAACAACAATAATACGAGAGAATAAGAGGAAAAAAATTTGATGACAGAGTTCGTCCCTCCTGGACTACATCTCTGGGTCCGCTTTTAAGTGGGCTCCCATTTTTATTAGGATTGATCTTGAAGAATATTTACACTGAAATAGAACATAATGATTGTGCTCATAGGAAATTCTGAACCCTTTAAACATAAATTTCTCTTCCTCACCTTTCCAACGCCTGTCTCTGTGCTCAATTCTGACCACTGACGGCTGAGCAGTGCTGCAAACAATTTCGCCTCTAACCTCCTGAAACTGAACTCCAAAAACACTATGCCTTCACAGAAATCCAAGATGATATTTTCATGAAGAATTGCATGGCTTTTATAAGTTGCCTCGAACCTTCATATACTTCAATTAGCAATTTGTTGATAATTTGAAGGCATAAGGTCTTGAATCCCTATCTTATACCTAAAATCTAGGATTAAGTGAGATACCATAGTGCTGAAATTAAATTCAAAAACCCATTAATAAAAATTATAATAAAAATTTAGCCCTAATGGATAACTAACCGGGCGGAGTTCCTTGCCTGCGGTGTGTGATCAGGCAGGTTTATCCAACAGTTATGGTTTATCCTGACAGATGGCTCCAGCGGTCATGATTACCTCCGGTGGTTCTGGCTTGAACATGTCATATGCTTATCCGACGTGGTCTCTGCGTGATTTTAAAGCTGGTGGTTAAGATAGTTTTCAAACTAACAACTCTACCGCGGTTTTCAAAATAGTTCTCACATTGCAACAAAACTCTGATACAGTTTACAACTGACAGTTTAGAAGCGCTGTGGTTTGTAATACAAAGTTTTAAAACCATATATATATGTTTTAATACATCCAACGATCTGAACCTTTATTAAAAAGGTTTATGATATGGTTTTTGTAATGTGGTTTGAATATAATTGTATTTAACCCCCCGAACCTTATAATAAGGTTTTTGGTATTGTTTTAAACCCATCTTCTGAATCCTTTTAATAAGGTTTATGGTAAGGTGTTTATAATATTTTTTTGCGCTAGGAATTTAGCTTTGTTTTAAAGCTTAGGAATAGGACCTTTGTCACCATAGGTTTAAGTGTTGGTTTTAGAGATAAGACTTAGGGATTTTAAGACTTAGGCTTAGATTTAATGCAGAGGATTTTTTCATAGGTCTTAAAACTTAGGACAAGGATTTATAACCATAGGGTTAGAGTTTTAGGAATATGAATTAGGTCTAACTATTAGGGTTTAAATCTAGGTTAGGTTTTTTTTTACAACCCATTACATCGCCATTATGACCCAAATTCGAAACTCTTGACGACCATAACATTTGAAGATCTTTTCAATGAAGAAATTTTCGATACTAAAGGACCTTTTCACTGGAGAATTGATGATTCTGAAGACTGAACTGGACGTCAAACTACTGAAGTTGACTTGGAACTCCGTTGATTTGTACTAATCAAGATCCTCCTAGATCACACTGATACTCTTTTTTCTTTGTCACTTTTGGCATTGCAGGCTTGATCAACATGGAGTTTGGCTTTCCTGACTCACCTAGGCCAGAAATGATTGCACTTGGACAGCTTGGGATTGCATTTATTACATATGAAAACATGAAATTACATTTGGAAAAATAAAATAAATTACATATTGAATTTTATATCAAAATGGCATTTTGATATAAAAATCATTAAACTAAAAAATACAACTTTGAATGTATAATAAATACAACATGATGATCTTATTTAGTCCCTCTCATATATGTGCTAACCTCATCTAAATGAAAGAGTGACCTTGAGAAATGAAAAACCCTAATGACCTAATGGGACTGCTTTTTGACCCAACTCTTCAATGAGATTTTGACTTTCAAGACTCCCGAGTGAACTTAACATTTACATAGGTGTTAATATGGTCAAAGGTGCATGAGAATGAGTCAGTCAATATGATATTCTGAGAGAGAATGAAGCTTATTTGACAAGGACAACCACTAGTGAACAATTTTATGTCATGACCTAATGGAATGATGAAAAAATTATTCAGAATGGGACACCTAAGATGCACATGCAAATGTGTTTTGATCCCTGGTGGAAGTATGCAAATACTGACACTAACAGTGGCTCTAGCTGGGGATGGTAGCTCCTTGGAGGTACCAAGAACACCATAGACCAAGTGCCTATCCATTGGGCATGGAGTCAATAGCTAAAAACCAAACTGAATACTGAAAAATTGACTCAATAAACTGACTCAAGGCTAACTCAAGACTGACTAAAACAAGACTAAAAAATTGAACTTACCCTACTTATTGATGGTAGTCCATCACTGAGACTTGAGGGCTTCAAATCCTGATAACAACCACCTATCTTTTTGAAAGCATATATACAATCAGGCGATATCAAAATGCCAGCGTAACCAATAAAGCAAATGCCTCCTTGATTGATTCTCCCAATCAAGTGATCTGGACAACAATAAATATTTATAATTGGGAAGTCAAAAGCATAGCTAACAATGGTCTCCATCATCACTAAATACTGCAATAACTACTTTAACAACTGACTGCAATAGATTTGCCACTAGATCCTAAAAACATGAAAATTTACCTCTTTCTAATCTAAAAGAAACAAGGTACCTTTTTATCTTGATTCAGATCTTTCTTCATAATATACCTTAGCAAGAGTCTGTTCTTGGTCGTCAAAAAATTCTGAACAAGTAGGTGAGCAATTTTCTTCTTGAAATAAAAATTCTAAACATGAAACATGAGAAGAAAAATCTGAATGACAATCCTCAATGCCCTGGTCCTCTGCAATTTGAATACATTGTTGATCATCTTCATATGACATGGCAACCAGATTGTCATGTTTCTCATCCCACTCATCAATCATAAGATGGAAAAATTCAGATTGTTCATAAACCTCAAAACTAACATTTCTATCATTTACTGCAGAGTTATCCAAAGAATATTTTTCATTTAATTGAACAAAGATCTCATCTTGTTTTTCAAAAAGGGTCTGGATTACCTCTTTCTAAAGATTTTCCTTTGATGGAATGAGAACACTTGGGTCAATAATTTTTTTTTCTTCTTTTGAGGTGATCTCGAAATTAGATCTTTCCCTCATAGGATCTGGAACAACATACTCTTCATCATTATAATCTGAATCTAGATCTCGATCGACTAGCTTGACTTTACCATAATTTGAAATTGGAACTTGATTTTCCTGCATATCATCTTTTGTTGCAATCAGATCTGAAATAAGACCTCATCTTCCATCATTTTCAACTATACAAGGATCTTCAACCTGCTGCAAAATTTCCTGAGCATCTTGATAAGTATCCTCTAAGATTTCTTTATGCTGCTGAAATGGATTTTCATAGAGGGCTTCCGTGATCTCATCATCCATGAATTCATCATCTCCATAAAAAATTTCAATATTTTCAATAAAACTATCGACATGTTTACAATAGTTCTGAACTAATATTAAGGATGGATAAGATTATTTATACCTTTCAAAGAATATGGTATGAAAATCCCCTAAACAGTATATACAAGCAAGCGACAAACTTTCATACCAAGATCTATCTTCATCTTCCATAGTGGCCATGAATATCTTCATCAAGCAATCTTAAGGAAAATCAATATTTAATCTATGCACATGCATGTGAAATCTCACCAGATGAAGAGTAGCATCATTACCTTTCACATTTTTGAACATAGGAAAAGTCCTTTGCAAATCTGCCTTAGGAATTTTATTTGGGAAACCTGGAATGTGATCTCAGCTCATGGGAGCATATCTTCTTGCAATAGTTTCCATCTCAAAAAATCTTGAAGCTACTGATCTTCATGTAGTGGAGTCACCATGAGGTGTTGATTTTCTAGATCTTTCAGTGAATGGAGTCACTAGGTGAATGGTTCAACCTTCATATGTGTCCACCTGTTTTTTACCATCAACATTTAGATCTGATATTTTTCATTATTTTCCAGGGAAGATTTGTTTTTCCGTTCTTACATTTTCTTCCCCAGTGGAGTTGCCAAAATTTTATCACTCAGATTGAACCTCGGGCTGAAAGAGGCAATTCTGAGGTAACCTCAAACCATGCTTAGCCAAGTAGCTGACCCTACTAGGACAGGAGAGGGCTCTCTCTGTATGGATCAAAATCAATATGACTGAGGAAATAAGGTTTTAGGCTAGGTATAGTAGCTCAGGGTTTTTATTTTTGATTTGTGTAGGGTTTTACTGGATCGGGAGGAGTCAAACAGCTAGGACAAGGAAAATAGGTCAAAATCCACAGGGTGTTATAAGGGGAAAGGTAGGTAGAAGGTTTGAAATTTAAAGGATGATTATGGTGAGGTGAATAGACAAATGAGGAGTTAGGAAGAGCATATGAAATGAATTCTCCCTAAACTGAAGAAAATAAAAAAATTATGCTAAATTCCCCAAAACAAAGCATGAAAACATGAATTCTGTGTTTCAACTTGAAATTAAGAATATCATAGACACGAAAATGGTTTATGAGCTTAAATTACATTCATAAAAATGATCACAAAGAAGAAACTATGTTAAACAATGCATACCACATGGATCCCAAAGAAATAGCTGCAAATTTATCATTAATGTCCTGGCCAAACTGATACAAAAGTGTGTCCTTGAGATGCCAAAGCTCCAAGTGAGTCCAACCATTACAATAACTGAGGAAATACATCATGTAGACCTCAAAATAACTCTTCCTAGCCTTAGGGAGTCTAATCCATGAGATAGGGATTAGTTTCACCTACTCCCAAACAAGAATTTGAAGACTACGAAAACTCAACAATTTGCCTCTAAAAGAGAGGAAACTTGATTCATTTGACCTCTAGAGGAATTATTTGATGTATCTACCCTAGATAAAAATAAAAAAATGAAATTTACATTTATCTTGACCTTTTACATCAATAATTTCTCATCTCCCAAGATAAAAAAGTTAAAAAGTCAAAATTTGTTGAAGAAGATGAAAATGACAATTTCCTGGCAAAAGCGCAGTGCCATGATAGAAAAAATAACCTCTCTTGCAAGTAAATTTTGGAGGCCTTCCCAGTGTCCAAATCAGCTCCATGATAGATCATTGGAAATATATCCGAGTCTAGTTTCCAAGTGTTCCTCCAGTTTTCAAAATGGTTCCCATATGCCCTGTCAAAAAGTGAATATTCCAAGACTCGTATTAGCGCAGTGCCTAAGAAAAAACAAGGGCAGAAACATGTTTTTTTTCGTGGTTTTTTTCCTTTTTGAGGGACCAGTTCTCCTCCAAATATTCTCAAACATGCTGGGGATGATGTCCTCATCATTATGAACATGATGGTGGTGACCATTTTTCCATTGTATTATCCATGAAAAAGCGTATCGCCAAGGGCACTGCGTTTTTGGCAGTGTGACTATGTGCCAAAATTGTCCAAAAACCAAAAATTGCACTAAAGTTCCAAATGTGCCAAAATTTATCCAAAATTGTGAGTTCAATTTCCGAACAAGGGTTAGGGGCATGAAGAGACACCTCAGCAAGTATGTCTAACCTCTCCTTCTCCTTTTTCTCGGTCAAAGCTTGAGTTTTTACATGGGCTCGTTTGAGCTTGACCCTTGCAATTTTATTTCTCATGGCATAGTTGTTTGCCATTTTCCTCTAAATATCATTGTCTCTCTTGGCCTTCTCTAGAAATCTCTCGAGATGAAAATTGGCTCTATCAATCCATGACTCTCTATCCCTGCTAATCTCAAGGGCAAGCAACTCACTCAACTTGGAGTGAGCTGCTCTGCCAACTCAACTTCTCTCCGTCTCTGATGGGCTAGATCTCTCTTTACCCCTATTGTCTTTGGTCTCTACCTTGGAGGCTGATCCTCCTCATCATCAATCTCACCAAATCTTCCCAAGGCCTCCTCCAACAAGGCCTTGGCCTTTCTTTCCTCTTTATTTGCTTTTATGGTTTTTACCTCACTGATAATCTAATTGGTCTTCAGCTACTGATTTTCTTTCTCAAGAAAACCATTCACAAATTGTGATCTGTCCATATTAGCTTGTATTTCACTAATAGTTTCCTCTTTGATTCTTATTAATGCACTGGTGATTCTATCCTCATCCTCCTCATCAAGGTCAATCAGATGAAACTCCTTCTCTATTTCATGTTTGTCTTCCTGGTCCTCAATGATTGGCTCTTTAGCCTTTTCCTTTCCCTCGTCCACTTTTTTTGCTGACGAAGAAGGAATGGCACCTTTCACTCCAAGTGAAGCAAACACATGCTTGTGGGCTCTCTGATATGTCTTTGGAAATGGCTCAACATCAATCACATTATCCC
Organism: Pinus albicaulis; assembly: GCA_034641835.2. NCBI lineage: Eukaryota > Viridiplantae > Streptophyta > Pinopsida > Pinales > Pinaceae > Pinus > Pinus albicaulis. The sequence goes on along the minus strand of CM076582.1, from coordinate 472,443,831 downwards.
AAGTTGCCTCAATGTCCTTTTCACTACTTGATGCCTCAGTATCATGATGTGATGATGGTGAAGGATTACAGAAAGGTGAAGAAGTAGGATCAACATGAGGTGAATTCATATGACTAGGTGATAATTTATGAGCATCGGGCTGAGATGGAGAAGTGGAAATGGGAGGATGAGATGGTGAAGGGATGCTCTACTCATGATGACTTGGTGGGGTAGTGAAAAATTCATCTGCAATGAATGTTTCCCATGAAATTTTCTTCTGCTCCAACTGATGCATGACTATCATCTTAATGAGGGAATGGTGACAAATAATTTGCATTATTATAATGCCTCCTTTGTACAATGTATGCCATCTTGTCAATGATTTGGGAGAGATAGTAGGGTATGTGAAGAATTCTGACTCTAGTGAAGTGCATGAGGAGTCAGATATGGTATGAATAGAGTTGAGAAAACCTCCCCTCACAAGTGAAATACTTCATGATTATTTTTATGATGGGGACATACTGGTAAGGAGATGAGATAAAGGGAAAACAATTTTCTTATCATCCTTATATCTAGGTTTGAGATATGGCTCATAATAGCTCAGATATAGGTTTACCTTCTTAAACCATTTCTCTCCCAAATTAGGGATCCCTGTAGTAGTTGAAATGGCATTAGTAGACATATCAAAAGTGACCCTAGCAAGAGTGACCTGCCTATCATGAATATTTGTGATGAACAATCTTGTCAACACAGGGTGATATTGAATCTGCTGCAGCCTCTCACAAAACTCAAAGCAACCAACATGTTTAAAACAAGACACAGTGAGAGGAGAGGCCATGAGTTCCTTTTTGGTTATTGGCTCATATCTGTTAATTTTCCCTCCTTTATGATCACTTTTCTTTGGTGTTTGTTCCTCGCTGATATCTCTGTCCTCCTCTTCAGACATCTTGAGCTTGAAAGCTTTTAAACCCTAGGGATGAGGTAGTTTCGAGTGAAATAGGTCTAGGTTATAGGGATAGGGCTACGAAAATTTAGGAAGATGGAGGCAGGGGTTATTGAACTCAGGGAGGTGATAGAGGATCAAAATGTTTAGGAAATTGGGAATTAAAATTTATTTACATTGTTGATAGGGCTACCTAGGAAATTGAGATGCCTCGGCCTTAGGGTTTAGGGGAAAAATGGATTTAGGGAAATTGATATGGTGTTGTAGGTTAGGAGTATGGTTTATAGTGATGTAGGAAGAGAATGTGAGATTTATTGGTGCCAAATTTGGGAACAGTGGGAACAAAGAATGAATCTAGGGTTTTTAGCCTAACCAACTTCCAAATTTCACATAGAAACCAAAAACACCATGAAACCCCTCTTAAATATTACAAGGAGGTGAAATTTTCATGTTAATTACTTGTAAAAAGGTGTTGAAGAAACTTTACTGAATATTTGAGGTACTTTGACTGAGTTTCGAGGCTTAGGGACCAAACAGGCCATTAGCGTAACACTCAAACATTAGCGCAACGCCCCTGGGTTTTAGTGTAGTGCCAGTGTAAAATACACTACACCTTTCAGAAATCAGTGCAGTGCAGCTGGGTATTAGCACAAAGCTTAGACATTAGCGCAGCGCTGAGGTGAAAAACGTAGCGCCAAGAATTTTTTACCCAAACTTTTATAAAACTCAAGTTTTTTCCTTCGCTGAAGACTCTTGATGGCTGAATGGCAAAAATGACTTGTTTTGAAGTGCTTGATGGGATTTATAGATTTAGTGGGTTTTAAATTTAATTTATATTACCCACTTTTGTAATATTTACTTTTCCTCTTTGGCACTGATACTCTTTTTTCTTTTTTACTTTTGGCATTGCAAGATTGATCAACATGGAGTTTCGCTTTCCTTGCTCACCTAGGTCGGACATGATTTCACTTTGATAGCTCGAGATTTCATTGATTACATATGAAAACATGAAATTACATTTGGAAAAATAAAATATATTACATATTGAATTTTATATCAAAATGACATTTTGATATAAAAATCATTAAACTGAAAAACACAACTTTGAATGTATAATAAATACATCGTGATGATCTTATTTAGTCCCTCTCATATATGTGCTGACCTCATTTGAATGAAATAGTGACCTTGAGAAATAAAAAACCCTAATGACCTAATGGGACTGCTTTTTGACCTAAATTTTGAATGAGATTTTGACTTTAAAGACTCCTAAGTGAACAAAACATTTCCATAGGTGTTGTTATGCTCAAAGATGCATGAGAAGGAGTCAGCCAATATGATCTTCCGAGGGAGAATGAAGCTTATTTGACAAGGACAACCACTAGTGGAACAATTTTATGTCATGACCTAATGGAATGATGAAAAATTTATTCAAAATGGGACACCTAAGATGCACATGCAAATGTATTTTGATACCTGGTTGAAGTATGCAAATACTGACACTAACACAGGTGAAGGTATAAACATTTTAATTTCTTTTATGATCAATGGAAATTTATGTTCCTTCCCTTATATGAATGTTTATTCAACATATTTTACGATAGATTCTATTGATTTTGATCTAACGATATTCCGAGGAAGATCACCTGCCATATTTGATTGGTTGTGATTGTGTGCAGGGATAAGATATCAGGTGTGGGCATGGTAGATCACTCAAGTGGAGCACAATATCTGCATCGAACTCAAAACCATTCTTCAATCTGCGAGGATTCTAGGTGTGATCTCATTTCTCTATAGCATAGAAACGACCTTTTGTTGCATGATTGATCATTCAGGATTGGAGATTTATTAATTTTCTATTGTTCTTTTTTTCTCTATTAGGTGATTTGATTGGAAATGAGATCATGGAGAAACAACTCCTTGCAAATTTAGATGTAACAAAACTGTTGAATCTGTTCGACCTCGTGTCTTTTCCAAAGGTGATCTCATTTGGGTTTACGACCAAGAACATGATAAGTTGGGGGCCAATAAACTTGAACCTATGTGGAATGACCCTTTTATTGTTAAACGAGTTCTCAGGAAAGGGGCCTATGATTTGGTTGATTATGCACATAATCCATTCTCGGAGCCATGTAAAGGGCTCTATCTGAAACACTACTATGCTTAGTCTCTTTGCATTGTCACTTGTATATAGTGTATACAAGTGTGAGTGTGATCAGTTTATGTTTTCTTGTCATCACCATTTTCCCAACTTTTGTGTGTAATTCATGTGTCTGGTCTTTGTTTCACAGATGTCAACATCATCACTTCCTTATATAGGCTTTGTAGATGGTGCAAGCCGTTAAACTCGGAATGATGCTTCTACCACTTGGGTCCTCTTTTTACCCACTGATGAGCTTGTGAGTTATGGGAATATTTGTCTTCGCCCTGTCATAAACAACATAGCCGAATATAGTGTTTTTATTGAGCTCTTGACCCAGGCTAGTCATCTTAGCATCCACCACTTTCTTTTTTAGCTTGAATCTCAACTCATAGTGTCGCAACTCAATTGTCTCTAGTTTGTAAGGAACTCGACTCTTTTTCACTAATTTTTAAGGGTAGGTATCTTGGAGAATTCATTTGATTATATTGATTACGTGCATATTCCTCTTTTCTAAAAATGATTGGCTAATTCGTTGGATAATTATGTGTTAGAATGAAAATTTTCACATTCATAAAATTTTAAACCATTCATGTAAACCATTAAACATATATTGTACATACATAGTAAAAAAACACATAGAATTCAATATGTTATTAGATAAAAAATTTGAGTACATAGTTCAAAAACTAGGCAACTGAGGCATTGGCTACCATGCCATACATATGTTGGTACATCAAAAAGCACACAACCCTATTCTACTACCCCCACTCATTGGTGATCATGATAACATAACACCACGTTCAGAATGTGATAGAGGAGACCTCATCGACGAGATAACGTGACCCATATGGTGTGCCTCTGCATTTGTCGGTGATATAGGTGGATATTGGTGGCCACCCGCCTATTCCAATTGGGGCGCCACCATTGTTTCTTTTAGTTTTTCAGTTTCCTTAATAATAGCACAGTTTACTATTTTTAGCAGTTTTTTGGGTCCTGAACTTCCACAGCCATTTTGAGGCCCTAAACGACGTTTTTTGGGCATCGCTTCTTCGAAAAATATCGATTTTGTTATGGAATTGAGATTCACGATCAGTATTTGTAGTCCTCAGATATATCTTTATAACGATGTATCATGTGCATCAAACAAAGATAGTATGCCAAAGTTATGGCCCTGGGAAATCGATGTACCAATTTACCTCGACGGGGCCCATATTCTGGCATTTCATCTCCTAGGGTTGGGTTTTTGGATGTTTAGGGTTTTCCATTGTTTCTCAATAATATATAGGCCTTCGAGACTCATTGTAACATATATTTCAGAGGCTTGTAGCCACCACATATCTTCTCAGAGATAATCTACCAGCACCCTAGCTAGTTTATTTTTATTATGTCTATAAATAGATTTTAGTTCTTTGATATTAATGAAATGAAGTGTTATTTCCACTGCATTCTTATATTTATGGTTATATGTGTATTTTTTTGCGTTCCTTCATAAATCCGAATCATTCAGGGAGTCTCATCCATCCTCCTCGGAGGAACTCCTAATGTCAACCCCTTGACATGTCGTGTGAATTCCCATAGCTCCTCATCCTCATCGTCTATCTCCTCTGTTGGTGCTACTAGGGTCGGGGTATGTGGTACATGTCTCCTCAGTGGAGAATATCCTGGAGGATGTGTGGGTGCCACATATGCATATCATAACCACTATCTCTTAGTAACTATGTACCCATGTCAAAAAACCAAAAAACTACAAAACAAAAAAAATTAAAATATTATACCTATGTTATAAAAGTCTTCACTAGGGGTAAATTACATGGTTGGATGTCCCTTGAAGACTACCCCATAATATGGATAGTCATCCACTGAAAATGTAGCCGCTCTCAGCCACTTCCAGTAGGTGTCTAGAAACCAGCCGCTAGTATGAAATTCATTATCTCGTGGAAAAATGGAACACCATCTAGTTATTTGGGGTCCTTTTGGTGGTGGATACACCACATAATCCAATGTCATGGGGTGCATCAATGGAATTTTATCAAATAAGAAACTCAATAGTAAACTCTCGTAGCCACATATGTGGGCTTTTTTCCTCTTCAATCTTGTCAGTTGACCCTTCACATTGGGCATCATCCCTTCGCACCAATTAAACAAGGTGGGATCTAGGCATCTAATACATAGTGTTGGTAGCCTAAAATGCTTCATTTTTAACCCCTTTCCTACTTCAAAACCACAATCATAAACCTCTGTTTTATCCTCATAAACTTCCTTATTCCTGCACTATTCCAAGAATCATGTCTATCCCTGCACTAGTTTTATATTTCATATTTAAGGTTTATCAAGTAATTAATTAATCATTTTAATAGATTTTATGCCTTTAAATTTCTTGAAAATAATATTTTCCTTCCTAAAGTATTTGATAGGAAAATGCATTAATCATTTTACAGCATGGTCGAGTGCAGGAAGATTCTTGCACCATTGGTAACTGACTGCTCCTAAACTTTCGCGACATCTCGATACCTAACACAGGCATCTTGTTCCAACTCGTCATTTTCAGTTGTGGTCATCTTGAGTTGAATTCAAAGCAGAAGATAGTCAGGCATATGGTCGAATATTAGGTCACTGGCCAATGATTTGATTAGCATCATGTTATAGTCACAGGCTTATTTTGTAATGTTGGAATTAGAACTACTGTATGTAATTTCTCTATGGCCATAGTTCTAAAGGGTTGTATAAATATAGATTTCAGATAGGAATTATGGAGCGATAGCAATGCTACTATAACTCTGGCGAAATTGTAATTTTGTTGTTGTCACCCTCTTTTAGGGCTTGATCTGAATGTATGATGTATATTTGATGATTTGGAATTAATACAAGGAGCTACACCATGTTGTTTGAATTCTTTGTTTTAATCTATTAGTGATGTTCCATTGAGAGTTGAAGCTTCAAGTTTCCTAAAACGGGAGACGAGCTAGCTGGCTAGGGCCCAACTAACCGAACTCGTTCACCCTCTCGCTTTTGTTGCATTAAAGGTGTGTGTTGATTTTATATGAATGCAAAGTGTGGATTGAGTTTATGCTTTACTCCTTCATAAGAATTCTGGATTTATTTCATTTACACTCAATGTGTGGCGGATCCGTGGTGTGAACATTAATTAAGTCTGATTTACCATCGGTCTTTTTCTTCTTCCTGAATCTTAGTTTACTTCTACCTCGATCGTGCAAGCATGTTATTCCTGCACTAGTGCATTCATTATTCCTGCAACTTGGTTTTGTTAGTTCATTACAGTAAAGTTGTTTCATTCCTTTATTTTATAATAATTAGATGTCTTTCTACAAGTGAATGTTTGTTCGCAAATAAAATTATTTTTAATACTAAGAGTTAAAATCCTAGGAATTCAAAATGATTTGTTAATTGATGAATGAATGTTGTTACAACACATCTATCTATGCCCGCACTTTATATTTTTAAAGGAAAGGATTAAAAATTAAATCTGAATAGTTTAAGTGAACCTTTTTGAGTTAAAAAAGATTAAAGGAAGATCTGGTTTATGTGAGTAACTATTACAGGGATAAAGCCTGTTGTCATACTTAGATAATTTATTTCACTGCATTGAAGAAAGTGTGCTTTGAATTTTGAAGTTTGTTTTATTTTAAAGTCTATTTTCATTGTGAAGATTCAATTTCGTTGAAGCATTCTTTTGCGCGTGCAAGTTATTTTAGAATTCTGTTCACCTTTGCAAATTATTTTCATAGATTAGCACACCCTTTCATTTTTCCCGGAAGTAATTGGAAAACTTGGTGTAGGAATCTCTATTCCGGTACAGGAACCAATATCCTATTACAGGAATAGAGTGCTCGAAGCCTGAAGCATAGAGCCCCTGCACAAAGAAAAAAATATCCAGTATAAGCGTAAAAGATACTTCCCACACATAAGCTCTATACCTGTACTAGTGCAAGCATACTGCAGCAGTACAAGAATAACAGCTTAGTGCGGGAAGGAAAATCCTTAAATAAGGCAGATATTTTCAAGGGCCCACTTGTGAACTTGCCAACACCCATATTGGAGATAAACATATAATTTTATCTTAGCAATCAATATTGTTTACAATAGTGTGGAAGTTCCTTTATTTGGTTTCTTCTCAAAGTACTTTCTTTCACATTCCGGCACTAGAATTTCTTTGGTGTAAATTGCTTTGTGATCTTTCTTTTCAATTCTATAAGATCTTGATTAAAGAAGTAGGAATAGAGATAGGAAAATTTCATAACATTTCTGGCATTTCCCGTGCTTCATCTCTAATTTTACGAAACCCCTGGGTTGAAAATTAATTTTTGAAATGAGTTTTCTTAACTGTGATTCTTGCACCCAATATTTTGGCGTCGTTGCCGAGGAGGCGATTTGAATTGGTAAGAATTTTCCATTTTTTGCAATAGGGGAAATTTTGCTATTATGTTTTATGTAGTGTGCTTCTATTGTATGAAGAATTTATAGGTGTTGATTTATCTTAAATTTGCAGCATTTTATTGAGTTTTGTTCTGTTATTTTCTGAAATGAATGCCTAAAAGGGGTAGGGGTACAAAGCCCACTAAGGGCCAAGGAAATAATGGTAAATCTAAAATTAATTCTCACATTGGGCCTTCTTTTGCAGGTAGAAAGTCCAAACACACCCAGACTCATCATGCGGGAACTGTCTACTTGGACTCTGGCAACAGTATTCCAGATGTAACACAACCCACGAAGGGGAAGAAGGAAACTATTGGAACCCATAGTCAACCTTCTTAGCCCATTGAGAGTGGTTCGCTTGGAGGAACAACAATGGTAGATCACAAGGACCATGTGGATGGAACTGGTGAAAATTAGGTAAATGAGGAACAATCCACTTTTAGATTTCCAATTGTGGATTTTGACACAGTTGTGAAAATGAAGAATATTCCACCATCATCTCTTCCTAATTTCTATGATAAAGTACACAAAGACCCACACTCTTTCCTATTTCAATTTGATAAATTATGTAGGAGCTATGATTATTAATCTGATGCTCAGAAGTTAAAGTTGTTTCCTGCAACTCTCAAGGACGCAACATTACGTTGGTTCATGGGACTAGGAGGAAATAATATAGCCTCTTGGGAGCAGATGAAGAGAGTGTTCTTGTAAAAATATCAGGAATATTGTAAAACTAGATATATTCAAGATGAAAGCTTTACTATTGTGAAAAATGATGATGAGACCCTAGAGGACTACTTAGAGAGATTCATGTATATCCTCCAAAGGTCAAAGCACAAATTTGATTTGAGTACCATTTGGACATTGTTATTATGTGGGTATAGTGATGATGCTAGGAATAATTTAAATTTGTTAGAACAAGGGGATATTGCCCATAAACATTTTGATCAGATCTGTGACTTGTGCAGGAAATTCTCAAGAAATAAATATAGATCCGGTTAAGGAATTTGAAATAGAAATAAGAAAACCAAATCTACTGATGCTATGATCATTGGATTGGAGAAAAAAATGGACAATATGAAAATTTAAATAATGAATACTGTTAGAAAACAAATAGACTCTTTGAAATTTCAGCAAAAACTTGTAGAGGAACAAAAGTCATTATATATTTTTTCTCCAAAATGTAGAAAAAATCATCTTTTAAGAGAATTCCCCCTTGATGTTAAGGGAACTAATAAATGTGAAAATTGTTTAGAGAACCATGCCACAAAAAAATGTCCCTCCATACCTGGGTTGAAAGGTGTATTTGAAGGAGGGTACCCTGAAGCTGAAACATTGCATAATATGGGAGCACGAAGAAACTGTCCTCGGGTAAGTGCAGGTATGGCTCCTGAACTCCCACCACATTTTTTTAGTTATAATGCACATCCATATTCTTATCCTAACACTAATCCCTCTCAACATTGACAGCATGGGAACCAATATCATTAGGGAAAACCCTCCCAATGTTGGCAACAAGGATGGAGAAAGCCAAACCATTCACACCATTCCTATCCTACACATATGCAATCATACCCACCTACATATGCACCTTACCTAATTCCACAAATGTCATTTTCCCAGCTGAGTCAGTGTATGCCACCATTACCTTTTCCTCCACCATTTCAACCTCCTCAACTGCCTGCCCAAACAATACCAAATCCAAATAACAAAGTGGTACAAATGATCCATTATATGAACTCGCTTCTTTCATCCAAATATTAGTCTATGTCAGTTGGATTCAATGATCTCCAATTGAGATAGGGGAATATAGTTACCTCAGAAAACTAGAAGCAGCCTATGGTGATTATCGAAGAGAAAGGTGAGGAGGAAAATCCTAACCATTCTGTGAGAGATTTCACCATTCATCCCATCCCCATACCTTCAGAGCCTTTTCCATCCTCTTCAAACCGGCCTCCCTATCCAGAGAGGCTAGTTGTGGAGAGGAACGACCCCATTCATGAGTCTAGTCTAGCTTTTGAGCTTAGGAATATTTTTATAAAGGTACTTTTGCTCCAAGCTATAAATGAGATCCCCATCTGTACAAAAATCATTAGGGAACTTTGTCTCAAGAAGCCAGTTAGGAGAATATTGGAACCCCAAACCATTCAATTTTTTAGAAGAGCAGCAGAGTTAATGATGGGATGTATGCACATGGAAAAATATATTGGCCCCAAAAACCCTGTTGTCTCTGTTCAGATAGGTGATGTCCTTGTCTCTAATGTGCTTATAGACCCAGGGGTAGCCATTAATGTTATGACCAAGCAAACCATGGATCAACTTGGATTGTCCATATTCGTCCTACTCCAACTATTCTTGAATTGGCAGACATATCTAAAATCAAGCCAGAAGGGGTGTTGGATGATGTGGTCATTTCATTAGATTCTTGGGAATATCCTATAGAATTCATTGTGCTTCAGCCAAATAATCCTATGGGAGGGCATCCCTTGATATTGGTATGACCATGGCTTGTTACGATCGATGCTTACATTGGATGTCATTCTAGTGACATGTATATTTCCCATGGAGATTCTAGGAAGAAGGTCACCTTATATCCACCCACTATATCCATCTAGGAGCTCCGAGACATTTTGTGGCTAGATTACAATAGTGATTAGGAGACTCAGTCTATCTCTATGTTACATCATTATGCTAAGTCCTCAAAGGAGGGTGAGATAAAATACTTCTTGAACAATCTAGACACCATTCCCAATTTTGAGTCATTGATCCAAATTTTTAGTCTAGATTTTTAGGAAAATCACAATTATCAACCTCCCTCACCACCATATTTAGTAGCACGTACGTGTGCTCTTGAGACTGATGCCACTCTTGTTGAGATTAGTCCACGAAAATATTTGCATATCATTTCATACTTGGATTCATCCCAGCAAGAGCAACTTGTGAATTTGTTGCAAAACCATCTTGATGCCTTTGCATGGGGTTACGCATCCCTCCTGAAACTTGTACTCACCACATCTATATTCAGGATGGAGCTCAACCTATCCAACAACCCCAAAGGCATATGAACCTAGCTCTAAGAGATGTTTTAAAAGAAGAATTGTAAAAACCAAGGAAACTTTTAAGGATGGATATCTATTTGAAAGTTTACAAACCTTGGCGAATATTGGTAATCTCTAATAGAAATTTTTTAAAATGTTTGATAATATATTTGTAAAAACATCTAAATTTTCGATTATATTATAGTAGTCTATACAAGATATTGGCTATTTTTAACGTAAAATAATTTCATAGTATAAAACTTGGGCGAATTATTTTTAGAAAAAATGGAAATTGGCGAATAATTTTTTTGGAAAAAGTATAGAAAATTAGCCCACCTGTGAATATTAGCCCCTAAAATTTTCCCTGGAGAAAAATCTTGGATGTTGATTTTATCTATCCTATTTCTAACAGCCAGTGGGTCTCCCTATTGGTGTTAGCCCCGAAAAAGATGGGAGATGGTACATTTTTATTGAATATAGAGAATTGAACAAATCCACTCTTAAGGATTACTTCCCCCTTACTTTCATCGATCAGGTGCTTGATACCCTTGCTCGTATGAAGTAATTATCCTTATTAGATGGCTTTAGTGGTTATAACTAGATATAGATCGCACCCGAGGATCAAGACAAAACAACCTTTACATGTCCATGGGGTACATTCTTACCGAGTGCTTCCCTTTGGGCTATGTAATGCCCTAGCTACCTTTCAAAAGGAAGTCCTGACAATTTTTGCTGACCTTGAGTGTGTGGAAATCTATATGGATGAAATTTTTGTGTTTTGTAATTCATTTCAAGGGGCCCTCAAAAATATAGAAAATGTGCTTCTTCATTGCCAAGAAGCTCATCTTGCCTTGAGTGATAAAAAGTGTAGATTAATGTGCAAGTCAAGAGTAGTTTTTTTCCATCTTATTTCTGAAAAAGGTATCCAGGTTGACCCCGCAAAGATAGAAATTATTCTAAGTCTTCTTGCACCCAAAACTCAAAGGGAAGTGAGAGGTTTCCTACAACATGCGGGCTACTATAGGAGATTCATTGAGAACTTCTCTAGGATAGCTACCCCCATTTTCTGACTTTTAGCTAAGGATAGTGATTTTTCTTAGCCCACAGCTTGCTAACAATCCTTTGAGACATTAAAGGAAAAAATAGTACAGGCACCAGTTTTGAGAGGACCAAATTGGTCCCTGCCATTTCATATTTCCTCTGATGCCTCAGAAAATTCCATTGGCGTAGCTTTCGAACATGAAGAAGACAAACAATCCTATGTTATCTACTTCATCAGCAAAAACTTGTCACCCGCCAAACTAAACTACATAGTTACTGAGAAAGGGTTTTTAGCTTTAATTTTTGCTATTAACAAATTCAGATGCTACATTACAGGGTATGAATTCTTTATGCATACTGATCATTCCACAATGAAATATTTGATGAATAAACCATTAACTAGTGGTAGAGTGACTAGGTGGTTACTATTGTTGCAAGAATTTAATATTATTGTTGTTGATAGGCCAGGAAAATATAACGTAGTAGTAGACTATATTTCAATATTAAGTAATCTTGGTGAAGTAATTCCTGTCAATGATGATTTTCTTGACGAACATCTTTTTGTTGTGTCAATAGAATCTTCATAGTTCGCTGACATAGCTACCTATTTAGTCACCAGAAAGACACCACCTCACTTATCTGCTCGTGAAAAGCGGAATATTATACATAAAAGTGCTGCATATTCTTGGGTTCAAGGAGACCTCTTTTACACTGGTCTGGACCTCATTATCTGAAGGTGTGTAAGAGAGGAAGAAGTGTTTTAAATTTTAAAATATTCTCATGACGAACCTTGTGGAAGCCACTTCGCTGATAAGTGAATTGCATATAGAATTTTGGAGCTACATATTTTTGGCCCTCCTTATTTAAGGATGCCAAACAATATGTCAAGTGATGTGATAGCTGTCAACGAATGGGACAACCCAATCAAACCAATGAAATGCCTTTATGTGCTCGGGTTATGATTGATCCCTTTGAAAAATGGGCTATTTATTTTTTAGGGAAAATAAATCCGACATCGTTAAATAAAAAGAATATTTTGGCTTGTATAAATTTTGTTACAAAATGGGTAGAGGCTAAAGATGTTTCTTTTTCTACCGAAAAAGTTTTTGTTGATTTTCTTTTTACTGAAATCTTTACTATATTTGGTGTGCCTAGATATATTGTTTCTGACAATGGTCCATAGTTTATTTGTAATCTGGTACAGGGTGTGATGGAGTAGTAAAAATTCGGCAGAGGAAATCCACACCGTATCACCCGTAAGAAAATAGTCAGGTTGAGTCCACAAACAAGGTAATTGAGTCCATCCTCACAAAGACAGTGAACATGCATAGAAAGGATTGGGATAACAGATTACTAGAAGCCTTGTGGGCATCACAAACCACTTGGAGGAACAACACGGGACACACACCATATGAGATCATATACGAGAAACAAGTCCTTTTTTCGATAGAATTCCAAATTAAGACCTTCAGGACTGTACTCCAATTGGGTCTAGAACTCTCTGAATCACAATAACAACGTCTCCTATAGCTGAATGAATTATATGAATTTGGAAGGGATTTTATTCAACAGAACACATTGGTTCAATAGAAGCATAAGAAGTGGCATGACAAGTCCATTAGGAAGAAGCAGTTCCAACCAGGTGATTGGGTACTCCTTTACGATTCTAGATTTAAATATTTTATAGGGAAATTCCATACATGATGGACAGGACCTTATGAGGTGGTCAAATTGTTTGAAAATGGATTGATATAAATCAAATTTATTGATGGACGGAATTCAATATTCCTAGTGAATAGGCATAGATTGAAGGTATACTTTCAGCCCCTCACTAAAGGAAATTTTATGCAACAAGTCCAACAGCCATTTGAGAAGGAGATGGTAGGTGGAAACACCAACCTATTGGATATATATATAAAGAAAAAAATGACAAAAACAAAAACAAAAATATTTTTTTTCCTGTAATTATGAAAATCAGTTGACTGACATGATTGTAGAAGGATCAACCTGAAAACCATCATGCAGGTAGGAAGATCAAAATTTCAATAAAAATGGAATGTTGCTTGATTTTTAGATGTGGTGGTTTTCACCAAGAAGAAGCAGGCTTGATTAGGAACCAAGCCCTTGCCCAAGTTTGGGATAGCTGGCACAGAGATTTTTATTCAAACAATGCTTAATTCCCACTGCATTTACTTTTTCCGGCACCAGTGTAGGAAAAATTTAAAGGTAAAATTCTGCCCTTCTTCTACTTCCTGTTTCGTAATTTTCTGCTATTTTTCTTATTCTAATCCTGCAATGAATTACCCTCCTTTTCATTCTAAGAAAAATATCCCTATCCGATTTCATATTTCCCTCTTTTCCCCTTGATTTTTTTTTTTTTTTTCCAAAATTCCTTTTTTGTTTATCCCTATTGATGGTTTCACTCCTAGAATCCCTACCATGATATTCCTTCCCATTCTATAAATTACCATTTCCCACTTCTTTTTTCCCTCATGGTTCGATTACAGGATTTGATGTGAATTCACAAGTTATATTAGTAGGCATGCTTAAAACCAAAGAATGGCAAGTAAAACTTCCCTTGTATATTCAGGAATTTTTTTTCCAGCCAATGAATTGTACTCTATCATAATTTCTCTTTGTCCCTTTCTCTCTTCGATGCTACAGAGATCTCTGGTGCAGGAATGCATGATCAGTGCAGGCACTTTCAGTGCAAGCACGATTAGTGCAGCCACACATCCGATTGTGAAAATACAAAATGATTAATGTAATGTAGGAATACGTGATGCAAAAATGTGCATTGGAAAGTCTATATTTATTTTATAATCTCTTTGTAGACTGAATGTCTGTCCCATCAATGGAACGCGACATCTAATTATTTGAATTATGGTTAAGACTTTACTTTTTCACTTACTAATTTAGGAAGAAATCATTTTAAGGAAAAGATACTTTAGGTCATGAAGTCTTATCTTTTTAATGAGTACTGAAGTAAACCTTACGTGAATTATGAAGCAAATGTGGGATAGTACAAGTTCACCTGAAACCCAACACTTACCTCTTATTGAAAATATTTTTCATCACCTATCAATTATGGCCTTATCTCATAATCTGACCGTGCATGACCGTTACATCGTGTTATCACTAAAACCTCCGCCTTTTCCAATAATCATCACCTACCTGTACTGGATCGATACGTGTGTGCATCAGTCCTAAAGGAATAATGATGGAGTGTGATCAGATGGAAGAGGCTTAGTAAGGCAGTGGGTGGAAGACGTTATCATCATAAAACTCTCGGTAGACCTTTTTAACTTAGTGTGATATCTTTTCGATAGATAATTTGGGTGAATTCAAACAGAGATGGCACCCATGAGAAATGAACCATTATCTGTGAAGGAAATAGAGTAGACAACTGAGTATCGGGACAATCTTGCACTATTACAAGAATCAGGATTTTTCCCATTTCTGCAAAATTTCGATGGATTCGATATAGCCGTAGGATTGGAATTTGCAAGGACGTTTGAGGGAGGTCAAACCAAGATAGGCTCACTGTAATTTGAGGTCACATATGAATCCATTGCTCAGGCTACAAGCTTATCAACCATGGAAGAAAAATGGTTAAAAAGGAGAAAATTGAGAAGAAAAGGTGGCGCACATTTGTGGTCGACCGAAAGTTGAAATTCGACTGGAAGAAAGGGCTTCCACGCAGCGCCATACTAAGGAAATGGCGAGACCTCCTGTATATATTACAAAAGTTTCTTACCCATGAGGGAAGTTATTAATTAATATTCCTATACCATATTCGTTTGTTGTTTCACTTTGAGTCAGGAAAAGTCATCAATTTCCCTTATTGCCTGCTTAAAAGCTTGGAAAAAATGGTGAGAGGTGTTCAAAAAGGGGAGGCGAGTCAGGTCACATGAAAATTGTATCATCATGGGCTGATCACGATTCTGGTTAAGAAGGAGGAGGTCAAAGGAAAGACCTGGAAGGCATTTTTGAAGGATTTATAGGGATGAAGTATAGGGATATCGTCTGAGAAAAAGAATGCATGCAAGAAAATAATAGCAGAGACTCTGACTCCGTGCCCTACCAAGACAAAAAGCAAGGAAATCCAGTGCAAGAAGGGGAGCAACTTGTTAAATAAATTCCATCCTCAGTAAGCAGAATGACTAGGAACTCAGCTAAGAGAGGGACTGCCTCTTTGGGGACGAGTCACAATCGATTCAAACTCCCTAATTTGTTAGACGATTCTGCAAACTTCACACAGAATCTAATCTACGGGTTCTTATGAAGCTTCGATGAGCTCATACTGTGGTTAATGAAGGTAATGTAGATAAGGAGGATGACATACCCTTGTCAGCCTTCCTTCGTACGCTAAATAAAATAAGAGTGACACTGAGTGCAAGTAGAGAATTGGCATAGGGTCAGGAATATGATGAGACACAACATATTTAAACCCTCAATAATTTTGGAGTACAAGGTACTAAAACCCCTTATGAGATAGATGTGCATGGTATTAAAGCCCTTGGTAAGATGGACGTGGATGGTACTGAGACCCTTGGTGATATTGAAGTTTTGGGCACTGAAACCCGTGATGATATTGAAATACAGAAATTGGGTGGCCAAGATAACTTTGACCCTGGCAATGATGGTACATGTTTAGAGTCAATTGCAGAAATGATGCTTACACCGGACGAGTTGGAAACAAAGAACTCCACCCTCTATCTAAACAATCGGATAGAATAGCTTTAGTAGTGATTTCAGGAATTAGAAGCATCAAACCAAGCCAGGAAGGAGCAGGATACAGTGCAGAAGCAAGGCAAAACCGAATTTGTAGAAGAAGTCAAACACCAAAAATGACAAGTCAAGATATGGAAGTTTTGGGCCTCAAAGTGCTATAAAATTCATAAAAAGTGACCCATAAACTTAATTAGGCTCAAGGTAAGAAGATGAAGACAGTGAAAGAAGGGTTCAACATACAAGTTCAGGATTAAAGGGAGACTCCCTATTTTTGGGCTTTTTGTAGCAGGTAAAGGTTGTGTGAGTACACACAATAGCTTAGGGATGGAAGGATGTTGGTAGGCTAAAATTATTAATTTTTACCCCCCTTCCTACTTCAAAACCACAATCATAAACCTCTATTTTATCCTCATAAACTTCCTTATTCCTGCACTATTCCAAGGATCTTGTCTATCAATGCACTAGTTTTATATTTCATATTTAAGGTTTATCAAGTATTTAATTAATCATTTTAATATATTTTATGCCTTTATATTTCTTGCAACTAATATTTTCCTTCCTAAAGTATTTGATAGGTAAATGTATTAATCGTTTTATTAGCATGGTCGAGTGCAGGCAGATTCCTACAACATTGGCAACAAACCACTCCTAAAATTCTGTGACAACTCGTTACAACTGATCCTATTTAGTTATGGTCATCTTGAGTTGAATTAAAAGCATAGGATAGTCAGGGATATGGTCGAAGATTAAGTCACTGGCCAATGATTAGATTAACATCTTGTTATAGTCAGGCTTATTTTGTAATTCTATTTTTTATTTTGCTTCAGCCGAAAGGCTGGAATTAGAACGACTATATGTAATTTCTTTATGGCCATAGGCCAAAAGGGTTGTATAAATACAGATTTAAGATAGGAATTAGGGATCGATACAATTTCTACTATAACTCTTGTGAAATTGTAATTTTTTTGTTGTTGCCCTCGTTCTGGGCTCGATGCGAACGTAGGATGTATATTTTCTCAGTTGGAATTAATACAAGGAGTTGCGCCATGTTTTTTTTATTCTATGTTTAAATCTATTACTGATGCGCCATTAAGTGCTAAAGCTTCAATTTTCCTAAAACGGGAAACGAGCTTGTTGGCTAGGGCCCAGCCAACCCAACACATTCACCCTCTTGCTTTCGTTCTGTTAAAGGTGCGTGTTGATTTTATTTGAATGAAAGTGTGGATTGAGTTTATTCTTTATTCCTTCGTAAGAATTTTGGTTTTATTTCATTGACAGTAAATGTGTGGTGGATCCATCGTGTGAACATTAATTAATTCTGATTTACCTTCGGTCATTTTCTTTTTCCAAAATCTTCATTTACTTCTGCCTGGATCGTGCAAGCACGTTATTCTTGCACTAGTGCATTCATAATTCCTGCCACTTGGTTTTATCAGTTCATTACAACAAATTTGTTTCATTCCTTCCTTTCATAAAAATTAGATGTACTTATACAAGTGAATGTTCGTTAGCAAATAAAATTATTTTTAATACTAAGAGTTAAAATCCTAGGAATTAAAGATGATTTGTTAATTGATGAATGAACGTCGTTACGACACATCGATCTGTGTCTGCACTTTACATTTTTAAAGGAAAGGATTAAAACTTAAATCTGAATAGTTAAATTGAACTTTTATGAGCTAAAAAAATTAAAGGAAGATCTGGTTTATGTGAGTAACTATCACAGGGATAAAGCATGTTGTCATACTTACACTGCATTGAAGAAAGTGTGCTTTGACTTTTGAAGTTTGTTTTATTATAAAGTCTATTTTTACTGTGAAGATTCAGTTTTGTTGAAGCATTCTTTTGCATGTGCAAGTTATTTTAGAATTTTTTTCTCCTTTGGAAATTATTTTCATACATTAGCACACCCTTTCATTTTCCCGTAAGTAATTGAAAAACTTAGTGTAGGAATCTTTGTTTCGGTACAGGAACCAATATCCTCTTATAGGAATAGAGTACTCAAATCCTAAAGCTTAAGGCCCATGCACAAAGACATAAATCTCCAGTATAAGTGTAGAAGATACTTCCTGTACACAAGATCTATACCTGTACTAGTGCAAGCATACTGCATCAGTACATGAATAACAACTTAGTGCAGGAAGGAAAATCCTTAAAGAAGGCAAATCTTTTCAAGGGCCCACTTTTGAACCTGCCAACACCCATATTGGAGATAAACATAGAATTTTATCTCAGCAATCAATATTGTTTACAGTAGTGTGGAAGTTCCTTTATTTGGTTTCTTCGCAAAGTACTTTCTTTCACATTCCGACACAAGAATTTTTGTGCTGTAAATTGTTGTGTGATATTTCTTTTCAATTATGCAAGATATTGATTAAATAAGTAGGAATAGAGATAGGAACATTTCATACCATTTTTGGAATTTCCTGTGCTTCATATCTAAGTCTATGAAACCCCCGGGTTGAAAATTAAGTGTTGAATGGAGTTTGCTTAACTGTGATTCTTGCACCCAACACATAGCTCCAAGTGTGGTATTGTTACAACATGGGGTGATGTGGTCCCTACTACTTGGGTTACAGTATATGCCAGTGTTTGTAGTGTCATATCCTCTGTCTCCTCTATGATCAATTTTCTCTTGCCTCCACCCTTATTGCAATGGGAAACCCTCATACTTGCAATGGTTTCCCCACTAGTATTGTGAACCCCCGATAACACCACTAGAGGTCCCTGCCTTGACAAAATGGTAAGAAAATATATGTCTGAAGCCTCTATGATCAAGTTCTCCAGACCAACTATAAATTTTTGGGTATCTATATCCCACCAATGTATGATGTATTCAAGTAGAAATGACTGGTTAGTCATACTTGGGATTTCAAAAAAATTCAGTAACCTATAGTCCCTCAGGGAATTGATTGTTGGCCCATGGCCCATGGATTGAATGTCATTTTGAGTATGTTGTCTCTCTCTCTCCACTCCACCATGATTTCCCTGACATTAAAAAAGAATTATCAGTCATGACCATCATAGAAAAAAGGCATTTCATAAACATTAAGTCGACTCGGGGAAATAAAATTTAAAAACCACAATTTTTACCTCAGACACATCCTTCCAAAGGTATAAATTTTTCCCTGGACATAGGCATGCCCATCGCATGCATGTGTTTGGGCTCTCCTAGATGAAATTTCTCCCTTGAAAGCATGTGTCTCGGCATTTAAAACTCTAATGCATCCTACAAATTAACCATGGTCGAGCAACCTGTGTGGATTTAACACATAGGATGTCAATTTCATACTTGGTTAAATATGGCTCCTCTTGCTCCTCCTTACTCTTGCTCTCAAACCCTTTAAATATATATCCCTCTCCTTTCTCATGATAACAATGAAAAAATAATGAGGTATGAGTTTATTTTATAAATTATTTTGGCATCTTTAAGAATATTCCATTTTTTATTTTTAGGGTTTGGATAGTTTTTGCTTTATAATGTGCTTTCTAGTATAAATTTTGCAGGAGGATTTGGGAGTGAAATTTTGTGTCTATATTTTGAAGATACCATTTAATAACTTGGGGATGAGGTATGATGCTCTCACTGGCATATAGGGGTAGGTCATTTTTGTTGATATTGCATTTTGACAATGAGAACTATTTTTATTCCTTATGTCTGACCCCGTCAAGTTGCGACTTTCGCCACTTCTTGTATGCATGTCGTAGCTTGGCAGTAGAGATTAAATACCCATGGATACCCTAGTTAGTACCTTCTTTAAGAATTGGTGTCCATGCAGTCATTTTTATTCTCTTTTCACAATCCCTCCTTCTGACCTGTTGTGACCTAGAATTTGAGCCTCGTGTCCTCTTCTTCGTCATATTTATGGCCATACCCCAGGAGGATTAGACACTTTATCCCTCGTGATTGCTACTTTTATCATCATAATTTTATAGTTTGACCCTTGGTTTGTCTCTTCCATCACCATCATCTTCTTGGACTATCATCCACTTTCGCTTGGTGTTTTACCCTTTCTTGGAGGAACTACTGTGATGAGTGGTTCTATTAACTAGCCTCTTTTCGTCTTTATGCCATGAGAAGTTCCACCATTACTAGAACTAGTTTATATCCTTTATACCACTCGTTCCTCCAAGAGGAGTTTCCTTTAAGCCATTTTTAGACTCCTTAAATTAGAAAATATTTATGAGTGCACTTGTCTCCTTCACGCTCGTAAAAGTGTCGGAAGGGTCGTCTACCCAGTATAATTTTAACCCTTTTCTAGACTGGGGTAGACTAGTTATGAAAAATGAATACCCTAGTCTATTGTGGCTAAGAGGTTCCCCGTTGTATACTTTTGTCTCTTTTTCTGGCTTAGGTGGAAAATTTATGAAAAATGAACCTATAAAAAGATAAGGGAGGGGAAATTTATTTCCATTAGTCATAAACATGACAACATCAATCGCGTAGCCCTTGAACATGGCACCTGTCTGCTTCATTATCTCATAGTTAGGTTTTAGCTTGCCTAAGAGCCATGAAATTCATATGACTCTCTTTAGTCCTTTGGTTGGTTACTCTTCTAGTCATATGGAGCATGCCTCGATGCCTCCTGTTTCATTGCATGATATCACATGGTGCTTGTTAGTCATGCTGCCAAGTCACTCTTGTGTCGTGCCGCTATGTGTTCAACAAAAGTCTCAACCTGTGTCGGTCATATGTAGTAGCCTATTGACCTTTTTGAGTCAGAAATCCCTATGCCAGGTGTACATCATCACTTCATGAAGTCATTCATACATCACATCAACCTGGTTTGTTCTGTGTCGATTGATGGGGGATACATCAAGGCCCTCCTCCGATAGATCTTCTCCTGTCGACTTCAGCTCATTATCCACGAGGTTTATCTAGAAAATAATAGTGCCTTGGAGCTTACAGACCTTACTGTCATGCTTCCTCATGATCGACAGTGGGTTTAAATCATTGGCTCCTGATTGGTTGGGTTCGCTAGTGTTTGAATTTAGCTCATCTATTCACATGATGTAGATTCGTACAATTGAGTTTATGTCGAAGACCCTAGGTAAGGAACATCTCACTCTTATATGGCACCTTTCCCAAACTATTTTGGAGTTATGTATTGTTCATTTACTTTGAGGGCTATCTCGAGACACTTCTCTCTTTTTCATGTGTCCATATAACTACAGATGTATATTATGACATAGATCCACGATTGTAATTTTAGTGTCTATGCTTTATTCATTGAGTCACATGGATCCACTGTGTAGGTCTTTCGTGGCCATGTTCTAGCATTTCATGTCATGGATCCACACTGTATGTTTTAGTGGACATGTTTAGTATCCTCTTATGACCAAGCATGGGTATGCCCACATCGGGGATATTATCAACAAAGATAAAAATTTAGCTCTAGAGCCTTTTGATTTACATTCTTAGCTTTGTTTCCTCACTCCTGTTTCGACCTTTGAACTCTTTCATAATGTATTTCAAGCATCAAATTCTCTTAGGACCTAATACATTAGGGGGCATATGTTATCAACCTATTTTACTCCCCCTGGATCAGTGACCCTTAGTTGTTGGACACAGTACCCCTCGAAGAAGAAAGTTATAGAAAGACTTCGTAGATCAAGGAGCATAGTGCACAATGCAAAGTGTATTTTGAGTCTTAAAGGATTTGGGTTGGGTCAAATCCCCTTATTTTGTAATGGTATGGGAATATTTTGTGAATTTTGAACTCCGCCCATGGTTTTCATACCATGGTATTGTAAATGTAAAATCTATATAAGGAGTCTAGGATAGAAGTAAGATATTGAAGATTTGATAGAGAATTGATGAGATGCACTTGGATGTAACGTTTTTTTGAGTCCAAATATATGGGGATGGATTAGAGGAAAGGCTCTTGTACCTGAGTGCGTGGAGACCTTAGGAAGTCTGCAGCTGAGTGCGTAGACCCTTGTAGCTAAGTGCGCATGGTGGAATTGATTATATGAGAAAGATATGAGCATTAATGAAATAATTTTTAAGACAGATTAGTGTTTTAAGTTGATGTGTTTGTTTACTTGTATTTTATGTTATCTGTGCTAAGTAAGGTTTTTGATATATAATTGCATAGAGAAGTTCTGTTTATGGTTGTTTACATTTTTTTATGCTTGAATAAGTAAGATCACACAATCTGAAAGTTAGTTGAATAGATGTGTTGAAAAATGATGATAGAGTTGATAGATCTATTCTATGAAGATCTGCCAGGTATAAAAAGGAAGAGAAGCCCTAAATCCATAGAATGATGTCCCTATGGGTGCAAAAACCTAATTCTAGAATCCCCCTATATTGCCTCGGGTGAGACTTTGGTCTACACAAGCATATTGTTGCCGAAAGGGTCAGTAATAGTGGGTTTTTTTGGTTCGCACAACCACATTGAACCTGGGTCTATGCCCCATTAAGCCAAAAAATGGTTCTGTTTCCTGGATTGTGATCTAAATGAGGGATAGCTAGATGTGGCATCTTTCTAAGAAAGAGATTCAAGACTGGGTAGATCTAAAAGAACGCAAGTTTTATGTGCAAGAAAATAGAAATCCGTGCATATCTACTGAATATTGGTTACAAAAGTATATTTTTACAAATCAAAATAAGATCTTTTTCTCGTCGTTTTCTAGCGAGCTGTATGAGTGGATATCAAGACTAGCTGATCAAACATACCATTTAAACAATAAGCCTACTACGTGGACCCTTAAATTGATCAAGCAGTTGAAGAAGAATGATAACAAGATCACAAGGGCTGTTGATTATTGGATCGATAGTATCCTTGGAGGTTTATCACTGAGTTTGTGATCGATACCTTGGTATCCTACAATGAAGTAGAGCACAATTTTTTTAAAGGTATGCGAGGTAAGTACTTAAATTCATTGAAGTTCTAGATTAAAATTATTTGTGTGAAAAGTGTGTACTATAGATGCACTTAGATTAATTTTCAGAGAAAGAGAACCTGGTGCTATGCGAAGCAGTAAAAGATTTAGGAAAAATTTGGGCACTTGTGTTGAAACTGAATATAGTTCAATGTTTGGGTCTGAAGAAGGAGAAAGCAACCCCACTACCCCGAGAAGTGTGTCGCTGAAATTTGAAAATCATTAGAGCACTGCAGAGATTCCCCAACCTTCCACCCCATCATCACCCACCTCCATTCCATTCCTCCACCTCCACCTTCACCTCCCCCATTCACCATGGCCCAACCAAAAAAAAATGCTTGTGTTCAAAGGATCGGATAATCCTAAACAATTATGGTTAGTTGCGGAAGAAATATAGAGTTCAAAGTATATTACAAATGAAAATATGAAGAAAGCGAAGTTGGTTGCAACATTGTAAGACAATGTGTTGTCCTAGTATATGAAATATACTACGACGAATGAAAATGCTACATTGGCTGAGATGAAGACTATGTTGAACGTTAATTTCAAGAAACCAAAGTCGCAATCCCATTGTATCACAAATATTAAAGAAATTAAGTAGCTGGCTACTAAAACTGTGTGGGAAGTAGACCAGAGATTTAAGACATTACTAAGCCAAATCAGATTCAAGATCCCTAACGAACAACATAGAGAATATTTTATTGTTGCATTATTGCATCATCTCAGATTGCCATTATAGAAAAAGAATATTTCAACCCAAGTGGAAGCACTAGAGATCGCGATGAAGCTCGAAGCTTCACCAATAGCTGATACTAGCGTAGAAGTTCAGCAGATTCAAACCCAGTTGGTGAGCTTGCTTATGGAGCTCCAAGATGTAAAGAAGGTGTTAGGGTCCTATAAGTATAGGATTCATAATTTGGAATTGACTTATGATAATTTTGTAAATATGTACATACTTTTCTTTTTGCAAGTTGTTTTCCCATTTTTGTAAAAAAATATATATATATATATAGAAAATCAAAAAGAGGTTTAAAGTCCTAAAAGAAAGATCAAAGGACTTAGAAAAAATAATATACCCCAAAGAAAAAGAAATAAAACATGAAAGTGTGCAAGTCCAAATGCCACTACCTTTTACTAATGATTATGGCAAAGTGTCAATAAATGCCATAATCCATGATGAGTTGAACTGCTTAATCTTGAATTTTCATGTTTCAATTTATTTTTTGTAGAATAGTAAATAAAAATTAGTCAGACAGTTTAATCCTAACTAATTAGTAGATATGTAGAGAATAAAGAGGTGCTCATCAGTTTAATCTGAGCCCTCGGATGATATAAGGTAGATTTAGATAGTTTTTATGCTTTTCAAAATAATAAAATGTTTCAAGGTAGCAAGCTCAAGTGCAGTTGCAAAATGGAAGAAAAAATGTTAGATTAAAAGATGGGCAGGTAGAGAGAAGTGGGAAGAAGCTTGTAAATATTTATCACCGGGAAAAAATAACTAATTTCCTATCCCCTATAGTTATTCTGCATTCTATACTTTTAGTCAAAGGGGCTCAGAGCATTTCTCTGACTTCTGTTGGAACCGAACCCAAGGCTCAATGACTATTAATTAAAAGTGTTGAATTCCTATATTAATCCCCAATTATCATTATTTACCCTTCATTCACCCATCACAACTCAAAGATACATAATATCCCATTTGATTAATTTCCTCCATTTCATAAAGCATACAAACCCTCAAAAAACATCTTATCTTAAGTAAAAGTGGTGAAATCATCAAATGATAAACTTGGCTTTAAGGTTTTCACTTTACTTAGTCATATAAGTGTATTTCTTTAGTATTTCATTTTCCTTGTCATATTAATTGCTAACTTATTTTATTAACTCCCTAAAAGAGACCTTATCCTATTAATATAGCTCCTTTTATTTTAAATATTCTCAAAAAACCCACTAATATAAGCTTTTTTGCCAAAGTTAATTACCCACATGTCTAAATAAAAACCCCAAATTGCACCCCCTTTGGCATAAAACTAACCCTATGTAAATATCCTGCCCTCTATAGTGATAGACACTTCCATAGTCTATAACTATATAATAAAAATAAAAATAAAAAAAGGCTTTAGACATGTTTTATATATGTCTAAGCGAAAAATATTTCCCCATTATATCATTTTATCCTAAGTTTTATAAAGGTTGATCTTTTTGCGCCTTTATAATACTAAATACCATTTCCCTGATGGATAAAACCTCACGTTTTATCATAATTAACCTATATTAAACCTTTGGTTAATGCAAACCCTGCCTTATGCGCATTTTACTTTGTATATAAAGCTTTGATACATTTACCCTGCATATATATATAAACACTGTTACAAAGGTTTTATATATGTTACAGCCCATATTTCCCTTTGCAACCATATAAACCCCGCCCATATATGATTTTATACCTTTACCTATTTGATATATTTTGAAAGGTTTAAACTATATATTAACCAACCACGTATATGAAGCCACCTGGCCCCACATCTGTTTACACCACATCTTTCAAAAGCATCCTGACCGTTCGCTTGCTCTTTCCAGATATGACGGCCAACGATCAAATTCGCTTCCACAAACCAATCGACTTCCCAAATCCCAAATGAACACGAAATGGTCGGTTTTTCGTTTACATCCTCCCATGATGTGTCACATTGTGATACGATTGCGTTCGATTGGGGAGAAACCATTTACCACCCCAACCCAGCGCGAAAACCACTAATGTTTTTCAGTGCTCATAAAACAAAAACTGCTCTTATTCGTGATTTGACTCGCATTTATGACATAGTTTAAAGATTTATAACAAAACGATAAAACCTTTGTTATACGTTTTTATTTTTGTTATATGTGTATTATGCCGCACCTAACTGTTACACACATTCCCGCTGTTATCAAAAGCTCCCACTGCGTTTTGAAGCCCTAATTCCTATTTTAAACTGGATTTCAACCGCTGTCTACTGTTTGAAGACTATTTAAAGTCATTTTTTCTGAATCAGCAATCAAGGAATCACCCAAAAGCTTCATAAACCCCTAGTTTCAGCTATCAACATACCTGCAAATAAGGTATTTTTCAGAATTTTGCCTGCATTTCACGATTTCGACCACCAATAGAACCATTTAGAGATACCAAGATTGAAATTGCCCATTTATTGTGTTCTAAACCTTGGAAAAGGAGGGCAAACCCTCGCCATTTTTCCCCAGAAATTTCCATTTGCATAAAACCTCATTTCTAAGCCAAATTCTCAGTTAGAGATCCCTGAAAGCCAAATTCCATGGTTTAAAAGGTTTTAAAAACCCACAGAAGCTCTTAAAACCTCTTTTCACAGTTCCATTCATTCAGAAAACCTACGTTTTCTATCTTAAGCTATTACCTATGTCCTAAAAACCCCAATTGAGTACTGAATTTCCCATTGTTATTATATTTTTCTTACAAATTGCTCAATTACCCATTGTTGAAGAAAAATCCACAATAGAAAACTGTATAATCTTGCTATAAGTTAATTAAAAATGACAAAAAAAAAATTCACACCTAAGGCTGGAGGATCGAAGCCTGTTAAGCCTGGACGGTCAAAACCTCCTAAAACTGATGCAGTAAAAGTTCCAAAGTCTACTCCTGCCATCACTGCTAAGTCCACTGTCACTGTAACTCCTCTTCAACCTCCAGTATCCAGTGAAGAAATTATCCCTCTAGTTGAATTGGATTATAAAATTGTAGATCCTCTAGTAGAATTTAATATATTAGAAGTACATAATTGGTGTCATGAGAAGTTTTTAGACAAAGAAGAAATTCCCCTCGGGGATACAAAATTACCTAAATATATAGTCCGAATGACACATCCTAGTCAGGACTTGATAAGACTATGCCAAAAGTATTATGACCCAGATCAAAGATCCATTGTAAATAATGACAGGGAAATCCTCTTTTCTATCACTGCTAAGTCAATCAATGAAATGTTGCAGTTACAATTTGACCCTAGGGCAGTCCCATTATCCATTGAAGCCCTGACTCAATTACATTTAGGGTTAGATTTCCCTAAAGGATTCATGATTTTCTAGAACTTCATGCCCAACCATGTGGATATCCCAAAGTCGAATCCTCCATATTCCACCTCCAAGTTCCTAGAGGGTTATAGACATGTTATTTCAATGTTATCCTTCATCTTATGGTACTTCACTGATGAGTCTATCCTTGAATTTTTATCCACTCTATCCCCTGGTGAGCCTCTTGCTGTGGTCTTTGATTTTGCTAGATTTATTGCTGATTCCATACACCACCAGTCGAAAAATCTACCCACTGAAGGGGTGTTTAGGTATTCCCCCTATCTATTCCATTTGTTCTTATTTTCACAAGCATATCATTTTCCTATAGCACTGCAGAAGATGAATGTAGAGGGCTAGCCTCTATCAGTTGTTTACTAGACATATTTGTTGAGAAAGGAAGGAAATGAATATAACTATATAGACTTCATTGATTTATTTATCAGGCCAGCAATGAATTTATTTCATAAGTCTGAACAACCCAGAATAAATGAAGAGATGAAAAGAATATTACAGCTGTTAGAGCAGTGCAAAATGGGAGACTGGTACTTATATGAGAATCATACTGAACTAAGAATCTTTGGAACCAATTTTCTTACCTATAAGTTACCTAAGTTTTTGACTCTAAGAGTCTTTGCTAGAGAATATCTAAGGCAGGTTTTGAATGTTGATGCCATCAATTTCATGGCATCCAAAAAGAAGACTCAGTTTAAACTGAAAAATCAGATTGGACCATTTATAGTGAATAACAGGGATGCTGAGAAAGAGATACAAAGCATATTTTCAGAATTGAAATTCCAAGTGAGTTTTCCTTGGAATTATGACCCCCAAGGTCTATTGAGTAGTATCAGAGTTAAGTGCAAATTACCTCCATTTATACATGAGTCAAAACTGGATATTGAAAAGTATGCTAATCAGGAAGAATGGCAAGAGAATACATTGGTTGATTTGACTGCAAGTGCACAACCAATAGAAAAAAGTGGTTGCCACACTTGCTGTGGTAACTCCTAAAGAGCCAAAAAATTCAAACAAAAGGAGTAGAGAGGGGGGTGCCTATACAGTAGAAACTACAACAGCTACAAAATTTAAACTCATCTACAATAAAAGGCTAAGATTTGGTTCCATTGGCAAAGAAAAACTCATTAAAGTGGAATATGAACCAGAGGTTAGTAATGATGAGGCAACTACAATAAGAAAGGAGACATTGACAAAAATTGAAAGACAACAAGTAGCCTCCAAAGGAAAAGAGACCCAAGTGATTGAAAAATAGGTGAGTATGGAAACTTCTTCTTCTCAAACAGTAGAAGA
Source organism: Pinus albicaulis (assembly GCA_034641835.2). Lineage (NCBI taxonomy): Eukaryota > Viridiplantae > Streptophyta > Pinopsida > Pinales > Pinaceae > Pinus > Pinus albicaulis. The sequence continues at coordinate 472,415,249 of CM076582.1, read as the reverse complement.
GAAGGATTTGGATATTAAGGACAGATATAAACAAATCAAACAAAGAAATGAGGAGATTAAAAGTGAGATTTATTCTCAATTCCTCAGGCAGAAGCTAGGAAAATAGGATAGATTGCTTAGAACATTTGATTATTCTTCAAATAAAATGATCATGTCCCATTTATAGCCTACTACTTCAACTCCTAAAACAGTGGCTGATTACAAAAAGAAGGAATTTGAAGTAGATATTGAAAAGGTACATGAGTTGGATCAGATAGAATTTCACAGGCATAGCTCAAAAATTATATATTCCACTGTGGTAACAAAGGCCATGAGTGTAACCAATTTGCAAAATACTATCATCAACTTGCAATAACAGATGAAGCTTGATAAAGGCTCCTTATAAGAAAAATATCTAAGGATCAAAGCCATAGAAGACTTGATTCTACAAATAGGAGTGGACCCATCTAATGTACAAGCTGCTGAAGTATTAATAAAAAATAAAAATGATGACATTGTTGCTTTGAGGAAACAATTAAAACTTCCTCAAAGTGAACATCCACAGAGAAAATAAATACTTTAGGAACAGAAAGAGAAATAAGATATGATGCAATTAATCATAAAGCTTACTGCTCTGATCAAGGACATGGAAAGCCAATTGGATTTACTGATGAAAGAAAAGGAAACTATGAAGGAAACAGATGCTTCCACCATTCCCACATTTATTCCTATTATTACAGCTGTTGTTCCTTCTACATTGGGAAAGAAGTTAGCACCCAAAGAGCCACTCGCAACTGTAGTGTCAGTGCAATCAGCTACCACTTCCAATATTGAATCCTCAACATCACAGGTGTAGCAAACTAATGATGCAAGGAAAATTGTCAAGGAAATGGAAGAAATGACATTGAAAACCAATGAAATAAACAGTTTAAAGAAACAGATTCAGAATATGGAGGTATCAAATAAAGCAGCATTGATTAATGCTAATAATTACGAACAAAAAGCAAAGAGACTTGAGGAGAAAGTCAAAAGCCTTCAGAAGGATTTGAGATTTACCACACATATTTCTTAGATAAGAAATCATCTTTGGACCAACATCATTGAGGCCATACATCTTCAATGGCCATAAATTCAGATAATATATGAACAAAGGGACCTCCTTTTGGTAGCTCAAAATGAAATAAAAAGGACTACAGAAGAATTAGCAGACAAACCAACACATGCACAAAGGCTGATTGAACGAGAATGAGCTAGAGGAGTTGAAGATATAGGATAGGACAGAAGCTATATTGCAAATAAAAAAGGTATTGATAAAGAAAACTTTGATGAGTAACTTGAAAGAAAAATGTGATGCTATGAATTTTTCCATTACCAAGTTTTTAGCAAAGTATACTATGCTCAGACAAGAAGGCATTCCAAACATACATGTATTCAATGACAATTTAATGGACCAGAAAGAATATGATAAGAAGATCAGAGATCATTCCAAAGAACAGATTAATAAGCAATTTCCACAGGGATCTCCAACACGGAAAGTGGTTCTCAAATACGTTGAAGATTTATTCTTCCTTCACAATGAAATCAAACACTTATTTGTGATTAAGCCAAATTTTTCTAGGTACACTGAAGCAGATGAGAATTACAAAAAATTGAAAATTATGAAGATTCTAGATGCTGAACAATGGCAGACCTTCACAGATTTATTATAGCAGCAACAAAGCAAACAGTGGAAGAAAGTGCAAATGAAGAAATCAGTTTGAAAAGAAAAAAATAACACAGTACTTGATTTTGAATTTTTACTACTAAGAAATCTCTTTTTACGACAGTTTAATGTCAAGGTATTAGTTTAAAGAGTATCAGGGTGAAAGGCCAAAGTCAAAGTGTATCAGAAATAAAAATGACAGCTAGCTGATTTAACTGTTGTAATTTCCTTTTTTACAGTAGTGAAATGGTAAGTAAGTAGCGTGAAAGAGTATCAGAGATAAAGTACAGGGTCAAAGAGTATAAGTGGAATGAGAATCCAAGAAGTCATCTTCCAAAAGATATTTGCAAAGTGCTAGCAAGCATGGACAGCTACTCAAACAACAATTTTTGTTAGATAAGATATCACTATTTTTTCTAGATAAGAGGACATCTTACTAAGTTGTTAAGCAGCTATTCCTCTTAATGTGTAAAGATATTTTTATTTCCTAGAGTTATTCCTATATTTCTCTAGGATATTTTGTAATAAACATTTTGTATAAATACTTCAGTTTATGAAGTGTTTAGTGTGGAATAAAATTGCTAAAATCATTATAGACATTTTTCTGATACGTTGAAGGCTCACATGTGTTGATTTCAAAGCAGTAGTCTAGACAATTTCCAATTGGACTTCATAATTCAGGATTCATGCGATAATTTGAAGAGTAAAGTGCATCTATCTTGTAATTGTTTACTTTCTGAGTTCCATTCATTTCATATATGTTTGTCAATCTTAATGATTAAATAGGAGTATTACTTCAGGACTAGTGTTAGAACTCCCTGTCTTAACTACTTAATCATTTAAATGTTTTATGTTGATTTTCGGATTTAGGAATTCTTAATTGCTCCTAGTCCTGTTTGACCCCTGCCTCCTTCCTCTTTTTCTGGATCAAAGGATTCTTCATTTCCCTTTATCCCGAAGCAAGCCATCTCATCAAAACAATCTATCCAAATCTCTAAGGGTTATCTACCTTGCCCTGAATACATTAGCATCCTCTTGGCCTTGCCTTCTAGTTTTTCTTGCTAGACTTTGACTCCATAGCCCAATGGATTAGTAGATCCCTCTTTAATTTGTCTTCAAGTAATCTTATTTTCCACCAAACATTTCAAAACCAAAACCAAATTGAACTATCATAACTAGCCTAAAACATTAAACAAAAACAAAGTTGAATCATAAAGAGAGAGCCCTCTCTGAAATTTAGGAAGGCTAGATCCTAGATTTCCAAAGCAGGTTTGTGGTTACCCCTAGTTTTCTTAAAACTGAAAAATTCAAAAGCTCACAGTCTTTAGAAATTACTATGGTGATAACATAATGGCGACCATACTGGGGAACTAACCAATCTTCAGTTTTAAAATTAGTCTTAAAGGAAGATCTATAATCTATCCTTTTACTTTAATATTAGTTTTAAGGGTTGTGGGTATTCATAAATATTCATTCTGGCTTCTAGGAAAACCTACTATACCAGGTCTAACTCGAATCCTAAGCCTGCAGTTATAGTAGACAACCTAGATAAAATTGGAAAAAATAAAATGAAAAAACAAATTGTTAATTTAGAAGATGAGGTGCCCTTAAGAAAAGCTAATTCCTTACCCAAAGAATTAGTGAGCTTAACTAATATTGATTTTGATTTCAAGTTTGAAAATTCATTGTTTAGAAATAAATCTGAAACTGATTTAAAAGAAATTGTCATAGATCCTGTTTTTACTTCTTTTGTGAATGAAAAACAGAAAATTATTTCAGCATCAATAAAATCAAACAAATCTGAACCTCAAAATCAAATAGAAAGGATTAATGTTACATTGGTTAAAGACATAGATGAAGCTATTAAATTAGCCCATTTATTATCTCACATTAAACCTCCAGTTTCTCAATTACACACTACAATAATTCCAGCATCAGATTCAACTTTGTATGTTGTCACTTCATTTTTAGATTCCACTGCAAGTTCATCTACTGAACCATTTATTCCTGAGTTGCCTTTGCAGCCTAGGATAGTATTTCCATCATTCACTCAATCCATTGCATCCACTAGTTTTATAAGCACCACATTTTTTTCCAACCAATTCCATATATATACCAACTTCTTTTCCAAGTTCTTCAAGTACAACTTTCAGCACATTAGCTACTATAACTAGCACATCTCCTATCATTTCTAGTGTACCTCCTAGCTTAGCTAAGCTTCAAGCTATGGCTACTAGATATGAACCCCTTGTTTTGCCTCAAAACCTTCATGATATGCCCCAAGATTACCAGAAGAATATATCGATCTTTGATGGCCTGTCACAAATTACTGCTAGATAACATGTTACTAGAATGACAGACTATTGTGAAATCTATGAAATAGATGAATCAGATGTTCAAGTAAGGTTTTTTTCTCAAAGTTTAACTGGGGAAGTAAAGAAATGGTTTAAAAATTTAGTTTTTGGTAGTATAGATGATTTAGCTGCATTTCATAGAGCATTTCTAAATAAATGGGAAAAGAAAAAGAACCCTTTGCAAATTTTATCTGAGTTTGATTCTTTAAAGAGAGCTCCAAATGAGTCTGTTTAGGATTACTGCACTAGATACAACAGTTTCTATAATTCTATTTCAGCAGATCTTAAACCTACACCATATTCTGTGCTTCTTAAATTCCCTGATGGATTTGATCTAAATATGGCATACTAACTTAGAGAAAGAGATGCTGAAACATTATAACAAATGAAATTAGATGTTGTTAGTGTAGAAATTAAAATTCTAGCTAGAAATCCAGACTTACAAATGAAAGGAGAGTCACAATCAAAGAAGAAAATTCAAACTCAGATGGTAAATTTGAATTTTTTGCTAAAAATTTAGAAAGAGCAGTTGAAATATTAGACAACATTGAGAAAAAAAACCACAATGGGATAACCAACCACAAATTAGAAATCCCAACTATAGAAAAAACAACAATCCTGGAAAAGGTAAAGAAACTTCTCCAGATCAAAACATTAGGCCCCCATTCCAAGAGAACTATGCTGAGACTTCTCTCAATGATGATGAAGATGAGGATGACATCAATATAGTAAAGGGGATAGATGAAGAAAACACTATTTTCCTCACTCAGGAGGTTCAAGAACTTTTTGAGCTTCAACAAATCAAAGTAGAATCTAGTGAATCCTTTGATTTCAAACAAGGTTATGACTTTGCCATTAATGAAATTCACAGTCAGTATAACCTTAGAAACAGAAAAAACAATGAGCCTTCTACAAAAAACACTTCTCAAAATCAAACCAAAAAGAATGTAGAAGCACCAAAAACCAAGATTTTTCAAATTCTCCCAAGGGAAAACAAGAAAAATTCCAATCCTCCCAGTCCTAAAAAAGGGCCAAGTCCAAAAATTGTTGAAATCACTGAAGAAGTGGCCCAATCCTCTAGTAATAATCAAAATACAAACACTACCAAAGCCCCTAATTCAACAAAATCAACAATTCCTGATCCTAAGAAGAATCCTGCTAATTCTAAGTCAACAAATCCCAAAACTGTTAACAATAAACCTTCTGCTGAAATTTCAAAGTCTGAAAAAACTCCTTCTACCCCTAAATCTGTCCCTGAAAAGAGAACTAAAGACAGCAAGAGTCAAGAAACTCAAACAGAGAGCAATAGGACAACTCAAGAGAAAAGTACATCTGTTGAAACACCTGAAAAACCCACTCAGATAACTGTCAAAAAAGATGAACTAATTCAAATTAGCAAATCTAAACCAGCATTTAATATTCAAACTGAAATAGCAAAGTTAAAAATACCAATTCCCTTGACAGAATTGGTAAAGAATGATGTGTATAAAACAACAATTACTGAAACTTTGAATATGAATGTTGGTGAAAATTCTATTAATCTAAATGATGATCAGCCTGAATTAATTTTTGGTCTTGATGTTAATGGTAAACATTTAGATGGATCAGTTCCTCCCTTCTATATATGTCTTACTATTCATGATCAAATTCTACATAATGCAATGTTAGATTCGGGACCTTCTCACAATTTAATGCCAAAAGCTATCATGGAAACTATGAATTTAGAAATAACAAGGCTTTATAAAGATTTATTCTCTTTTGATTCAAGCAAGGTCAAATGCATAGGATTGATAAAAGACTTATGTGTGAATTTGGTTCAATATCCCAGTAAAAGTATGGTCATGGATATTGTAGTAGCTGATATCCCACCAAAGTATGGTATGCTTCTTTCTTGTTCACAGGGAGCTAAGTTGCAGGGATCTCTACAATTAGACATGGGTTATGCTACCATAACAGTGTTTGGACAACCCAAGAAACTTTATAGAGAAAATCTAATGAAATACATGGCTAGCAGTGCTGAAAGATCAATCAATTACCCAATTTACTCAACACCAAATGATCTTGACTCTTTCATTTTATGTAACTCTGATAATGATGAGATCCAAACTGAATTAATTGACATAAAGCATAAACCAAACAACAATAATATTTTGCATCAAGCCCTTTGGCATTTATACTTTGATAGTTCAGTGAATAAGTCAGGAGCAGGAGCTGGAGTGTGGATCACAAACATTGAGACCAGTCATTCGGAAGGACATGCCTTTAGACTCAACTTTAAATGCACCAACAACATGGCAGAGTATGAGGCACTTATCTTAGGCCTTCAAATCATCAGAAATTTAGGAGGTCAAAGGATTTTAATTATGGGATATTCAGAGTTGATCATTAAGCAAGTAAATGGAGACTATTCTGTTCATAATCCTAGATTAGCCAGATATAGAGATGTAGTAGTTGATGTATGTGATGATTTACTAGAATGAAAGTTTGCTACTATTCCAAGAAAACAAAATTTGCAAGCACATTGCCTAGCAAATTTTGCTAGCACATGTAACTTACTTTTTCAACCAACACATAGATATACTTCTAAAGTTAAATATAGGCCCATTGTCCCTGATAATTTTAAATATTGGAATATTTTCTCTAAAGATGAATAGATTTACCATTTTTTGAATAGTGAGGATGAATTTCAAAATAGTATTATAGACACTGATGGTAATTTAGATTCAGAATGTAACATAGATTTATATGTTAATTGTAAAATAAATTCATATATGCACATAAACTTACCAAACCCACTGTATTTACTCAATTTGATATAGATAACTTAGAGAAGGTAGATATAGAGGAAATAATTGAAGATGAAATTGAAATGTTAGACTTAAAAGATAATTTTCTACCTAAGGGTTTGACTCCTTTGGACGACTTGTTTGATTCCAATGATGTGCCCAAAAAGCCTAAAATGGAACCAGTCAAGTATGACATTGAAGAATGTAACATTGAGACAGACACAAAGCCAAAAATGATCAAATTGTCAAAAAACTTACCCCCTCAAGAAAAAGAAAAATATATTGAACTTTTAAAGGAATACCAAGATGTTTTTGCATGGAGTTACGAAGATTTAAAAGCATATGACACAAGCATCATTAAACATAATATTCCTATAAAAGATAATCAAAAACCATTTAGACAAAAGTTGAGGAGGATTAATCCTGTCCCAATACCACTCATTGAAAAAGAGGTTAAATGCATGTATGATGCCCAAATCATTACACCAATCAGATATTCTGATTGGGTTTCTAACTTAGTACCTACAAGAAAGAAAACTGGTGAAATCAAATTATGTGTAGATTTTAGAAATCTCAATAAAGTATCATTAAAAGACAATTACCCTTTACCCAAGATGGATCATATTTTACAAAGGGTAGTTGGATCTTCCAGGATTTATTTATTAGATGGTTTCTCAGGATATAACTAGATACTAGTTCAACAAGAATATCAACCTAAAACAACTTTTACCACTCCTTGGGGCACTTTCATGTATGTGAAAATTCCTTTTGGTTTGATGAATGCTAGAGCTACTTTTCAAAGGGCTATGGACATAGCCTTTGCTAAGGAAATACATGAATTTTTGGTTATTTATCCAGATGATATTACTATTTTTTCTAAGTCAGATAATGAACATTTGGATCATTTGAGACAAGTTTTAATTAAGTGTAGAAAATATGGTATATCATTAAATCCTAAGAAAACTCTTTTTGGACTAGAAGAAGGAAAATTACTTGGACACATAATTTCAAAGGAAGGTATTAGGATAGATCTAGCAAGGATAGAATCCATATTGCAAAGTCAACCACCTAGGAACATTAAGGAGTTACAAGCATTTTTAGGTAAAATTAACTTTTTAAGAAGATTTATTTCTAATCTAGCAGAAATCATCAAGGAATTGAATAACATGTTAAAAAGGACTTTGTTTTAAAATGGACAGCTGAAGAAAAATAGTCATTTGAATCTATTAAACATGCTTTAACAAAAACACCGGTCCTAATTAGCCCAGACTTCAAGAAAGATTTCATAATCTTTTCATTTGCCTCAGAACATACCATAGCTGCAGTTCTACTATAGAAAAATGACCAAGGTTTTGAACAACCCATAGCATTTTTCAGTAAAACACTTAGAGATGCACCTTTGAGATACAAAATCATGGAGAAACAAGCTTTAGCCTTGGTTAAAGCGATAAAAGATTTCAAAGTGTACATTCTTTACTCCCACATTATTGCCTATGTCCCCAATACTGTAGTCAAAGATATTCTTACACAATATGGGCCAGATGGAAGAAGAGGAAAGTGGATTGACACTATCCTTGAGTATGACATAGAGATTAAACCAAAAAATCTCATAAAAGGACAAGGTTTATCCAGGTTAATGGCTGAATCAAATTATAATGCTTTAGATATAAATTTTATTTCCCAGGTTGATGACCAGGAAGAGATGGCGACTCCATCGATTAGTGAAGCCTTTCTAGACTCACCATGGTACTCAGATATTATCTTTTTACTTACAAATTTACAAGCTCCTCCTGGATTAACTAGAACCAAAGCTAGATTCATCAAACTTAAAGCAATGAGATATTGTATTCTAGATAATATGCTTTATTGGAAAGAGAAAAATGGAATTTTACTTAATTTTTTACTGAAATTAGAAGCTGAAAAATTCTTGGAGAATTTCATGGAGGTGATTGTGGAGGACACTTATATTGGAAAAGTACAACAGATAATATTCTTAGAGCTGGTTTCTACTGGCCTACCTTATTTGCTGATGTGAAAAAAATTGTTACTTCATGTCACAAATGTCATATTTTTGAAGGAAAAATGAAGTTGTTACCTTTACCACTCAAACCAATTTCTACTGAGACGCCTTTTCAACAATGGGGTTTAGACTTCATTGGAGAAATTCACCGTCCATATTCTAGCCAACACAAATGGATATTGACTGCCATAGATTATTTCACTAAGTGGATTGAAGCCATTCCAACCAGACAAACCACTGACTCAGTCATTATATCTTTCTTAGAGAACAACATTTTATCTAGATTTGGATGCCCACAGAAAATTATTATTGATAATGAAGCTGCATTTAAATCTAAGAAAATGATTTCCTTTTGTCATAAGTATCATATTATCCTAGGCCACTCTACTTCTTATTACCCTCAAGGTAATGGCCTAACTGAATCTTCCAGTAAAAGCCTTGTGAGTATCATAAAAAAGACTACTTGAAGAAAATAAGAAAACTTGGAATAAAAAGTTAGTCTATGCCTTATGGGCAAATAGACTTACTACCAAGAAGTCAATTGGAACATCTCCTTACCATATTGTATATGGGATGGATGCAGATTTCCCATCATCTTTAGGTGTCCCAGATATAAAAATTATCCAAGAATCACAAGTAGAACTCAATGATATACAGAGAAGGATAAATCAGACTATTCATCTGCAACAGATTAGGGAAGAAGTATATGAAAAATCTCAAGTCATCAAGAAAATTTTTAATAAAAGAACCAAAGAAGATGACTTTTCCATAGGAGAAAAAGTGTTAAAATGGGACTCTAGGAGAGAAGAAAAATGGAAAAAATGGAAAGTTTGACTTTGATTTTATGTCATTTATGGGTACAAAGGTAACAATGCATTTTTTATCAGAAATTTGGATGGAAATGACATTCCAGAAGGACCAGTGAATGGTAGAATGCTCAAACACTACTATTCTTCTGAGTTAACTAATAGTTAGTCCTAATTTCCTTTTATATCATTGTAAATATCAATTGCAGTTTGTAGATTGGATTGGAGGTTTTCTTTCCAAAGTTGAAGCCCAGAGTGAAGGCCCTAAGCTTTGAAGAGAAAAATGTCATAAGTATGATTTTTTGCAGAAATCAGAAGACATTTACAGAATCATCATGGTCAAAATGGAAGGCTACTGATCTTAGAGTTCTTGACATTTCACCAGGAAATTCCATCCCCATGTGAAGCCGTTGTTAGGGTCCTATAAGTATAGGATTCATAATTTGGAATTGACTTATGAGAGTTATGTAAATATGTACATACTTTTCTTTCTGCAAGTTGTTTTCCCATATTTGTAAAAAATAAAAATAAAAAAGAGGGTAAAAGTCCTAAAAGAAAGATCTAAGGACTTAGAAAAAATAATATACCCCAAATAAAAAGAAATAAAACATGAAAGTGTGCAAGTCAAAATGCCACTACTTTTTACTGATGATTATGGCAGAGTGTCAATAAATGCCATAATCCATGATGAGTTTAACTGCTTAATATTGAATTTCCATGTTTCAATTTATTTATTGTAGAATAGTAAATAAAAATTAGTCAGACAGTTTAATCCTGACTAATTAGTAGATAGGTAGAGAATAAAGAGGTGCTCATCAGTTTAATCTGAGCCCTCGGATGATATAAGGTAGATTTAGATATTTTTTATGCTTTTCAAAAGAATAAAATGTTTGAAGGTAGCAAGCTCAAGTGCACCTGCAAAATGGAAGAAAAAATGTTAGATTAAAAGTTGGGTAGGTAGAGAGAAGTGGGAAGAAGCTTGTAAATATTTATCACAGGGAAAAAATAACTAATTTCCTATCCCCTATAGTTATTTTGCATTCTAGACTTTCAGTCAAAGGGGCTCAGAGCATTTCTCTGACTTCTATTGGGATCAGACCCAAGGCTCAATGACTGTTAGTTAAAAGTGGTGAACTCCTATATTAATCCCCAAGTATCATTATTTACGCTTCATTCACCCATCACAACTCAAACATACATAATATCCCATTTGATTAACTTCCTCCATTTCATAAAGCATACAAACCCTCAAAAAACATCTTATCTCAAGTAAAAGTGGTGAAATCATCAAATGATAAACTTGGCTTTAAGGTTTTCACTTTACGTAGTCATATAAGTGTATTTCTTGAGTATTTCATTTTCCTTGTCATATTAATTGCTAACTTATTTTATTAACTCCCTAAAAGAGACCTTATCCTATTAATATAGCTCCTTTTATTTTAAATATTCTCAAAAAACCCACTAATATAAGCTTTTTTTCCAAAGTTAATTACCCACATGTCTAAATAAAAACCCCAAATTGCACCCCCTTTGGCATAAAACTAACCCTATGTAAATATCCCGCCCTCTATAGTGATAGACACTTCCATAGTCTATAACTATATAATAAAAATAAAAATAAAAAAAGGCTTTAGACATGTTTTATATATGTCTAAGTGAAAAATATTTCTCCATTATATCATTTTATCCTAAGTTTTATAAAGGTTGATCTTTTTGCGCCTTTATAATACTAAATACCGTTTCCCCGATGGATAAAACCTCACGTTTTATCGTAATTAACCTATATTAAACCTTTGGTTAATGCAAACCCCACCTCATGCACATTTTAATTTGTATATAAACCTTTGATACATTTACCCCGCATATATATGTAAACACTGTTACAAAGGTTTTATATATGTTACCACCCATATTTCCCTTTGCAACCGTATAAACCTCTCCCATATATGATTTTAGACCTTTACCTATTTGATATATTTTGAAGGGTTTAAATTATATACCCACCAACCCGTATACAAAGCAATTTGGCCCACATCTATTTACAACATCTTTCAAAAGCATCTTGGCCAGTTAAACACTCTTTCTAGATCGGCCAATGACGATCAGTCACCTTCACCAAGCCAATGGAAACTTAATCTCCCAAACGAGCCTGAAATGGGAAGTTTTCTCCTTACCGCCTCCTGCGACGTGTCATTTCCTGATATGGTCGCGTTCGTTTGGGCTCACACCACCCCCAACCCGGTAGCGAAAACCACTGATGGTTTTCCGCGTTCATAAAACAAAAACCGCTCCCGTTCACGATTTGACTCGCATTTATGACATATTTTAAAGATTTATAACAAAATATAAAACCATTTTCATATGTTTTTATTTGCGTTATATGCCACGCCCAACTGTTACATACATTCATGTTGTTATCAGAAGCTCCCGCTGCGTTTTGAAGCCCGAATCCTTGTTTTAATGGATTTCAACCATTGTCTACTCTTTGAATACTATTTGAAGTCATCTTTTATGAATCTGTAATCAAGGAACAATTAAAAGCAGAAACCACTTAGTTTATTATCAACATATTGATGATCGTGTTTAAATTTTCCTCCATTTCACGATTTCGACCACCGATAAGACAATTAGAGATACAAGATTGAAATTGCCCATTTATTGTGTTCTAAATCTTGGAAAAGAGAACAAACCTAGCCATTTTCCCCAGGAAATGTCCATTTGCATAAAACCTCATTTCTAAGCGAATTCTCGATGGAGATCCTTTGAAAACCAATTCCATGGTTTAAAGGTTTTAAAAACCCACAACTCTTAAAACCTCTTTCTGATTCCATTTTCATTTTAGAGAAACACCCATGTTCTGTCTTAAAGAACATTATGTCCCGATATTACTAGTATAGTCCCTTATTGTTATTAGTGTAACCCCCTTATTGTATTATTGTACCCTTGTAACCCCCATTTTGTTATTATTGTGCCCTTAAATTATTATTGTTAGGTCGGCTAGGATTACATTGTGGCCCACTAGGATTACATTATGGCCCCATGGACTCCTATATAGAAAGGAGGTTTTGTAAATTGTATCATCCAAGAATTGTTCATTTATGTAATGTATTGGAGGTTGCCCCCTCGGCCATGAAATTTCAATTCTAAGCGTTGATATCTATTTTCTTCTATTTTTGGGTGAGTTACACAACATTTTGAATTAGGCTTTGGATTCTGGGGTTTCTTTGTTCCTAAACAAGTCATCATGGAATTATCACTATATCTTTTTGTTCTAAGAAGTTTGACTGTATTTTTAGGTCTGTCTATTTGAGAACATACGTCAAAGCATTCAGGAAACTTGGTTAGCAATATTTTAGGAGATATGATCTGTGGAAGTTAGGTCTTTTTTCAGGCTTCTAAACAGGTCATCGTGGAATTTGCGCTATAACGTTTTTTTTCTACGACGTTTCAAAAGCTAAAATTTTTAGGGTACGAAGTTGAAATCCTAAGGAAAATCGTCAAAAAAATTCAGAGCTTGGTTCGCAATATTTTCGGAGATATGATATGTGGAAGGTAGTGCTTTTTCAGGCTCCTGAATTTCATCTCAAAGAGGTGATCGTGGGAAAATCTTCATAACTTTCTCTCTGAGCATTAGATTGGAGTACCGTAAAAAGTGGTCACAAGTACATGGATTGTATTTTCTTGGCTATCAATTGCAGAGATGAAGGATGAAACAGTGACACGTGGAAATTCGTACAAGTTTGCTCTACTGAACCAGTCCATAATTAGGTCATTGTGGGAGATTGAACACAACTTTGTCTTGGAGAATCCAAATTAGGTCAGACCTATGGCATTCAAAAGATAATTCAAACTGCTACGTTGATACTGAAATTAAAATATTGAAGAGCTGCAATCAAAGAGATAATCCAATTTCAATATCGAGCTCCTCAAAAGCAAGAAAAAGGTGTGTTTTTTTTTCCGAATTGCATAAGTCTTGTTTGAAGAATCAATTTGAATTGATTCCAAGAGAATATTGTAGAACAGATATCAGTATTGGGTTCTAAAATATGCCCCATAAAAATAATTCAACACCCATTAAGCCTTCAGAAGTGTAGTAGATCTAACAAAAAAATGTATAGAAATGGAAAATGTTCCCCAGAAATAACATCATAGAAGATAAAACTTCAGATCTTCATTAATATCAAAACCCTTAAGGTAGGGCAACACCATACATTCACTCCTTAAGAAAGGAGATCACTCCACAAGCCATATGCTTGCCCATACAATAATCCTTGACATCTCTCAATGGAGAGTCTCTAGCCTCTATATAGGTTTCATACATGCAATACCATGGGTAGTTACCATGGGTCTCTCAATACCATACATCCAATATAGTGGGCATATCACTTTATTCCCTAGCTACATGTGGTTCCTTACATAATGTGGGTTAACCACTTTATTTATTAACTATGGCCCATTTATTTATCATTCCTATATTATTACATGATATTATTCCCTTGGGTACCTCCCTCTGTACCCTATATTATCCCCTCTAGGCACACTACATTACACCCTCCTTAAACATGTTTCGTCCCCGAAACATGAGAAGAACGCAAATAATAAGATCTACTCAAAAGAGTATTCCACTGGTACCATTCATGTGCATCTATCCATCCAAGGGAAAGGTGAACACTTGATCTAGTCGGTGCCTTGCTTGCTTGAGATGGAAGCGGGTTCTGGTGGTTCTTCCTTGTTGACGTGTTGTTAGTGGATTGTCGCACCTCTCTATGTGTCGTGTAGGGGTTGTTGTCCTTGTTGCTAATTTTTTACCACCTTGCTGGTTGTTGTCTTGCTGGGTGATGCGGGTGGTGATATGTTGAAGCTTTAACTGATGTAATATCTTTCATTAATTCCTCCATGATTGGTGATGGAGTGGTGTCTAGTTCCTTTATTGGCACTTGCTTTGATGTCTGTGTTTGGTTGTCTACCATCAAAGGCTCATCATCTAATGTGTCTGTGTCAATAGATATTTTTGCTTCTTCCTCCTCAGTCTCTGCATGGTTCCTAATGCAAATATCATGCAATGTAATTTTCTTCTTTTTATACCAGAGCTTCATGAATTTCTTTTGCACATTAAAATTGATAGTACCAACGGATTCCATCCAAGGATGTCCCAAAACAACATCCACAACAGCCATATCTGAAGCATAAAAATCAGAATGCAACACATACTTATCCATAGAAATCTTCAAATCTTTATAAATTTTAACATCTTCATTATCAACCTGTGTGTTTTTAATATGCTTTGCTGGAACTTGCAATTTTTTAGCCAAATTCACATTGATACAATTATGCTTGCAACTAAGAATGATAGACACAACGATATTCTCTTTCTGAATACTTCCATGAACCCGCAATATGGAAATATTAGTAGAAAATAAGTCTTTATGGCTCTTGCTATCCTTCTTTCTGGCTTGAGACCACTTGTCCAAAAGGACTTTTTCAAGTTTTTTCTCGGGAAGTTTCCTCACTGAGCTGTCAAGTGAGGTCCACCATTTATTCGTCTCATCTTTCATATGAAGCCCTATGGAGCATATCCAAAAACTTCGATATTGAGCCTTGAGATGTTGTAAAAAGTCTTCAATAGTAGGGCCATCATATTTTCCTGTAAACTTCATCTTGCGAGAATCCATAAAATAAAGTAAGGGTTTTGAAGAAAATCACTTACTTTGGAAAAAATTTAAAATGGACATTACTCGGTCAATATAACTCAAAATCCTTAATATAACCTATTTTTGAAAATGGAATAGCCATTCTGCATCTAACCATATAGCTGAAATCTCGATCTAGGCACTCTGGAAACACATCTTCAAATAATTTACAACTGCAGTATTCGATTAGGTTTTCATTTCAGGACATATGATAATATATAGAGTGCATATTTGGCCTAGGCCTATTATAAGAGCTCGTTCTCATCGAGGCCTATTAAACATGGAGGAGGGGTTAATAAGGTATACATTTAATATACATAATCCCTGTGATATAATCCCTGTTGCAGGGTTTGCATATGCCTCTGGAGAACAGAGCGTTATAGAGTTGAAAAGCAAAGAGGAGTGGGAGGCTTGTAATGTTAGCAATCCAATTAGACTCTACAATGGAGGGGTTGATTCAGTCCCCCTTGTCCATGTGGGCACAAGATATTTCAGTAGCAGAAGAGTGGAGGATTGCCAAAATGGTATGAAGCTCCACATTAATGTCCATGCAGCTTCTCCATTATCTGAATCTGAAACTCGCCCTGAATCCAATGATGGTATACTGGGCAATTTCATCAGCAGAGAGAATTTGCAGAAAATAGGGAAATGGTCTCTTTCTTGGCCCGCCATTGGGGAAATTTGGACAGTAATGGGTGGAGTGAAGGACGTTGCTGAAGCTCCAACTTCTGGGTCTTCTACTTTTTCAGCTCATTCAATATTTTCTTCCATTGTTCTGAGCATCTTTCTCCTCTTGCTGCATTAATATTCTCAACACCAGCTTTTATGGTTGTCGTGTGTTGTAGCTCTCATTCACCCTCCATTTCACATTTTGAAAATGATGTTTGACAAACTCACCTATTTGTAGATGATGGCTAGGTGCTTTGGCCTACTCTGTAAAAGCACACAGGGCAATGTATATGTGCCATATTCTTGCAGTAATAAAAGGTCTCTATGTTGTTCTGTGACATGAAAATATGGGATTGATGTATTTAACTCGTTGCATGGTCGGAGAATCTGAAAGGAAATTTGAATTTTTTAAATTAAAATAAAGTTCATAGGAATGATTAAATTAAACAGCTATATAATATTTATTTAAGTAATAATAATGTACCACTTCACAGTCCGTGAAGTATCTCCATATTATGTGCTACATAAAATGCCAGTGTAAGTGATTAACAGATTACATAGATGTAATGAGTATGGTAAAGGGATAGAATTAAATATTATTATTGTGTATAATTTTAATAATATATACATATTAGTAGCAAAAGCTAAGAGCTCACCGAGAGATTACATGGATGGTAATGATTTATAAAAAAGGATTTAATTATATATATATATATTATTCTTTTTACATAAAAAAATATTGTGTTTTATATTAATCAAAGTCAGTATATAGTATATTATGGTTCAAATTTTAAATGTACTGTCTCAGGCAAGGGTACAAAACAGTAAAAAGCTTACCGTACAGTCATATTTATTATGGTTTAATTTACTTATAAATTAAACGGTTGATAAATGTATTTTTGTCAAAAATATTTATTCTATAATTACATTGTTAATATTAAAAAATTAATTTAAATTATATATATATATATATATATATATATATATATATATATATATATTCTAATTTATAGACGAAATGGTGCCTACATTTTTCCTAGTAGTTTTAACAAAATTAAGGCAGATATTTTTAAGTTGCTTGATTTGTAAAAGTGGAAGGCCTCAAGAATTTTTCAGTATCTTAAATCCATTTATGCATTCAAAAATGTATTTTAAACAATAACAAAAATCACATTATTTCTTGAAATTGTATGACCATAAAGCTTAGACATATATACATTTAAAACAAAAATGTAGCAACATTTTTTTAACTACGAAGACTCACTCTCATTTTATCATGAATCATTCATTTGTGGATGCTACTAAAAATATTTTAAAAATCCTACCATCTACCTAATAATTATTAATAATTAAATAAAAAAATTGAAAGTTGATTAAATAAAAAATTTGACAGTTTTATCTCAAGATAGACACACATATCAACATAACTAGAGCAATCATATATATTAAATGCAATGTCTATAGGCATCAAAATACTTAAATCATTATACCTTTCACATTGCCAAAACAAAACATAAAAAATAGCTAACCTCACTTTACCATGGAGATTCTTAACTTATAAATAGACTTTGTTACAATACCATAGTTTACTAATACCAATTTCCCACATAAATGCCATGGCTTACTAATACCAATTAATCACAAAAATACCATGGCTTACTAATACCATGTGCCCAAAAACCATAATTCATGTTCACACCACATTTTCTTTAAATTAATCAATTTAATTAAAAGAGAAAATTTGACATAGCTATTTGGTGAAAAAATTCAACTTTTATTTGTGGCTACTACTAAGAATATTCTACCATATTATGTGGAGGATAATACCTTACCATTCTTCTAATAATTATTGATAATTAAATTTAAATTTAAATTCTGAGATCAAATATTAAAATGAAAAAAATTCAGAGTCCTATTCGAAAATAGACACACCTATGCACGTAATTATTATTAATACATTAAAAAAATATAGATAAATAAAATAAAATGCATTTTAGAACTACTTAGTATAGTTCATCATTAGGAAAATGATTTTTGTTTAATGTTTATAATTTTCTAATCTTCATATTATATTCAACACGCCTAAAATTAGTTAAAGGAAATTTAAATATATTAATATAAGTGTAGTTTAAGGAGGTCATAATTTTGACAAAAAATAATATAAATTTTAGAAATATTTTGACAAAATCTCACAAAATTCTGAATTCTCAAGAGACAACGCCTAACTTCCGATCTACTTAACTCGAGATTTATTATTAAGCACCAGTTCAAATATATTCTTACTCTAAAATGATTTTCACCTCAAGATATATGATCCCTTCCACAACTTGGTAGAGCTAGAGTTAAAATAGTTCTATACTGATTTAATTATTAATAATTGATACTTATATTTAATACTTTTATTTTGCTTTTATGTAATTTCACTCGATTAAAATGTTTTAATTAATAATTTTATTTATTTTTTAAAATATATCTTATTTTTATTGTTAACTCAATAGAGACATAAACATTAAATTTAGAGTCATAAACATTAAATTTAAAGATCGTTATATATGTTAATGAACTTTCTCACTTCAATTTATATCATGAATTCCAATACTTCCATTTTATAAGATGAGATAGTAATGCATTAGGATAAATTAGTAATTCATTTCATGGTTAGTGTAAAATTTATAATAAATGAGTAGAGCTTGTGAACTTTTAAAGTCATTTCTAATAATTTTAGATTAAATTTAATATTAAAAAATTATAAATTTTATTTAATTATTTATAATAAAAATCTATAATTATTAAATAAATATAAAATAATAATTATTAAATAAATATAAAATATATAATTATTAAATCAAGTTATTGTTTTTTTTAAATTTTTTATCAAAATTATATTTTAAAGGTAAAGGACTTGGTTGAACTTCAAGTAGAGTATTAAAAATGGGGAATGAACATTCTTGCACTCCATGGAAATATTCAACAACATCATTGAACAAGGATTCCCAGGAGATTGGATAACTAGCCTAGCAATACTCTTGGATTCCCAAGAGATTGGACAACTAGCCTAGCAATACCCCTTTTTAAAAGTGGAGACATTAATAATATTTCTAATTATAGAACCATTATGATCAATCCTTTATTTGCAAAGCTTTTCGTCAGCATGGTGGAAAATAGAATAAGTAAGTGGGCAGAAGTAAAAGAAAAGAGGGTAAAAGGACAAGCAGGTTCGAAGGATTCTACAGTGGATCATGGTATCACATTGAGAGACATTATTAAAAAGTGTTTGGGGGGGGGGGGAAGAATAAATATTACACTTCTTTGTTTACTTCAAAAAGGAATTTGACACAGTCCCTAGAGATAAGTTGTGGCATAGAAGGGAAGAACTTGAAATTCCTTTGCATTATAGACTCATTGTCCATAGACTTTATGAAGAGGTGAAAGTCAAAATTTGAACCTTAGCGGGTATTTCAAAAAGCTTTAGAAGTGACATTTGAGTCAAGAAGGGTTTCCCTCTATCCCCTACTCTTTTTGGTTTATAAATTGATAAACTAGAAGTGTGGCTAAATCTGCAAGGTGGAGATGGTGTTCGGTTGGGGGGTGTTTGTGATGACGCTTCTTTTATATGTTGATGATCTTTTATTGATTTCTAAATCGTTCCATGGATTGTGGATGCATCTATATTCCCTTGAGCATTTTTGTAGAGCAGTGGGGATGTAGGTCAATACTAGCAAGACCAAAATAATGATTTTCTCTAATAAAATGAAGCAGAGCTAGCATACGTTCTTCTTTGAAGGAAGCATTCTTAAGAAGTAAATGAGTACAAGTACCTCAGGATTGATTTCAACAACAAACTTTATTGGGAGGACAACAGAAAGAAGAGAATTTTAGGAGGGTGGAAAGCTTTGTATGCTCTTCAAAACAAAGGTAGAGAGGCAGAGTTATGAAATTGGAAAGCGATTAAAGTGCTTTTTGGACTCCGAGTTTGTATAAGGATGCTATATGTGTGTGAATTGTGGGCTAGCAACCCTCGGAAAATGATTTTATTACGAACAAGATTGCGTACAGTTAGTTGAGGAAAGGTTATGGCTCTGTCTTCATATTTTTTCAGATAGATTGATTGGTAAATAATCCCAACCATCCATCTGCGAAAAAACGAGATCGAACAAGACCCTCATTACTCTTGAATCCAGGTTTTTTGTGCAGAAAAGTGCTTAGAGAGCCCTGTGTGTGGCTTTCTGTTAGCAATTCCAAGCCCCCCTACTTCTAAATGAGGTAGCTAGAGCATGAATGGAGCTACGAACGAACGATCAAGCACACACACAAGACAATTTTGGCATTCAAGATCAAACATCCCTAAGCGAAGCGATCTTGTTCTAATCATGAATAAGGGATATCTTCTGGCACATCGACACTTTCTAATTCCCCAATACTTAATTCTAGTTGCTATATGTAATGATCAACAAATTTGAAGGTTTATGTCAATTTTGACTCCGACTAAAATCAATCAATTGGTAGAACGAGAAAGGTTTGTTCGTGCTTGACACATCTCTCCCCCTATGAAGAAATAAGCGCTCAACCTCTCCCTTGTCATGCATGGGCACGCATAGAGCATCAAAGCCCAATATTCAATGATTTAGAATCTCGAACCTATAGATCCTCGTCTTAAAATGGAAACAAATTGAGAAAATAAAAAAACTCATGATCATGAGCAAGTTCAAAATAAAAATTTTGGTACCTAATAGGATAATGTTGAGTGAAACAGGAGAAACTTCCATCGAAGCAATTGCTATGGTACAGATCATAAGATATCGAAAAATAATTGAGCAAATCAGAGTAGGTAGATGGCCTAATGTTATCTTCAACGAAGGTATGAGTGAAAGAAAGAAAACATGGATGAGACAAAACTACACATGGATGCAACAATGGAATATCTACCTCAATGCATGTCCCACAAATAGTAAGGAGCTAAAGGATTTTGTTATGGAGAAGTTTTGTAAATGGGTAGGGGGAAAAGAGATGGGTAGAAAGAAGAAGACCTACATTGAGGAGTTCAACCCTACGTGCGATCTACAACAAAAAGAGTACATTGGAGCTAGCATTCCATGGAGGGAAAAGGTTCTTATTTCTCAATTAAGAAGCAACTCGCATCAACTTTGGTGTGAAACAAGACGGTGAAAAATGCCTAAAGAAGATTGGGAAGAACGAGTGTGTATATTTTGCTTGTCCGAGGTAGTGGAATTGGAAAAACATTTCATTTTGGAATGTGATACGTTCAAACATATCTGAGAAATTATGGAAATATGTTAGCATCGGTTTCTTGGCATTGTATTTTCAGTGAGGAGATTGTTAAAAGGTTGGGCCAACTCATCATCAATTTGAATAAGAAAAGTATTGAATTGTAAAAGGCCAAAAGCAAGGAATTGATGGTCCCACAGACTATTTTTAGTTTCGTAGACGTTAAAATATCATTTCATTTCATTATAATATATTAATTGAAATTATAGGTATAATAACTATTAGAATAAAATGAAATTATAATGTAAAATGAAATATCTATAAGATAAAATTTGAATGGAAAGTTAAATTTCATTATTAATTTTTTTTTTTAAACAAAAATGTTAAAAAATTTAAAATAAAAATTTATCTAAATTTCTAAAATATAAAATGACTTTCTTAAAAATAATGTCAAAAATATTTAGAGATTAGATAAAATCTTTCTTAATTAAAATATATATTTTTAATAAAAATATGATCAAATATTTATACTTCTAATTATATATATATATATATTAAAGTTTTTACACTTACGGATATATATAAATTTTTAATTATTTTTCTACCAACTAATTATCGAAGGTTTTAAACATAAGAATATATATAATTTTTTAATTCTTTTGCTCCCAACTAATTATCGACAATGATTCTTTACCTAGCCATAAAATCTTCCACATGACAGGTTACCCTCATGTAACACAATCCACTTAATGATTTATGAAATGCACACACAAAATAAGGTACCTTAGAGAAATTTTGAGGTCTAAAATGGGTCTCCTAAGCATTATTCTAAAATAATAGTGAAAATAATAAAATAGTATTAGATTACATCATCAAATTTTAGAGGGGAAAAAAAAAACTTTTTTCAACTCATGTTTCAATTTATCTCCATATGGTTTTACTCAAATTTCAAGTGTAAGAACTTGTTGGATGCGAAATTTAATTCCTCATCCAAGGAGTACCCATGTTGAATACTTTCGATGGACCCTACTACGCGAAAAATGAGAAATACATAGAAATATGTGATTGTAAACATATTTTTCATTTATTTTTCATTTTTCGTGTAGTAGGGTCCATAGAAAGTATGCAATAGTACTCATTGGATGAAGAATTAAATTATGCGTCTAACGAGTGCTCCCGCTCGAAATTTGAGTAAAATTGTAGGGAGAAGTTGAAAATACGAGTTGAAAAAGTAGTTTTTTATTTTTATTTTTTAATCTTTTTACTTTTTACTCCAAAATGGTGAATCATCCCTCATGGTTGACATCATCATCTTAAATCCTATTGGTTCTTATAATGTTGATTTTAGTTGTACATTTTTATTTTGAGGCCTATTTTAGACCTCAAAATTTCTCTAATGTAAATCACATGATCACATATCATTAATAAAAAAAAAATGTAAAAAATAACTTCATTAAGCCTAAGATTTTTATGGTCTTATGTCAAAGAAATTCATTCAACTATTACTTAACCCATACTAAAAATATATACAATATCATTTGTAATTGAAGCACCATTTTTTTGTATGTCGGTATAAAAATATTTCTATTAATATAAAATGTTTTACATTGATAACATATGATGGCCATATGATAAAATTGGTGTTAATATTGGGCAACTAGGTCCAAACCCCAGGTTGCACTGCTCATATGGTGATGGTTATATATTTTTTGGATTCCTCTTTCAGAGAGGTGCAAGATTGATCTAAAGATCATCTTGTTTGGATGAGAAAAACACATATTTTTATTTTATTTTCTACACATGTGCAAGGTCGGCTATATTTGTAATGTAGGCTCACAAGCCTAATAGATGTGTCACACACACTCACTGACTGATATAAATTGGAGAGAGATGATGTCCATTTTATTGTCATCTCATTATACACATTTCTCATGATCTGATTGATTCGTAAAGCCTAGAAGAGGTTTCTCTCTCTCCCATGTGTGAATATGGATGCCGGAAATATAGATGCCAAAAATGATACCAAAAATGGATGCCAGAAATATGGATGTCGGATATGGATGCCAGAAATGATGCCAGAAATGGATGCTGGAAATCTGGATGCTGAAAATATGGATGTTGGAAATGATGCTAGAAATGGATGCCAGAAATTGGGCTGTCAGAAATATGGATGATGTTGGATATGGATGCCGTAAATCTAGATGAAGGATTCTTTTGTTGACTTGCATTGAATTTTGGAGTTGTCTTTGAGGGGTGTGTGTGACACTTGGAAGGTTGGTTGATCTGATGTTGAGAAAGACTTTGATGGCTGATGCATCCTGTTAACTGTCGTAATGCACATCACTCTCTATCTTTCCTGGATAAGAAGAATTGTAAAATATGACCTACATTATTTGTCTTGTCTTCTGTTGATCTATTATTATGTTCTATCATCATTTTAATTTCATGTTTATGTGATTTCTAAATTGAATTGGGCCCATAAGATATATTGAAGTAAAATTTTATTAAGCATATAACATACCATGGTTATCTAAAATTTACATGGTATTAGAGCTGAGGTGAATACAAGGCCCAAGATAGTGTGAAAAGCAATCATCGAACAAGAAGTCTTGTCAAGGACCAAAGGTATGATGATAAGTTGAATGACAAGTCTGATTATCATGCATGGAAGATGTCCTTGGATTTGGAATTAGAAGATCAAGATGTCATGGACTATGTGCAGGGGAAGATTCATGAGCCTCCATAATATTTTATGAGGCTCACAGAAATTAGGAATGATATCCTTGCCATAAGAGAATAAGTAGTTGATCGAGAGCTCGTCCTCATTGCTCTTGGAGAACTTCCTTGAGACTGGTATGTATTTAATACTACGATTCTTAATAATAATATGATTCCTAATTTTGATGATTTTTTGACTAAATGCACCCAATAGGAGACAAGAATGATGGAGGGAGATCATCCCTCTAATAGAAATAGAGGTGACCCTACTGCCTTCGCCGCTCATACAAAGACGAAGAACTGTGATGGCGCGAGCAATCAAAACCATGCTAGAGAGGGGCCCAAAGGGAGGAAGGGAATATGTTACACTTGTAACAAGTTTGGTCACTATGCAAGAGAGTGCCCCAATAGAAGGGAATCTCCCAGGGATGATGAAAACAACAACTTCAGGGGGAATGGCAATCAAAGGAAGAACAGGTTCAAAGGAAAAGGAAGCCTCCCTATGATCGTAGTGGAAATGGGAAAACTTTCAAGAGGTCAAGAAATTCTAGGTACAAATCAATTTAATGTTTTTGATAATAAGAAAAATGAATATATTCTTGTATCTTCCCTCTCTGTTGCATCTCCTCCCGCCACCCTGGATGTTTAGCTAATTGATAGTGGTGCTTTAAGGCACCTCACTCGTTAAATATAATCCCTATCCAATTTGATTGAGAATGATACTAATTTAGAAATTATCCTTGGAGATAATGCCACATATCCCGTGAAAGGGACAGGGACTGTGACCCTTCATCTATCTCAAGGTCAAGTCCTCCATTTACAAGTTGTGTTGGATGTAAATAATTTGAAGAAGAAACTTGTGTCTATTTCGGAAATGGAAGACAAAGGGTTCAAGGTGGCACTCGTTGATGGAAAGGTACGCATCTGGAAGAATAATTTCAAAGAAGCTCTTACTATTACTTTTAGAGTTGATACACTCTACCAGGTTGGAGGAAGTCCATTGGGGGCTATGTCATGTGATACAACTCTTCAAAAATAGTTATGGCACTAGAGGTTTGCACACCTTCATTACAAAGCCCTTCCCCAAGCAAGGAAGGTGGTGATAGGGATGCCTAAATTTAAATATGATTATGAAGGTATATGTCAGGGTTGTGTCGAAGGGAATCATACAAGGGGACCATTACCCTCAAATGTCACAAAGACAACTGATATCTTGTAGTTGATATGCTGCCCATGACATCCTTGGGAGGATGTTCCTATTACATGACTTTTATAAATGACTTCCCCCGCAAGACCTAGATATATTTATTGAAGAAGCAGGATGAAGCATTCAAATGGTTTCGTACCTTCAAGGCTTTGGTGGAAAATCAAACCGAGAAGAGAATCAAAGTTTTGAGGACGGAAAATGGGTCTGAGTATGAGTCAAATGAATTCAATGACTTTTGCAGTGAAGTTGGAATTAAGAGGGAGACCATAACTGTGTCTACTCCTAAGAAAAATGGTGTTGCTGAAAGAAAGAACAATACCATTGTGGAATTTTCTCACGCTATGCCATGTGAACAAGGTCTTCCGAAGTTTCTATGGGGAGAAGTTGTGAACAATGTTGTGTACGTTCAAAATAGATGCCCACATTCCGCTCTGGAATCCAAGACTCCCAAAGAATTATTCTCTAGTAAGAAACCTAATGTTTCTAATTTTAGAGTTTTTGGCTGTCTTGTTTACTTTCGTGTGCCGAAAGAAAAGAGAAGCAAGTTGGATGCTTCTGGAAAGAAGGGAATGTTTATGGGCTACAGTGAAACTTCGAAGGCATATAGAATCTATGTGCTTGGCCAAAGAGAAGTGGAGATATTCCACAATGTCATCTTCGATGAAGATGATGCCCTCAAGAAAGTAAGAAATATTCCTAGCTCTAAGGAAGACATAGAAGATAAAGAAGCAGGGAAGTAGGAAGAACCGAAGGATGAACCAATGCCCGATGTTGAAGGACCTATGG
Source organism: Pinus albicaulis (assembly GCA_034641835.2). Classification (NCBI taxonomy): domain Eukaryota; kingdom Viridiplantae; phylum Streptophyta; class Pinopsida; order Pinales; family Pinaceae; genus Pinus; species Pinus albicaulis. Next base: position 472,389,306 of record CM076582.1, on the reverse strand, counting down.
ATCATTTTGATCCACCTCCTTCAAATGAGAGAAGACCCTCATGGCTTAGGGATGCTCTCGAATATTTCAAGAGACATATTATCCCAAGGGGGACATTCCGTGAAAGCAAGAAGCCGAATAGATACCAAGGGTATCTAACAACCATGAGTACAATTGTACAATCTGAGCTTGGATCATTTGAAGAAGTCGTAAAGCATCAAGTTTGGAAGGATGCTATGCCTGAAGAATACGAGTCCATTATGAAAAATGGCGTATGGGAAGTGGTCCTGAGACCAGAGGACAAATCTGTTGTCACCTCGAAATGGCTCTATAAGATTAAGCACGGATCTGATGGTAGTGCCAAAAAGTACACAGCAAGAATTGTTTCTTGAGGCTTCTCTCGAAAAGAAGGCATAGATTCTGATGATATATTTGCACCTTTTGCCGCTATTCCACCATCCAATCTATTATTTCCCTTGCTGCAATGCAACGATGGAGTCTCCATCAGATGAATGTGAAGACTGATTTTTCTGCATGGTTCTATAAAGGAAGAGGTGTATGTGGAGCAACCTTTGGTGTTCAAAATCCAAGATAGAGAAACCTATGTATGCAAGTTTAATAAATCACTCTATGGGTTGAAGCAAGCCCCCAAGGCTTGGTATGAGAGGATAGATAGCTACTTGATGAAGTTGGGCTTCACTCGAAGTAATGTTGATCCAAACATTTATTTTAAGGTTGATAAAGAAAGGCCTCTCATTCTAGTTCTCTATGTGGACGATATCTTCCTAACAGGTGTTGACCCTCTCATTCATCAGTGTAAGAGGGAGCTAGCTTCCAAATTTGAGTTGAAAGACCTAGGATTGATCCATTACTTCCTAGGCTTGGAGGTCTGGAAAAGTCCAGGTGAGATTTTCCTTTCTCAAGGAAAATATGTCGTGAAGCTATTGGAGAGATTTGGTATGGTGGAATATAAGTATGTGTCGAAACCAATGGAACTCAACTTTAAGAAGTTGTGTGGAAATGTTGCTGGGCCTGAGCTGGGAAATCCTGCTGAGTATTGACAACTCATGGGGGCCCTGATGTTCCTAGTGAACTCTTGTCTAGACGTATGTTTTGCAGTGAAGAATTTGAGTCAACATATGGTTGATCCTCATCACATTCACTGGATTGGTGCCAAGAATATATTGAGATATCTTCGAGGCATAATCAACCATGGGCTGAGATACATTGCTGGGAGTTTGAGACCCCATGGATATACTAATGTTGATTGGGCTGGTAGTGTGGTAAATCATAAGAGCACATCTGGATGTTGCTTCACCTTGGGTTCTGCTTCGATATCTTAGATGAGAAGGAAGTAGAAGTTAGTGGCTTTGAGCACTGATGAGGCCGCATACATTGCAACAAGTATGTCCTGTTGTGAAGCTATTTGGTTGAGAAAGCTCTTAAGTGAGATGTTTTGGCATGTGTTAGATACCACCGTTATCCTTTGTGATAAACATACTGGGATTCGTCTTTCTGAGAATCCCATGTTCCACGATCGATCAAAGCATATTGATATCAGTTACCACTTTATCCGGGATATGGTACAACGAGGCATTGTAAGGCTTGATCATATAGGAATTAATGAGGAGGTCGCAAATATTCTCACGAAGCCCCTTGGGAAGGTCAAGTTCCTAACCTTCCGTGTGAATATCGAAATCGTGGAAATGCCCTATTGTGAGGGTCCTGCTTGAGTTGGATTATGAGCTCTAGGAGCTCCAAGGGGCTTGGGGATAGATTCTTGGAGCTATAAGCACACACGGGGCTAGGATTTCCAAACCTTTTTGTGCTTTTTCCCCATCGTTATGATATTGAATTGGTTCACCTCTCTTTGATATATGTCATGAACACATCCTACCCATGGAGTTTCAGAATCATGGGAAGTACCTCTCATTTAGCTAATGAGTTGGGAAATGTGGATAGAGACCAATAGTAAGACTGATGGACACATCAGAGATTGTCGTACTCTCTATGTCTAGGATGGCACGTGTACAACACCTTGATCTGGGATCAAGTCTAATGAGGTTTTTACCTATAAACTCACTTCGGGTCAATAAACTAACTTCGTGTTAGTATGAGAATCCTTTTGAGCCGAAGAGAGGTTTTAACCTCTAAGTTGACTTTGGGTCAGCATAGTTTGATGTATTTGTGACTCACCTTTTTGTTCTATTTGCGAAGAAGATCCAACAAAGCAAGCTACAACAAGATGAAGCATGATGCTATATGATAGTACACAATGGTACTGATCTTTGGATGGCATAGGTGGACAAATGGAGTTCTCCCTAGTTGAGAGGGAGTGTTAATTTTGGGCAACTAGGTCCAAACTCCAGGTTGCACAGCTCATATCATGAAGATTATATTTTTTCTAGATTCCTATTTCAGAGAGGTGCAATATTGATCTAAACATCATCTTGTTTGGATGAGAAGAACATATATTTTGATTTTATTTTCCACATATGTGCAAGGTCGGCTAGATTTGTAATGTAGGCTCACAAGCCTAATGGATGTGTCACATACCCTCACTGACTGATATAAATTGGAGAGAGATGATTTCCATTTTATCATCATCTCATCATACACATTCCTGAGGATCTCATTGATTCGTATAGCCTATAACAGGCTTCTTTCTCTCCCTCTTGTGAATATGGATGTCGTAAATCTAGATGTCAGAAATATGGATGACAGATATGGATGTCGGAAATGGATGCCGGAAATATGGATGCCAAATATGGATGCCAGAAATGATGCTGGAAATGATGATGGAAATGGATGCCGGAAATCTGGATGCCAGGAATATGGATGTCAGAAATGATGCTGAAAATGGATTCTGAAAATATGGATGATGCTGGAAATGGATGTCGAAAATCTAGATGAAGGATTCTATTTTTGGCTTGCATTGAATTTTGGAACTGTCTTTGAGGGGTGTGTGTGACACTTGGAAGGTTGGCTCATCTGATGTTGATAAAGACTTTGTTGGCCGATGCATATTTTTGACTGCCGTAATGCACATCACTCTCTATCTTTGCTGGACAATAAGAATTGTAATATTTGTTCTACATTATTTGGCTTGTCTTCTGTTAATCTATTATTATGTTCTATCAGCATTTTAATTTCATGTTTATGTGATTTCTAAATTTAATTGGGCTTATAAGAAAGATTGAAGTAAAACTGCATCAAGCATAGAACATACCATGGTTATCTAAAATTAAAAATTGGCCTAAAGATGGCCATAAAGAAAACAAACCTAAGGATGGCCATGAAACAAAGTACAAAACGCATATAGAAAACAAGAAAATAGAAACATTGAAATCATACAGCTTGGGGCTCATCACCAGTGTGTCATTTCTTTCCTTTTTTATTTTCTACTTTGATACAATCTTTTTGAGGTGTGCCTACCAAAGCTACTTTAAGATTTGTCTAGAAATATAAGGAGGCACCTTTGTTAGATTATCAGGAGGTCGATTCATGGGTGTGCTTCATGGAACCCATAGGAACATTGTTACTAAGTTCTTCTCTTCTATCTAACAAAACTCGGATCTCCTGACCTCCTTCACAAGGCTTTTGGAGATCTGAATTCTAGGCCTCATCTGATGGGATCATGTCATCATCAGACTCATCATATTCCTTATCCGAGGAAGAGGAATCCTCCTCTTCTTGAGGAGGCAGGCTGCATGGCTTCCATGTTTTTTATTTGGGCTTTCATTTGATTGGTGTTTTAGAACAATAATTCCGAAGATGCGCTGTTTGATGGAAAATTTGACATTGAAAAGTAGTGTTCTTGTAGTCCAACTATCAGGTATAGTGAAAATCACCTATTTTTAAATTAATTTTTTCATGAAATCCTTTGTTGATTCCAAGTTATACACAAATCCTTCCATATGTGAAGACTTCACACTAGCCTCATGAGGGATCTGCGGCCACAAAATGACCCAAGGTTTTTTCAATACCGAGAAAAATTGAAGAATGTCATATATTGGCTGGAAAATTTGGAAGCCTAACCCAAATGGGTATCTTTGTGATCATAGTTGTCGAGGGGTCAAAATTTGGAAACCAAGGGGTCATGAAAAACCCAAATTTTCCCAAAACAAGGGCCCCTTGGAAAGAGAATTTTGATAATCTGCATCATTGTATAAAATGACGATGAAGAAAACCTTGAAATAGAAGAGGACCCTACATGACTTGGCCCAAGTTGAATGGATCCATTTGTAAAGGTCTATTATATGTGGCCATAGCCCAATGAAATGGTAAATGAGGCCATTAAATACCAACAACTCATAGATTCCATCCAAATATGGATGATTGATTTCCACTAAAGGAACATCCTCAACTTTGTTTACTATAAAAGGACACAGAGAAACCTAGATATGAGCCACCTTTGTTAAGGGAACTGAGACATTCCTCATGCAGCTATATACTTTAGAGAACCTGGTTTCGACCTTGTCTTTGTAAGAGAAGGCTTGGGAAGAATAAGGCTTTCCAAAATCTCCCCCACATAGTCGAAGAGAAAAGAAAACTGTGACATCCATGCATGTATTATAAACAGAGAGAGGAAAGATATATTCCATTTTCTTACCTCTGAAAATAAGGTGTTGTAATCTAGAGGGTAGCACTGTTTTGAATTCCAACAATAGCTTAAGGTCTTTTTCAAAAACTATAGATCTAACCCAAAAAAACATCGAATGCCTAAAAACCAATTTGATTGATATTTGAAAAAGCCTCCTAGCGGTGACTAGCTTAGCCTTATCAATAGTGGCTTCCCCAACATTGATTTGCTTCAAAAATACTAGTAAACCCTCAAGGAAAGGCGCTGCATATTCTAGGGTTTTAGGCAAGGGATTTTGCTCAACACACACAACTTCTCCATGACAGGGTCCTTGTTTAGCAACCACAAACCCACTATTACAGGGCTCTTATTCAACAGTCATGGCATCTCCATTACAAATGACGCTCCCATTCATGAGTAAACCCTGTTCATTGGCTTCATTACCTTCTCCTTCCGTGGTCCGACCTTTGCGCAGTTCAGCGTCCTAGGTTTGACGACAATAAAAATAATATTTCCAACATGGGATGTAGATTCGCCTTGATTTTCACCCTTGATGGGAGACAAACCCTCGATTGTAGTGGGCTCCTTTATAATAGCAGTTTTCACAGAGTTAATGAGTTTCAACATCGTGGTTTTCCTCCTCTCCATTTGGACCATATGCTCTCTTTAATTCACACAATTTTGTAACTAAAGCACCATTAAAAGAGTGCAACATGAAAGTACAAAATTAAATAATGTGGAGATGAACAATAGGAAGAGTGTGCAATGGAAATGCATGTGAAAAATTATGCAAGATGAAGTATATTGAATGTATCAATATATGACTAAGTTATGTTTTCTTTTCATGTGCCTATTTACAGGAAGTGTAAGGATGGAAAGAAATAGAGTATTATATGAGAGATTTCCACATGTTATAGATGTTATTTTATTCTTCCTTTTTATGTAATAGTTCAACTTATTAATATTAGTATTATTATGCAAACATATATCTTTCTTTTTATTAAAGAATTACATGATATGTCTATTATATTTATATATTTTTCACATGATCAAATTATTACTTTTAAAATAATACAATTTATTTAGTTAGGTACTTAAGTATTTGAATAAATTACAATTTACATTAACATTTGTACATGGAATTATTTGTCATTAGAGATATAAATGTGGGGTATTATATGTCTTTCCTTTTGTAAATAATAAAAATATTAGTATTTATTCTATATAATTCTAGTGTGATATGAATTGGATAATTATATTATTTTTCATTAATTTCAATGCTTTCCAAGTGGAAGGACCATTTTTACAAGGTCCTAACTTGGAAAATTAGGGTTTGAAACCTTCTAGAAGCACTTTGAGCTATTAAAAAAAATTGGGCTCCCAAATCTCTTGGTTGTTCCAAATCCCATAACACTATTCTACACTTAGAGACCTTTCCAATAATGTAAGAAATATGTTAATCAAAGTTTGTATGAAAAAGTTATGCCTCCTGGAAATTGAGCTTCTAGTTTGACCATCATGGTTCAAGAAGATGCCATATTAGCTCTTGTTCATAATGTAAAGGGGACTAGTCATCTGTGGAATATATATAAGCATCTATAAGGATAAAGTTTGTAACTATAGTTGAGAGTTGAATAAGTTGAACATGACCCTTATTTGAATATCCAACTATGTTAGGCCACTAGGAGGAGAAGGGGCTTCTTTCTATTTGATTATATCGTGTTCCATATTAGAGTAGAGTAGATGGGAGTCAAAGTTAGAGAGCATAATATATGGATTTAGTGTTTTGTAGCAACCTAATATGTCATAAGTAGCAAGTAACTTGATAGAGAGTGTCTTTGTACTTGCATTATCCATATTAGAAAAGAGAGAAGTGTAACCTCACCTTCTAATTGGGTTCTCTTCTATAATAGTTTCTCATATAAAATATTTGTATTCATTGTGGATGGCGCTTTACTATATTTTTTATTCTCTCTTTTCAAATTTTACCTATTTCATGCACAAGTAAAAAAATTAGTAATTAACAAGTATGAAATCTAAAGGAATTTAACCTTCATGCTGCATAGATTTCAAATTATTTTATTAAATATGTTGTGGTGAAATGTCTAGTGGAATATATATAATATTTTACAGATCATATTGGTATTAGAGTAGGTTTATTTTGGGAATCTCATAGAAATTTATAGGGGATCCAATATAGAAATTAATTGTAGATTCAATATTGCTCATGTAATATTCTAAAACATAAGACTCAAATATACTCTACTCACCCGTGAAAATAAATTCATGACTGAGAAGTAATATGCACAAGGATATATCTATGGGAAAGAAACCGCTCAAAACCCCTTCCTATCTGTATTGAATTAATCGGAAAATGTATAAGAAATACAATGTTTTCTTAAGCCTGAGAAACCTCTGCACAAGTATAATCTCTCACAGCTTAACAAGCTACCACTGGTCAATACTTAACCAAATTCCCACTTTCCCAAATCCTTATTTCCTTTCATTTTTTCTTAAGGAATTAGCCCCTATTATTTAGGTAAATTCCTCGTCCATAACTATGTAATCCCTATTATATGCCCTTCTCTAACTGCATGCACCGCCTATACAACTTGGATAAGTATAAAACTGATAGTACACTTCCCTTGAACTCCAATCTCAATTGGGTAACTAGAATTTCATGCATGCATGAGTTAATTATTAACTGATTGATCAATTAACTAGTTAAACACTGAAATTTCACCCCACTGGTAGACCTCCTACTGATTCCTCCAACAATTGGAATTAGTTTAACTAATCTTAACTCAATTTAACTGAATTGAACTGTTACAACTGAAATTAAACTCAACCTAAGATCCTAAAATTAGCAATTATTGTATAGAACTCAAGTTAAGACCTGAAATCGAATTAAATAAGCCAATTAAGTGAAAAACTTAGTTAACTCATTCAAGTTGGCTTGTGATGTGGAATTTCAATTTTATCCTAATTTAATTCAAGGGAAAATTAGATTAGGATTTTCTTGCTATCATTTGTCAACACTCCCTCTCAGCAAGAAAGGGATTCACATATCTCCTGATGCAACACCTTTATAATGTAATGCATGCAACACTTCTCACTTTTTTTGTTTCTACTACAACATCTCCAACTGAAAATCATAAAAAATAATCGTTGAATCAATATGCATCTTTCTACTGGGAAAAATATGTTTTTTTTTACTCTGCTACTGAGTCTTCTACTCTATTGTCAACACTTCTCTGCACTCCTCAGTATCGAAATGACAATGATCTTCCTTCTACTAAATATTGTGGGTCCACGTAGCAAGGTAATGATCCATGAGAGAAAAAACACCTCAATGGACCCTGCCCAAATTTTTGCAACTCTAGGGACTATTGTTGCACATTTCCCCACCTCACACCTAGAGGTATGGTTGCATTTTCTCCCTCTTCCCACTTAGCTCAAAATATCTCCCCACTTGAGCTATCTACTTGAGTGGATGTTTCCACTCTGTCTCCTCTCTACTTCTCGAATTTTGGCTGCTCCACAACTTGTTGAGGTTGCTTCTGAGGCTCCATTTTGAGAGGTAAATCATGCTACTTCTCAACCACAAAGTCTCTAACCTTTTCCTTGCTCCTCAAGGCTTTGCATGCATCTTCTACCTCAAGTGAAAACAAGTGCCAAAACAGTATAAAACATCGCACGGTGCTCTATGTTAACAAGGAGCACCGGTGCGTTACATGTTAACCACCGCACCGATTAACATGGAAAAAATAATAAAAATAGTCTAGTGTTAGTTTTTGGAGGGAGCAGTGTGGCCTATTCTTATAAATTCTCCACGCAAAAAGGGGACCACCTTATGGTGCTCTTCGTCAAGAAGGAGACACGGTGCATTAAATGTTACATGGTGCACCGATTAACACAAAATATTTTTTTTTTCCAAATAGTACGTGTGTAGTGCGCTATAATTAAATAGTGCACCAATGCCCTATTTTACATATGGCACACTGATTAAAAAGATTTGTTTTTAATTTTTTTATGAAATAGTATGTGCACAATGCGCTGTGATAATCCAGCACACCAGTGCACTAGGTTATGCAGGACACACCAATTAAAAAAAAATCATTTATTTAAAAATTCATGCAAGGGCCGAAATGGATTGGGATCTGACTATGCAAGTCGTCCCATGGGTTAGATGTCATAAGCCTATATATATAGCAATACAAACCCTATAAATCTAAAATGAAAAGCCCTAATTCTGAAATCACAAAAAAAGGAAGAAGCAAGGGTAGAAACAAAAAGAATGAAGGGTTTAGGGTAAAATGGATTTTTTTTTGTTTTTTTGTTTTTTGTTTTTTTTCTGAAAATGAACCAAAAATTTAAATTTTTTACTTACTACGTAAAAAATATTGTAGAAAATGTAAAAAAAACAATAAAATTTAATCGCGAGATTGTTTGAAATTCTATGCTGCAGGGTTTGAATCACCAGAGGTTTGGAATTCTGATTGTTTGAATAGTTTTGTTCGAAAGTATTTCACTGCTCCACAGTGCTCTCATGCTCTCTTGCTCTAGGTATGTCTCGTGCAAATCTCTGGCTGAATTTTTTTGCAAAAATAGTGAAATAATGAAAAGTGTTTAGTATTTAAAGAATTGTTTTATGCAATTATATTTTCGAAATATTTTTCTACCCATTTTTCAATTTACCATTTTTTTTTCACTTTAAAAAAATAAAGTTGAGCTTTTTTTATTTGCGGCTTTTCATCACTGGTGTGTCAATTAATAACATCGCACCGATGCGTCAATTAATAACACGACACCAGTGCACAGTAACTAAAACGCATCGGTGCAGTTATCTATACATAAGCACCGATAACAATAAGTCCATTTTTAAGGCACCAAAATTACTTTTAGGTGTGTTCACTAAAATTTATTGTTGATTTTGCTCAAATGCAGGGAGAAAATGTCATAATTATATCGAATGGACAATTCTTAAAAATCCAACTCGTTCCATAGTATTTCTCAAATTCGATCGCGGAGTTCTCCCTATCCATATTGAGACGTAATATTTACTTCAAATTTTATTTGTATTTTCATTATATAATTGAATTTATGTTTTTTATCCATGTCAATTGGCTTAATAAAATTTATAATATATAAAAATTTTCAGGTTCATGCAGATTCAGATTCGAGTTCAGATGCACAAAATATTCAAAAAGCTTCAAAACATCGAAAGCTCTTATCAAGAGCAGCATACCACAAGGCACATTTGGTAGATGAAAATGAACACCCGCTTCACCCTTCCAATTGTAACAATATTGCATCTTCTAGCCACAATCCCGGGACAATGATGGTAATAATAATTGTTTGGTATATTAATGTAATTATTTCATCATCAAATAAATTAATCATGCATTGTCAAAGTTCTTACTAATTGATATCATAGATTTTGTACTAATCATGTTCAAATATATTTTTTGAAATTATTAGGATTCTAGTGATGATGAGCGACCTACCTACTGTCTTCTGTTTCACCCCACAACAATTTCAAATCAAGAGAAGGTTGAATTAAGAGAAAAAATCAGAGAGGAATGATACCAAGAATGGTTGAATCAACCACCGATTCAATTCCTGCTACGTCCACATTCACCAATTAGGAATGACTACAAAAATAGTATTTCTTCACAAGCTGGCAATGGAGGCAATAAAATAGAGGTTTGTATGGATGATTACTTAAGGGATACGACTGCCATGGAGACAATGTTGTTAGATGCATTCCAAAACGATGATCAACTAGGGGATGATGCTCATATCGCTGGCACCTTTTTTGAAAGCCTTAAATTTGCTTCCACCACCCCTCTATTTGGACCTGGCGGTAAGTCAAAGTCTACCCAGTTGGGGACAACGATGTTACTATACAACTTGAAAGCAAAGTTTGGCTTGTCGAATGCATGTTTGTCGGAAATTTTGAGGTAAGTTACCATAAAGTCCTCCCTTATATAAATTTGAGAAATATAATCACACAATGAACATTACAAATGGTCAATTTTATGAACGTTAATAATTATATCGGCATTAATGTATATTTAATATTTTCCATGATCACCAACTACAGGTTATTCAAAGATAAGGTTCTTCCAATTACATACAATTACAATTACAATTTTAGAATTTTACATACAATTACAATTACAATAATTTCCCACTAATACAATTAAAATTTTACAAATATTTTACATACAATTAGAATTAGAATTAGAATTAGAATTACAATTTTACAATTTCATGTACAATTAGAATTACAATTAAAATTTTAGAATTTTACATAAAATTTACAATTGCAATTACAATTAAAATTTCACGATAAATTAAATATTACAATTACAATTAAAATTTTACCAACATTTTACATACAATTACAATTACAAGTTTACATACAATTAAAATTAAAATTTCAATTACAATCACGATATAATATTTAATAAAAATCATGATTTAATATTAAATTAAATAAACATCACGATCATGATAACCATGTACAAACACAATATTCGACTAGAAAACACATTCAAATTCGTTAACATCATCTAATCATCGTGATCATGATCATCTAACAAAACAAAATTAGCATTGTATAACATCATCACAACACAAACATCAAATATACATCTCATGTCAAATAACTGTTATAACATACACATCTATCTACAAGTTGCACATTAAATGAACATATCTAACATGACTTAACAATATACACATCATGATGATCACCAACATGTAAATTAAGTACAACTGCAACATGAACATACAATACATGGACTATATATATATATATATATATATATATATATATATATATATATATATATATATATATATATATAATAAATATCACCTGGTGGTACATCATCAATAGTAGAATTGGTCGAGGCCTACTCAATCAATGGTGCAGCCTTGACAAGCTCAGATGGATGCTGATCATCACGTGCTTGCTAATCTAGTGGTGCCTCATGTTGATCAGGATCAACTGTCGGCTGCTCATGATGACTCGACATGGTCAATGGTCCAACCTGCTCATGATCATGAGTATTTCTAGATGTTGCAGGTTGTGACTCGACATGGATGGTACAACTTGCTCTCCATCATGACTGTTGGTCGATGTTGCAGGTTGCTCATCTGCGGCGTGAGGTGACTAGTATCTCTCTGATAGATAATTCTTCATGAATAGTCTCTCAAACTCACTCCAAGTCAACTCCTCTTCATGAACACCTCTGATATTATTTACATCTTCCCACCAAATATTTGATTTACCTTTAAGACTGAATTTAGCTATTATGGCCTTCATGTTCTATGCGTAATCATGAAATATGAAGAACCTATTCATCCCAAGCAACCTTGCTTCGACATCTTGTGACTTCTTCATTTATCCGTCAAATGCAGGTGGCTTTTCTTTCTTGAAGTCATCCGGAAAATATCCCTTGTCATTCCTCCTATAAGGATGATAGCGATGATGACCATGATACCTATCTGAACCATAACTAGAGTAAAACCCATGTACACAACCTCATCTATCAAGTGTATCCAAGAATCTGCAATCATTGACTGTATCATATCTATCCAACCTATGCCCACCATGTGACCTTCTACCATATGCCCCATTAGTCCTATCCTCTTTTCCATGACTGATCCTAAGCGGTCCCCGTCTCTGTAAGTATGACAATATCTAAAGAATAACTACATTGAATTCTGTTTGTTTTTCCTATGCCTAGCAAATCTCTCTTGTGATTGAATGATTCACTCATTATCTTCTTTACAAATCCTTATTTTTGCCTCCAGTATTCTCAAAGTGTCTGCTAAGTGAGGGGATTACTCATCACCATGCTGCTCATTTGATCTATAGGGAGAATCTCATGAAATGTAGTCTACCATCTTGCTAGTCATATTTTTCCTTCTCTTACTCCAAGGCATACTATGTCAAGTAAACCAAATCATAAAAAAAACAACATACATTAGTATAGTTCGGGGAGGATATCTCATCTGCAATACCAACCATATTAGCATAATATATGTATAATAATAATCACAACAATATATAGACATCATCTCAATAATCATCTAGTTACCATGCATGGTGCTACAACTACAACATCAACTAGACACAATGCATTCATAACAACATATGAATGACACAATGGATGACACACATTCATAAACAATACATACAAACACTGACATGCATTCATGACAAACAAATTCTGACAACAATGCCATCAAATTCTGCATGATATCACAACATAAACCATGACCACCACCATGCATACACATCAGGCACATATAACAAAATCATAAGGACACATATTCAACTAACATGTACATATGACAACACATTCATCCAAGAATAACGGAAACCAAACATCACCTAATGATAATAGAACCATGCTCTGATACCACCATGTAACCACCCTCCTTCCACATTTATCCAAGCTAACCAGTCCACTGGGGTAAACATGTGATGAGAGGCTACTATGGTGTGATTAAAATTCCCATCTACAGTTAAGGTAGTGGAACTGACAAAACAAAACCATTATGTCCTTTCTCAGGAGCTACAAACTCTTTCGGAGGCAACCAACCCTTCTAGGTGCTTAACCCCTGAGCCAACTTGTCATTGTGTTGATTTTCACCCACAACCACTCCCATGAGAAGCCATCTATGCAATTGAGGCCTTCCAATCGCTCCCATAGGAAGGCAGGCCAGTGACTGTGGAATTTTTCAAGTACTTCTGAGCCAACGAACCCATATTCTGAGCCACGTTTTTAGGGCTAGTCTCAGGACACTTCCTAGAACTTCATAAAACTTTTAGAAATGATAAAAAACAATGGAATAAGGTTACTAATGCAATCATTGGAGCAATTAATTGATATAACCCCTACTATCCATGATAGGAATTTCGTTAAACATGTCACAAATATGTAATCTACAAGTCATAAAAAGATATCTGAGAATAGGGGTCTCATACTTATCTGAAAATCATTAAGAAGGATTGATGCCTTATCACAATATTTGTAGGCTCATCTACTAGGTCATGCATTCATTGGTATTTCATCTACTAATCAAAACATTATTAGATCCATAACTCAAGTCTCTCATAAACCATGCTCATAACCAACATATAACCAACATAATAATAATGATAAAAGAACCATAAAAATCACATAATAACAAGTACAATTACCCATCAATTACAAGAGGAAAAGAGCTCTTATTGACATATTAAAAATGAAACCAGGTCTGGGACTTCCACATACCACCTAACCATAGATTGGAATAAACCAAGTCTTTCTTTAAGCCAATCACACTCATTCCATATTCCAAGCATGAATGTGGGATCTCACCAAAACAAATCAAACAAAACCAAATTAGGGCTTCTAGAGGCCAAACCACCTCAACCAATGATTCCACCTCATGCTCGAACACCACTAAATATCACCAAACTGGTCTCTACTCAAGTTGTCCATGGCTCTAGAATGTTTTTTCCAACCAAGGTGTCCAAGAATAGTAACTCAACCCACAGCTATTGTTGGGCTCAAGAGTGTTTGTCCAACCATGGCTTCCAAGGCTTGAAAAGAAAGGGTTAGGTTATTTTGGTAAATATATTCAACCAACCCCCTCACCAAACTGGGAACTTTATTTATCTTCTCTTTCCAAGATATGGAAATGCAAATATAAAACATCAAAATATTTTGTATAACAACCTTTCCTACTTTATAGCTAAGTCTTTCGTCATTTAGTAACTCAACCCACTAAGGGCTCGAAAGCATTTGTCCAACCAAGGCTTCCAGGAATAGTATCTCAACCCAAGCTATTAGAAGGCTTCTAGAGTGTTTGTCCAACCAAGGATCCAGGAACTAGTAACTCAACCCAAAACCATAAGGAACATGAAAACCAGCCAGAAAACAAAAGGAAAGAAACCCAAAACACCATGGCTATGTAGGAAACGACAAGGCTAGGAAAAAACACTATCGATCTAGGCAATCCTCCATGCCAATGATAGATCATAACCAAGAAACAACATGTATGTGCCATGCATGCCATAACTAGCAAGAAAATCATACATGCAACTCAGTACCTGGAAGAATAACCTATTGTAGTTATTGATCCCATCATCCTCTTGCACCTTCTTTCTCTTCCTTTTCCTTCTTACTCCAAATCCCAAGTATGCAATACTCCTCCAAGAGTGCCCCAATGAAAATATAAATGTCCAAGAGTATAAGAGAGAGAGAGAGAGAGAGAATGCAATCTCCAAAATTGAACTGAGAAAAGGTTACAAATTTATTCTTAGAAGAATTTGTATTAATGGGGCCTCTATGTTTCTTCAATTTCCATTATTTTAGTTCATTTTCCTCCTCTCATGCAACATGTGACCTTTCATCTTCATTTTCTCCTATTTTCCATTATTTTCATAAATAAATTGCCAATAAATGCTACTTTCCTTTCCATAGCCATTAATCAATCACAAGTGATCCCCATCACTATGTTTTTTTCCCAACATTCAGCTTGGAATATTTTTCCCATGACCATGGTTATTATCTTTCCTTTATTAAATTTATTACATAAAGTTTTAACTCGGGGTTGTTACAATCACTCAGACCCATTCTTGAACTTGTTTTCACCATGTATCCAAAAAAAACTAAACCCTACTTATAAATCCTCAAAAACATATTCAATATATCCTCTAAATCAAAATAGTTTCAAAAAAACATCACACATTCTTGGTTACATTCGTCTTTGATTCCTGATCATCCAAATTCTTTCAGAATCAAATTTGGACTAATATTAAGTCCATAAACCCAAAATAACCAAATACAACTATATAAAAATTTAAATATATTACAAACAAGCTCTTTCTAGGTTGTCTTCAATAGATTTTTATATTCTGGCATCAACCACTGGGTAACGTTATTGATCTGACAAGCTGAAACTTGTGGTGGTAAAAAAAAAAAAAAAAATTTCAAACCTGGTGGATAAGTGGATGCAAACCCTAACCTAGGATATTCAATGCACACCTCCTACCAATTCCATTGTCCAGAATTTCTTGTAGTATCATGCTCTCGATTTTATTAGGTTGTGAATATTTTACCACATGTGTCAATTTATACAATGTGTTGGTTGACCTACCAATATGGAGCCAACTCACAGTGTCCATGTGGTATCCAAACATCTGATGTGTGTAGGGGTCCATACCTCCATGTTTTTCAATACATGAAGCCAAGTGCCAATTAAAATATGCACAATATACATGTTTTCCAACTACCAAACCTAGCTGTGGATCTTGCACCAACTCATAGCCTTGCGGTGAAAACCTTTCAACAAGTCATAACTATTGTCATACTTACACCTCAAGAACTATACATATATGAACTTCAAGACATTGTTTCCTTTTCTAAATACACTGCTAAGTATAGGGAATCATAACATTACAACAATATGGGTTACCATGTTGTAATGGGGTTGGACCATATGATACAATTGAACCAAAATGAGTCAATCCAATTATGTGGCAACTATATTATCAAAACCAAAAAAACTTCATACGAACAATAAGGTTATATTTGAATCTTTGTTTTTATTAACCCATGTTTAAATCAAACCACAACCATAAACTACACCTCCACTTTGTTGCAACCAGAACCAAAAAGGTGAAATTATAACTGTTATGTGGAAAATTCTCTTCTACGGACAAAAGTGAACTCCCTAGATCTAGTGTCCTTATCTAGAAACAAAAGAAGAAAAAAATTCTAATGTTTTCCTTAGAGAGATTATAAACTGGAGGAAAGGGCCTACCTAGAGTCCAACGCAATTCATCCTCTTCTCATGGATTGTAAACTTTAGCTCCAACTCCAATTACTATAAATGAGACCTACAAAACAATTAAAACAAGCAAGAGGACTACAAGATATACGTAACATAAACCAATATCTCTAATCAATGATTCAATAGGGAATTGAAATACATATGCATCAAATAGACATAAGTATAGGAAAACATTTTTTTTTCTATTAATGAAATGTAGGAGAATATTACGACCCTTTTGCAGTTCTTCACAATGCCGATGTCTCCCACGAAAAATTATCCTTCCTTAGCCATAAAGAAATCTTTCAATCTTAACTCAAGGATGGTAATGGATCCTTAGGTAAAAATTAGCAACATCAGGGCATATCTAAGAGTCTCCAAAATCCAACCCGACTCTGTGGGAGGCAGTGAATTTATAGGGTAAATAGGGTATTTTTGGTTTTACAAATCTAGGACTTATATCCACATATGAGGAAGGATAAACTCTAGGGATAAGATATAAGACCTATATGATAGGAGTTTAAGATCTCAATCAATAGTAAATGGTTAAAATCACCTTAGAAGCTTCTAGAAAGAGAAGTTTTGTAATTTTATTTTATTTTTCCTGAAATTCTAAAACCATCTCACCTACATCAAAGGAAACCTGCGTTGGTTACTGTAGGTGCACAGTTATGGAACATGCAACCATTTTAGGTCGCATAGAAGACAAGGTGTGATGGGCCCAAAAATTAGTTTTAAAGCTAATAAACCCAAAATTCTTAGACTTTTTGGAGAATTAATGCTTTGGGATTTGTAAATGGATAATGGCAAGGTGTTAGGGGTGTTGATTGATTTGGTTTTCAGGCTATTTGATCGGATTCAACAAAGTATTTTTTGTAACAACAGCAGTATTTCATTAGCACGAAGCTGGCTCTCCAGGCCGTCACTTCCATAGAAATGGACCACTGTACTTGGTGAATATATGTATGAGACTCAAGCATGTGATCTTACATGAACCATATCCAGATGAGTTAATTAGTGATGTGGCACCAATGACCAAGTCAATCGTATGACCTAGAATTTATTCGATTGTGCCCATATGATTGTTCAAATATTACCATATTACCAAGGGCAGAAAATGAAGCTTAACACTTTTAAATGCAAACACGTCAGATGACTATTCCCACATGACCTGGACCCTACAGAGACTGGTCATCCACATGATGAGGTTTTCATGATGTCATCATGCCATGTGGAATCTCATAAGTGGTGCCACATGTCACCTATTTTTAGTATTTTAACCAATCCAAAATAACCATGTGTCACTGCCATGTGCCAGCCCATGGTGCCACATCATTTTCCTGACATTAGTGATTGATGTGTCATGTCAACTATGTGAGAATTCCACGTGTCATCCACACATAGGTCTATGTCATTTTCAAACAAAAATCTACAACGTGTCATCATTCGGTTAGTCTAATAGGGGTGATTAAATTTCACAATTTCTTCACCATCATCCATCCATTAGACTATTGGAAGTTGTGTTGATCAACCTAAGAGATGCATGTCATTTATTAGTGTTAAAAAATGCATAGATTTTTGCACTCGAGGCCATTGATCTTCTATATCAATGCTATATTTTCTCTGAACATGTGCACTATTTAGTCATTTTAAGGTTTGGATATTTTCCCTAAATTTTGTTCCTTCAATTTAATATTGAAACTTTAACTAGCCATAAATTCTCATCCAAGAGGATTTTTTTTGAGAAGCATATACCGTTAGAAATTTATCGATGGGATATACACAACCATGTTATTTGCAAGATATTTAGGACATCATAACTACATTAAAAACTCAAATAAATTCAATTATATTTAACTTCTCTTGATGGGAACCTATGAGATATCCAACTGTCATGCTTCTTCATAAATAATCCTACTACTCCTTTTGGTCATCATAGATGGTATTTCTATTGTCTCATACATCCCCTTTGACAACACTGACATCTTGTTGTCATTCATGATAATACTCTGTGCAACATCATTATATATGTACTCTTTGTCTCCTATATCTACACCAAGGAGATATTGTCTCATGATTATCTCGTATTTTCGTGTGTATTGAATTCATTGTAAAATGAGGTTTCCCCCTCTAAGTGGATATTATTCATTGACTTCTTATCATTTTTAAGGTGCACAATTCATAATAGAAATCATCAATATGAAGAGAAAGGATGAGGAAATATGTCAACATTCCACAATCTCTTCAAATAATTTAGGTTTCTTCTATATAGGTACAAGGGAACTCCTTCTCTGAGTAGTGCATTTAAGGCATGGGAATGGTGAGAGAAGTTGAGTAGGAAGTGTTAAATGGTACCAAACTTTCCTATTAAGGAATCAACTTTGGTAATTATATGAGGGGAACACATACCATGAATTATGTATATCTTTTCTAGGTCAATTTCAATGCCTCAATGAGACATGATGACTCACACAAGATTAAAAATCATGACACAAAAATGCACTTTTTAGGGTTCAACTTGATGCAAAAATTGCGAAGGTAATCATAGGTCATGTTAAGGTACTCAACATGCTCATGGAGAATTCAATACATTGATGAAGTCATCAACATAGGATTTAACAACCTTTTTATGACATTGTTAAACATAAGCATTATATCATGTTAGTAAACAGATCATATGTTCTTGGGGTTGTAGGGAACGAATTTGTAATAAAATGTTCCCTAACAAGGTTTGAAGGTAGTCTCAAGTTGATTTTTTGTAACTAGAAAAATCATCCATAAGAGGTATCATCTCGTTGATAATTTCAATGTATATAAGATGAAAATTATCTTTAGGGAAGATCAATGTCCCCAAATTCAATGCAAATGTGGAAGAACTTGGTACTTTTCATGGCTAGGACCAAGTTATAAACCCACTCATAATAATTGATAGAATATATGAATCTCGTATAGAGAAGTTTAATAATTTCTCTATTGACCTTTTGATCATCTTAATATCAATTCCTTACAAACATCAGTGCATTGGGATGTTTTCACCCTAGGTTATGAACATATGAATTATCATAGAGGGACATGTTCCTTCTGTAGGTTAATACATAAATGAGAATACATTAACATAGTCCAGAAAAGGGTAGAGAAAGTAGTGACATTATCATTAGAGAGAGAAACCCCATTTGTGAAGCCTATTTAAACATTCATTGATACCAACATTTAAACTTATGGTTTAGTTGACAAGGAGGGCATTCCCTCGTCAAAGCATGAATGGATACTTCATATTGGATTTGAAGAATCATGCCATGGAATTATGGGGTGAGGTTATATTGATGAGGAACTTTGATTAAAAGGTGAAGAATTTGAGGTCAGTAAATGAATTTCATCCCCTTGGGTGGCTATGTATTTGAGGATGATATCTTGGGCATGTATTATTTCATCTTTATAGGGGTCCACATTATGTTGTACATGTAATGACAAGAAAGGATTCACTAAATATTTCAAGTCTTAATTGAGAGTCACCTTGAGCATTGAAGTGCAATATTTTAGAGGGTAAAGATTCTTGGAATATGGATACTGCTTCAATAGCCTATTTGGGGCTAGGGAAAAAGTATCTTGGTACTACTAAATCAAGCAAGTTTTCCCTTATAGACAAAAGAGAGGTTCACTTTAGAAACCATAAGGGATAGAAAACATGCATTTCAATCATGGGTGACAAATAAGGAAGTGGTATTTTAGCTCTTGATTGAGCACTATTAAGAGAGAGTGGACCATTTTAGGTTTTATAGTTAAGTTAAATGAGAGAATTGTGAAACAAATAGTTTTTTTTTTTATCTATTGAGTTTTTTACATACACATTTTGTAGAGGAGTGGATAGATGTCCCTAAGACCTAATGTGTCATTGGGGGAATGATTTCAAGGGCTAAAAATATGTCCACATTGATTTTTTTTAATCTTGAATCACTAAGGATAACCTAAATAATAAAGAGGGAATAAATATTTTGTTCTCACTTGTGAATTTTAGGGAGTGTTGAAAGGTCAACTAATAAGGCGGGGCTAGGTCTCTTCCTAATCTTGGAGTCACATCTAAAGGGGAGTCAAACAACATGTTTCTTTGACCAAGAAAATTTCAAAAAACATTTGTCATGGATAGTCCCACATTTTTGGAAGAGTACATACATGATAATGAAGTATTTGATACTAAGAAGAAGCATTGTGTATGCATAGTTGGTCCTCCTAGTAATAAATTTGTTTTGAGATATCAGTTCTATCCAAGTTTTAAGAAAGAATCCTTATCCTAGACATATGTGTGTATTGTGGTTGGATGGGAGTTGGTCGTTATACAAGAAAGGGAAAGAAAGGATAGAAGGAGTGTAGATAGGAGGCTCCAAAATTCAAGGAATAAGGGATGAGAGAGAATAGGGTAAGGAGAGAGAGCATTTACTTGAGAAAGGGAAGGTTTTACAGGAAATCCCTAGTGGGTTTTCGAAAATGTAGTGAATAAAATAGATTTATGTTATGATACATGGTATCCAATTAGGGATGGAAGACCACCCAAGCACACATACTCTATTATAAGAGAAAGAAAAGAGAATAGGGTCATCATTTAGTTTTAAGACTAAACTCACAAACCTTTAGGTAAGATAAAAGAGGATCAAAGGATGAGTAAAATATACTAAATTGATTAGTGATGTTAAGCTAGGAGAAGATGATAAGGGTAATTCAGTTAAGTTCCATATTATGCTTTACGATCATATTAAATGAGGGTAGAGAGCCAACTAATGTAGGTTAATTAATTGAAAATTCCTATAATAAACTAGAAACACTGATGCTAGAAATGAAAAAAAAATATGAAAGAACTAACTCAGAATTCACTATTTTAAATAAAACACTCCTTAGGTTAAATAAGAAAACCATGACAACCATCTAAGAGTGACCCATGTCCCAAAACATATTTACACTCATATAGCTTCAAATTCCAATAAGACAATCCAAACTTACCTTTAATGATCCACACTTATCTTGAAATTTAAAAACCTTAGAGAAACTTATTAGACCTTAAAATACCAACTATAACATGTTTGTAATATACTTTAATTATATTACCCATACATAATAAAGTATAGACAATTTTGTAGTAAGCAACCATATAAATCATTATTATATATTTGTTATATTGTAATAATGATAGCCATACATTTTCCCAAAAAACATGACCTATCATCCATACATGTATTTATATATACATACATTATATTGATTCAATCGTCAATATCATATATATTTATTTAATAAATAATTATTATTTAATATGGATATATGTATTATTCTATGCATTTTTGGTACCAAGAGGTTCACTCTAATGTTTGTTACTGGTTTTATAAACAAAAAATTACAATTTTAATTATTTTACATAATTTTTAGAAAATTTAGGCATTTCTAAAGGAAAATAATTTGTCCTATAAAATTTAGGTGAATTAGTTTTGAGAAAATGGAAACTGGCAAATCCTTTTGTAGAAAAAAATTAAAAGCAACCAATTCCCTCCACTTGACATATATATATATATATATATATATATATATATTAACGCAAGATCTATTATTGTAAAGATAAATCAATAAGAATGTAGAGTAGAGAAACCCTATTTTCCTTAGTAGGGATAATACCCCCTCCCCCCTACATGTGATAGGACATCACTTGGGGTTACGTGGTTGAAACTCCCAAGGTATGAGTGGAATTGAACCATTAATGATGCCCTATGACAAATTGACCAAATTTGTAAGGTTGGCGCCTAATTTAGGCATAGAGATCCATATAGAAGTGTTAAAGATGATACAGGGAAGCTCAAGTGATCTCCATAGGTGGAAGGAGTTTTATCACTAGTTCATGTGTATAATTGCAAATTAGTATTTTCAAAGATATGGGAATCCAAGAGAATTTACAAGGTGGAATTGAAAGGTATAAATAGGCAAGGGGGTGACCTCAAGTTCAAGGGTTTCATAACTTAAAGGACTCTTTATATGTGTGTTGTGAGTTCATAATACCAATACTCCAAGGAAACCTATGATACAATGATACACTTTTCACAAAGAGATGGAAGAGATCTAATAATGTCTAATATGTTTGTTCAATTAACTTCTGAAATAACAAATCCAAAATGAGTTGGTGTTGTCATAGATAAAAAATGAGACATCCTACATGACCTTAGATCCAACCAAGGGGTTTGCAATTGTAATTGGACCTATCTAGTTAAGAAATGCATCAAGGTTAAAGTGAGTCAAATTGGTGATCAAGGAGGAAATGACACCTAAGAGCCCCATTGTTATCACCCAAAAAATGATCACCTATACATATCTTACTAGGTTGATCGAAATATATCATGTAGGATGGGTTTTTACATATTAAAACCAACTTTCACCTCAGGAAATAATTTAGTGAACCATTTCCCTAAATTATTTCTCATTAAAATCCAAAAACCCCATAAGAATAATTAAATAAATCATTATTTATCAATTACTCTCTTGAAATAATTATTAAATCATTATTTATTAACTACTCTCTTGAAACAATTATTAAATCATTATTTAATGATTTTTTCTAACCAATTTTTACTCAACCACTAAGGAATAATTCAATAAATCATTATTTATTTATTATTCCCTTATTTTTCTCATGAAATAACTATTAAATCATTGTTTAATAATTGTTTCTAATTCAAATTTGACTTAATAGTCATAAAGTAATTAATAAATCATTTTTTATTTGTTAATTAATTTTACTACATATTAATGACAACTACAATTTGATTTAGTCTATAATATTTTATTATTTTCTAAACCTCAATTTATCTCAATATTTTGTTATAAATATAGGGGTTTTTTACTCATTCTTCACTATGATCATTTTCATTGTCCCCATTATCATCATTTGACATTTGAGCTCCCATATTGAGTTCAATCCTCCATTCCCACCATCTTTTTCCCATAGCCTACAATCATTGAGAGAGAGAAACTAGAATCTGTAGCTGAAGCATGGGACCTCAAAAGGAACCATCCCATGGAGGGGGATTTGTACACCTGAGTCTACTTGATTCTCCTTATCAGGTGTGAAATTTCCATTTTCTTAATAAAATAAAGGTTTGTTTTATCTTATTTCCATTGGGTTGTTGCATTGTTATCTTATTTTTGCTTGTATCTTTTGGTTTGCATAATTTTTTGCAGGGTTTTAACACGTGTTTTGCAGGTTTAAAGAATACATTAAAAATCATTTTTGTTGTTAGGGTTGCTTGCCACCAACAACTTAAGTGAAGCATTTTTGGTACACTTGCTAAGAATTTTCACACTAACACCCATCTAAACACTACATATCTCAAAGAGATACCATATCTAAAACAAGGTGAGGGAAACTTCAATAAAGTGATTATTTGTATCAAAGAAATGGTTTAGAAACATCTTATCATTATTAGGTAAATCACATATTAATATAACCACAAGAGTAAACTACTCAATAAGCAAGCATATATAAGTATCTAAGTATAAATTTTATAAATTAAATTCCACAAAAACTAAACCTAAGGAAAGACACATGCATTTTTGCAATACATCAACCATTGAAATTTTGGTAAAGTAAAAAGGTCTTTGAATTTACCTTTTCCTTCACCATTCAAAGGTAAGGAAATCACAAGGAAGAAATTTAAATTAAAAAACACAAAACACCAGGTATTACTCTATATAAAACCTAATGCCTACCGTAAACACTCAATCCGTCCTATACAAATTTACCTTGGTAAGTTTAGATTGTAATGAAAGATGTCATGTGAATTTAAATAACTTACCAAATCATGTGTTGGTGAAAGTTGAAGTGAAAAAAATAATAGGTTAATTTAAATTACTTACTAATCTATCAAAATAAATTTGATTGATTTGAATGTCGTTGGATTATATATTTTAAAATATTTTTAAAATGTGATGAATATTAAAGTTAAATGCTCATTTCATTGATGTCCTTCACATATTCATAAATACGCAACTAACAAGATATCTATGAGAATGGTCGAAGTACATCAAGTGATATCAGACGAACACAATCGAGCAGCGTAGTCATGAGTATTGAATCATGGATCGTTCATATATTGGCAAACCCTGATGAGTAGAGAGGAGTAGAGAGGAGATGGGGTCTTATGAACAAAAGGCATGGACGCCCATAGAAAGAGGAAGAAGTGTGCAAATAGGGAGCGTGAAGTAGATCATAAGATTAGGGAGAAACCTATAGTTTGATATTCAGATGTGGATTCAAATCACGTAGTAGCAGTGCAAGTGAGTGTGGTTGTCCAACTGCACCTGGCTCGGGACAAGCTAGAGATTTGTGCCAGAGGCTTGTTGGAACCCAAAATTGACTTAGGGTTGATTAAGAAGATTAAAAGAAAAATGTGATTGTAAAATGAGATGAAAACGAAATGAAATGAAAGTAAAATGTCATGAAATGTGGAGGGAAAAACAAGTATTATATATTTTTAGTAAAATATTAAAAAATTCACTCTCATGCATTAGAAAAACCTTAGGGTTAAGGGTTTTGAGGTTCGCATGTGTAGGGATTCAAGCCTGATTTTGTTGGGGGAGTTCTACATAAGGCCTTGGAGTGCAGGAGGAGGTTTGAAGTTTATGCATCCACCCTGTCACCATGGAAGAGGGCCTGCATATCATGTAAAAAAAAATTTGTTAATGTGAAAGGAATTTGAATTCCTATTTTTATTTTCAACAGCATAGTGTCATTTATTTTGCATTCTAGTTCTATGTTTTAGTTGCAACGATGTGTGTGAAATGTAATGTGTTGGTTAAAGTTGTCAATACAGTTTCATGGGAAATTTGTTTTGTTGTTCGTAGAGGTTGTATGTAATTCAATTTGTAGGTTTGTTTTGATGTAAATAGATGATTTTATGTTGAGTTTCTAGAATTGTGTCAAAGTTTAGTGTAGTTTTTTTTTGGTGGCCTTCTTGGCCAAAAGGGCCACCAATAGAGTTCATACATGATAATGTAGTATTTTCCCCTAGGAAGTGTTGAGAAATCAAGGGGAAAATTTATAATATGATTTCTCTTACTTTAATAATTTATTTTTATGTATTTTGACTTAAATTGATAAACTTATTCTTTCTCTTGATTATGATTGTGTTTTATATCATCAAACAACTACCAAATAATTAATATCAATGAGACAAGAGGACACAAAATATAGGCTACAAGCCAGGGCCAAAACCTCTCCTCTTGAGAGGAAAACCCATAAGAATACTTCTCTTCTTATAGAATGTTTAGATGATGAATTCTAAGACCTAAGACCCTTATCAAAGATCCCTCCAAGACCAATCCATATTTCCTCCTTTATGAGAAACTTTGACCTAGCAACTTCCAACAACTTCTAACAACTTCGACTTCCCTAGAAACTTCTTCTACAACTTCTACTTCCCCAACAACTTCTTCTGCAACTTCACCTTCCCAAACAACTTCTTCTGCAACTTTGAATTCCCCAACAACTTTTGCAATTACGATCTAGCAGATACTTTAGAAACCCTAGCACGAGAGAGAGAGAGAGGTCCAAAACTTTGATCTTTCTTGTTTTGTTTTTTTCCTTGTTTTTCATCCTTTTCCTTTTATCTTCCAGATTCTTTCTTAAGGAGATCGAACTTGCTTCTTTCTTGATCCAATGTGTCTTCAAACGAAGTAGAGGCTCCCTTATATATAGGCTTCTTTGGAGGTCTAATTGTTGTCCATGAGGCCAACTTGTTTGACAAGGTCTTGGAGGGTCTTTATGACACTTTTGACGTTACAAAATTTTTCTTTACAAAATACAACATGCCCAAAGGGGTCTTATATGTATCACAATGACTCCTTTGACTTCATAACTCTATGAAAAGCCTAGAAGCACTCAGTGGGTTCTTGACCTATAAATAAATTTATCTTGAGCATGAAACCATGCATCAAGAATGACAATAATGCATTTCTTTTCTCGTTAATGTCAAATATATAAAAATCATGATTACAATAGACATTATGAAGATTGAACCTAGTTACACATTTCAATAGGAAGGAGCATGGTGTATGCATATTGGGTCCTCGTAGCGCTAGATTAGTTTTGAGATATTAGTCCTATCCAATTTTGAAGAAGGAATCCTTATCCTAGACATGTGTGTTTATTGTGGGTGGAAGGGAATTGACAGTTATACAAGCAAGGTAAAGGTTGAATGAAAGGAGGGTAGAAAGGAGCCTCCATAATGCAAGTAATAAGGGATGAGAGAGAATAGGGTAGGGAGTGAAAGCCTTTACTTAATAAAGGGAATGTTTGATGGGAAATCCCTAGTGGATTTTCCAAAATTTAG
>CM076582.1:472242661-472362443 GCA_034641835.2 Pinus albicaulis | reverse complement strand
TTGGTGCATTTTTGTCATTCCGCCCCGGGCGGTTTCGTTTTTCGCACACTTTTCATGATGCACCAGTGCTGAAAATTTGACATGCACCAGTGTGGTTCCTTAAGATAAGGCACTGGGTGGGTGTGTACGGAACGCATGGTTTCCGGTGTGCCAATGTTTTGTGCATTTTTTTGGCCGTAATTTTTTTTATTTAACCCTCTGCCGGTGCACGAGGTTTATGGGCGCCCCGGTGTGTTTGCTTTGTTCCACATCGAGTGGTTTCTGTTTTCGCATAATTTTTCTGAAGCACCGGTGCAGAAGAGCTGTGAGGAACTGGTGCTCTACAGGAATATGACGCACTGTAATATTCCAAAAATTTAGCCTTCAGCTAAATGGAATATTATAGTTTGTTTTATCACTAGGTAGGTGAATAAGTGGGTGGAGAGGCCCATAAGTCTCCTTAGCAGCAATAAAAACACTTCAAGTGTGAAAGGAGACCTTTTTTAGCATCTAAATAAAGCACCTCCAAGTGTGAACAGGGTTGGATCATGTTGATTCAGTCAACTTTGACCAAGTCAACAGTGCTGTTATGGAGAAGTGGAGATTAATGAAGGAATAACACAGTTTTGGAGGGAGATTGATCTCATGAAGGAAATGACCTAATTGAGTGGGGCCAAGGTAAAGTGAGTTCATAATATATATAAGGAAGAGGATGGCAGCCATATGGGTTCATGCTTTAGATTATTATTTTGATATTGGTATGCTTAAACTATTGCTTCCTCTTGTTGTTTAGCAGAGTTGCTGTGCTGTTTAGCACTGGGTGTTCCCAAGTGGTAATCCCACCTCTTTCCTTGAGAGGCCTCTTGGATGAGTATTGTATTCATTTCCACATTCGGTTTCATGCCAAGCTACATCTTTCTTCATCAGCGCAGTTTCTGCAAGTTATTGTGCTGTGTTGCAGGGTGTTGCAGTGGAGGGGTTAGAAACCAACTTTCTGAGGTATTTTCTCATAGGAGGAAGGTTTCCTTCTCTTGGGAGATCAGTTTGGAGAGCCATTGGGAATATTTCAGATCTTTGGCATCAGGCCAACTATTTCCCATCATTTCCAACGATGTTCTAGCTAGGGATTGCATTATTTTGAGGGCAGTTTTCAGTGGCAGATCTTGTGGTTTCTCTGCAGTGTTTCCTTTTGATTGAGGGGTTCATCCTTTCATGGGAGGAGATATTTGAGGGGATAAACATCAGATATATTATACTTCAGCCTTCTACACTCTTATTCTTTAGTTTTGTAGTGTATCTTCAGCCATTGGGCTTTAGATCCCATCTTATATAGGGTGTATTTATAAAAACCCTTTCTGGGTTCCTTGTAGGAGTTTGTATTATGCCTAGATCTAAATTGGGCATATCTTTTGAGGAATATAACAGTCATACATATTTTGTACATTATTTTTCTATAGAAGTGTGTTTATAAATGCGTTTTAGAAGTCTTCTGGCATTTTGTATTGTAGCAGTAGTTCAGATTTAGGAGTGATTGCTTATGGGAGGCTTGTTTCCTCATTGTATATGATTCATGCCTCACTATTATGTATTTACTTGCTGATATAATACATGATTTTATGTCTCCATATTGGTCTACAATGATTATGAGTTGATTTACACTGGTACTTTCAATTTTATGTTCATGTATTGCTACATCCCCATTTTGGGATATTACAGTGGTATCAGAGCATAATCTTGGCTTAGCCTATGGATCTCAGCCATTATGCTATCAAGAGAAGAAGGAGAAGAAGAGATGTAAAGAAAGTAAAAAGAGAAGAATCCATTATTTGGAGGAAGAAGGAAAGAGAAGCTCTCAAAGCTTCTTTCTAAATCTATACAGAGCATTAAAGGAGATCTCAAGAAAATGAGAAGGGAGATGGAATCTTCAGAGGAGCTTGGATCTAGAGCCAAATATAGATTTGCACATGATAGGTGTGAGCATGTAGATACACCCTATTATGCACATCACAGTCAAATGCCCAACTATACCATGAGAGAGTTGAAAGAAGAGGAAATGCCAAGGAGGAAAACTCTTAGTAATTTTCTGCAAGAGTATGAATCTCAAACTGAGAAGTTTAGAGGTCATATCACTTTCCAAGAGTTTTGCATGATCAAGGTGGAGAGAAGCAAGTAGCATGACATGGATATATTTTCTCTATCTACTTTTGATGGGTCACCAACATGTTCAACAAAATCTTGGGTGGAGAAGCTACACACCTATTTGCAACAGCACCGAGTTTCTGAAGATGAAGCCATCAAAGTTGCAGCACTACATTTTGAAGGTAAGGCCTAAGCTTGGTGGATATTTGAGTCATTTTCATTAAGAAATGAAAATCCTTCTTCATATGCAAGGGTCACTAAGATATTAGTGGAAAGGTTTGATGGAAAACATTTTGAAACACCATTGGTGGAACTGAACAAACCAAAACCAACAAACCCTTTGCATGTGTTGGAAGAACCTATAAACTCAAATCCACTTCAGAAAACTGTTGGAAAATCTCACATCTTGCATAACACCTTTCTAGAGGTGAGATCTCTGTCTCATATCTTTGGACAAGAGGGCATGAAGGTTTTTTTTCAAAAGAGGATCCTCTTATTGAATAGGTGACTCCCATTCATATTGAAGAGGAAGAGAAGGATGGGGGAAACAACGCTGTCACATCTAGAGCATATCTAATCCCTCATGTAGAGGAAGGAGGAGCACATGCTCCAATAGGAGGAATTCTTGTATAATTGCAAGAAATTCCCCAGGATCTCACATATGGAGGACAAAGCACAATCAATGAGAAGCATGATTGTGAGACATTGTAGATGGAAGGAGAAGGTAGGGAGGAAGGTCAGCATCACTTGATGAGGAGCACACACCCTTATATATTTTAGAGAACTAATGCAAAGAAGAGGCAGACTGATTTTCTTTGTGAGGGCAAAGGCAAAGTTTCCCATCCATATGTATAGTCTACTCTTGACATTGATGTATCATAACATGGAGGCATTCCACCCGGGAGGCCACCAGATCTGGAGTTGGTACGAGACATCTTGCCATTTGGTTAACCACTCTTAGATTCTGGAGAGGTGAAGATTTTGGAGGAGTCTAGTACATCGCGGAGAGTTTGGGATGGACTCAAGGAGGAGGGAGACATTCTCCCATTTTCAGCATTACCCATTCTCACTACATATACTGCACTGACAGAAGTTGTTGTAGTGATGGAGGATGGCACCTTCATGGTGCAAGAGAGCTGCTCCATGCATTTGGAGAAAAAGAGGGCACTTCCTTTGAGGAAGGAACCCTCCATACTTTGGAGTAGATGGAGGCCACTCATGCTCACATTGGCCAAGGTCAGGAGGTTATTTTTGGATAGTAGCTTCTCATGGGAGGCCCACTTCCAAAGGTCACCACTACTATTTGAGCATGAAAAAATGTATGATGGGCATGGCAGCACTTTGGAGGATGACTTTGGCATGAGGGATGTAGAAGGAGAGGACAACAACATGTGGGGAGCTTCACATTTTAGATCATCAACACTGTCTCTTGGGAGGATTGATCCATATTGGAGGTCTCAACTCTTGGTAGAGTACTCCAAGGATCTTGGTGCTTGCATGATTCTTGATGACCCAGAGGGAGATGATAGATACATGGTGATTTATGAGGTCATCTATTCTTATGGTAGAATCTTCTTGACTAAATTTTCTGATCTCAAGAGGAAGCTACTTCATGCAGCACATGTGGAATTTCTTTCCATACACTTAAATTAATTTCATACTTTGATGGATAAATTCACTTGGGAGGGCATCCAGCAAGATATATATCATCATATGGAGAGATGCATAGCCCGGATGGTGATGGGGAGGATGTCACAGCCACTTCCCTACTCTTTGGAGGCCAGGGAGAATTTCCGGTTGAGCCATTTTAGCTCAAGGTCCCAAGTACATGGTGGAGAAGGTACAATTTCACATTATGTTTTGTACTTATTTACTTTATATGAGCATCATGTTGTACCCAGGAGAATTATCACTTCTTGCATATTATATGATGATGTGCTTCAAGCCACTTGCAGCATTGAAACTGGCTATTTTTTTGGTGGTTTGTGGGGGAAGCCACATGATTCTTGGTGTGCACCATTGACACCACATTGTACCTTCATGATTCTATCTTATAGAATGATTGTGGCAGAAAACAAGTGGCCAGGAGAGAACTTGTTATTCTTTTATTTGAAGCAGGCAGGGGGTGCATTGCGCTGGTTCCATGTGAGGAACTATGATCCACTCTCCAGTTGTCATATGGCAGCGTGTTTTCATTGGTTTTTGCTTCCATGTATTGATGATATTCTTATGTTCATGGGGAGCTTTTTTTGGAGAGTGCTAGATGACTTGGAGATGCCCATTGGGAGTATGATCCTCCCTACTTTACATGTTGTATGTTTCAGGAGAAACCATGGGAAAACCATGATTTCCACATCACACCTCTTGTCTTCATATGGGAGGAGCCATTTGAAGAACTTGAGTTCTTGGAGGAGGCACTTCATGGCTGATTTATTTTATGGGTAACTTGGGCCATTCTTGGAGGCCATGAAATTTCAGCCCAAGATCAGAAACAACCCCATACTTACCATAAATGGAGAGAGAAACAACTTGGATGGAAAAATCTGATCTCTCCATGCAGCCCCAATACATTGCATAAACCGGGGGTTGATGATTTCATTGATGAGCTACCTAGAATGGCTCATTTCATTTGGATGATAGCATGGGTGTGGGAGTCACTCATTGGGAATGAGATTCCCCATGT
Source organism: Pinus albicaulis (assembly GCA_034641835.2). Taxonomy (NCBI): domain Eukaryota; kingdom Viridiplantae; phylum Streptophyta; class Pinopsida; order Pinales; family Pinaceae; genus Pinus; species Pinus albicaulis. Next base: position 472,357,642 of record CM076582.1, on the reverse strand, counting down.
TTTTCATCACTCCTACCTTAAGGAGGCCATTGGACAGCAAGGAGGTTTCCACTTACACCTTCCACCTTTTTATGATGTGAGCCATGTGGTTTTTCATACTTGGGAGGAAACATTGGAGGGCAGATTTATTGTAGATTATTTTGAGCAGTGGTGGGGACTATTGATGAGGAGGCCACAAGAAGAGGGGAGGAATTTTTCTCTCCTTATATAGTTGCTTGAGGACAAGAAACATTTTGGAGGGGAGGACTATAATATTCCAAAATATTAGCCTTCAGCTAAATGGAATATTATAGTTTGTTTTATCACTAGGTAGGTGAATAAGTGGGTGGAGAGGCCCATAAGTCTCCTTAGCAGAAATAAAAACACTTCAAGTGTGAAAGGAGACATTTTTCAGCATCTAAATAAAACACCTCCAAGTGTGAACAGGGTTGGATCATGTTGATTCAATCAACTTTGACCAAGTCAACAACGTTGTTATGGAGGAGTGGAGATTAATGAATGAATAACGCAGTTTTGGAGGGAGATTGATCTCATGAAGGAAATGACATAATTGAGTGGGTAAAAGGGAAAGTGATTTCATAATCTATATAAGGAAGAGGATGGCAGCCATATGGGTTCATGTTTTAGATTATTATTTTGATATTGGTCTGCTTATACTATTGCTTCCTCTTGCTGTTTAGCAGGGTTGTTGTGTTGTTTAGCATTGGGTGTTCCCAAGCAGGAATCCCATCTCTTTCCTTGAAAGGCCACTTGGAAGAGTATTGTATTCATTTCCACATCAGTTTTTCAAGCCAAGCTACAGTTTTCTTCATCAGTGCAGTTTTTGTAGGTTATTGTGCTGTGTTGCAGGGTGTTGCAGTGGAGGGGTTAGAAACCCACTTTCTGAGCTATTTTCTCATAGGAGGAAGGTTTCCTTCTCTTGGGAGATCAGTTTGGAGATCTCTTGGGCATATTTCAGATCTTTGGCATCAGGCAAACTATTTCCCATCATTTCCAACATTGTTCCAGCTAGGGATTGCATTATTTTGAGTGGCAGATCTTGTGGTTTCTTTGCAGTGTTTCCTTGTGATTGAGGGGTTCATCCTTTCATGGGAGGAGATATTTGAGGGGATAAACATCAGATATATTATACTTCAGCCATCTACACTCTTTTTCTTCATTTTTTCATTTTATCTTCAGCCATTGGGCTTTAGATCCCATCTTGTATAGGGTGTATTTCTAAAAACCCTTTCCGGGTTCCTTGTAGGAGTTTGTATTGTGCTTATATCTGAATTGGGCATATATTTTGAGGCATATAATAGCCCTATATATTTTGTACATTATTTTTCTGTAGGAGTGTGTTTATAACTGTGTTGTAGTAGTCTTTTGGCATTCTGTATTGTAGCAGCAGTTCAGATTTAGGAGTGATTGCTTATGGGAGGCTTGTTTCTTCATTGTATATGATTCATGCCTCACTATTATGTATTGATTTGCTGATATAATACATGATGTTATGTCTCCATATTGGTCTACAATGATTATGAGCTGATTTAAACTGCTACTTTCAATTTTATGTTAATGTATTGATGCATCCCCATTTTGGGATATTACACGCACCGGGCGGGTGTGTTAGGAGCGCACAGTGTCCGGTGTGCCTATGTTTTGTGTGTTTTTTTTTATGTAATTTTTTATTTATTTAACCCTGTGCTGGTGCGAAGGGATTTCAGGGCGACCTGGTGCGTTGGCGACCCGATGCATCTAAGGGTGACCCGGGTGGTTTCAGTTTTCGCATGCTTTTTATGAGGCATCAGTGCAGAAGTTATGTAAAGTACCGGTGCACTACAGAAATACAACGCACCGAGCAGATGTGTATGGAGCGCACGGTATCTGGTGTGCCAATTTTTTAACTGCACTGGTTCTTTCTCGTGTTAAATGCACCGGTGCGTTGTACGCTGATAGGAGCATCGGACGAAATACATCCGCAAAAACCTCTGCCCACCAACCTCCTCTAGGAACCTATGCTAGAAATGGATGTCTAGGGTATTTTTATAAGGGGTTCCTCAAAAACATCCGCTAGAGGGTCTTTTCCTTGTAGTGCTTGATTTTCAACAGTAAATATCGTTCCACTAAGAAGAGAGCATAATTATTGATTGGTGCCCTGCAAGCCTAATACATCAGAGTAAAGAGAGCAAACCATACTAGTTTTCTTCTTAGCTTGTTCCACTTGATCTCGTGCCTTCTTTACTTTTGTCCTTTATTCCCTAAGTTGGGAAATTTTTTTTTCTTCAGTTGCATAAAGGTCTTTAAACCACTTCAGTAGTATCTGATGTTCCTATAAGGGTACTAATTCCTTTCTGCACTAGACCAATTCATGCTGAAATTGAATTAATTCATTGTGCAACTTCTCATTGGCATCCTTTTCTACTAGGGGAGTGTAGGCAGGTGTCACTTCTATTTGAGTCCCCTTATCTTTTGTAACTTCCAGATTAGTTTGCAGATAGGCTTTGACAGTGTGTATCAACTCCGTTTGTACAAAGGCTTCAACCTTATTCATTAACTCAGTCTATACAGAAACTTCAGTGGTATCTACTAAATTGGTCTGTACAGATGCTTTAGCATTGTCAATTAGGTCAATCTGTATAGAAATTTCAGTAGTATCTACCATTTGGGAAAAAAAATCTGTTTGGGTTGCCATGGTAGCCAATTCCTTCTCAAGATTCCGAGTCTTGTTTTCTTCTTTCAGTTGTTTCCTCAAAATTTTTATCATTTTTCTCAATATCTTGCACTTCCTGCTCATTTTCTTTAACTTATTCTTAGTTGATTTCTCTTTTAGGAAGGTCTTGGTAGGGGAAAGAGGAGAAGTGGCTTTGGTTTCAGAAATGGTTGTGCCAGTTCTAAGGTTATCAGCAATGGTGTTTTCTTCATGCACCCAAGGGTTTATTTCAGCATTGATGTCCTGACTTGTCGAGATAATATTTCCCTCAGGTGTTAGGGGAACTGTCTCAATGCTTGCATTTTGTTCTAATGGGACTGTCTCCTGACTGATTTCCAGATTTAGATATCCCTTTTGTCCAGTCTTCCCTACTCACCCATCCATTATAGGAGGGAGATAAAACCCTTAAATCCTATAAATCATCATGGTGGGGTAGTATTTCAGTGTGGCCAGAGCTGCTGGCAGTGGTAGACTGGTTCAACTGGTCCCTCTACCCCTCAAATTGTTCATATTGGCTTCCAATTTCACGAGATGCTCTCATTTTCTCAAGAACTTGAGCCATTTATTCTTCGTAGCCTTGTAAGGAGATATTTTGAGGGCTTAAAGGTGGTGTATGAGATGGTACCGCCTCATTTGGCAATGTAGAGGTGTCTTGCTGTAGTTGCAGCCTTTCAAACCGTCTCCATTTCTCTGGTTCTGTGGTCGAAACATGGGTCATTTTCCCTCTTGCTCTCCTGGGTATGGTTATTCTGGGAAGTTCAATCTCTGTTCTGACAAGGTTTTCCTCAAGGGCAGGCAGGACAGGATTAACAAAGATGTCCCAAGTTATCTAATTCTTTCCTAGCTCATGAATGATGATTAATTTAATCAAGCCATGGTGGCTGAAGACTGCTTGGGGGTTTTTGGATTTTCTATTTCAAACATCATTATTGTGCAATACAAAATTTAGGAAAAAAGGCAGATTAAGTGAATTTTTTCGCTTGAGAACAGCTAATAGTTTAAGTTGGCATGACTTTACCACATCCTAGCATCCATCGCATGTGATGTATCTTTGAATGAACACTACCAATTCTTGCCAAGGCTGCTGCAAGGAAGTCGGGTTAATCCCCTTCCCTTTTCATTCTAATGGTTCACCTGGGTCCTGGTACATTAAGATTGCTTCTTATAGAAGAACATGTTTTTTAATCCATCTCTCTCATTCTGTTGGTAGTCGAGAGACCTCAACAATGATTTCCTCGGTGACCGGTATAATCCTTCATCTGACTATGGTATGACCTTCTCGCAGTTTTTGTAGGAATTCAACTGTTATCTCTGTGTTAAACCCTTGTAGTCTGTGTAGATATGGAATCCATACAACTCGCTAGAGAATGGTGGGAGTTGATTCTGAGACTTGGAAGGTTGTGGGTTCACTGCAGAGAGAATCCCCCCCCCATGGCTAATGTGTTATCTGAACTAGTTCCTTCTTCTGTCTGCGTTTCTTCCGGCCCTGTTGGTTAAAACAAAACACTACATGCGAAAAAAAATGCAACCTCATATCGTAAATGCAATGATCTTTTAGTCCCATCAGCATTTCTGAAGGGAGTTGCGTGGGGAATTCACATGCTGATTCATTATGGATATTTGTACCCGCTCCATTAGGAGAAGGGAATCGACGGCCTTAAGCTCAAGAGAAGAGGAAAGATTGCAACAATCATGAATGCATACTATGAAAAATTCAAAAATCAGTAATCATCACAACTGTATGAGGGAAGGGAATCCATGGCCTTGGAGCTCAAGAAAAGTGGAGAGATTGCAACAATCATGAATGCATACGAGGCAACCGTTAGAAATTAGTAATCATCACAACTGTACATTAGGTGGAAATGACCGAAGAAGGGGAGAAAAGTGGGATAGAAATTATTATGACAGGATCTCCTATTTTGACGGTGTAGCATGACGGAAGCATGACAAGTGACAGATTATGATTGGTGTTGCCATCCCTTAATTCAAACATGAAAAGATAATTCATTCATAGTTAATTATGTGGGTAGGTAGTGATAACACTTATTCAAGTAATGCATTTATATCAGAAATGGATTAATAGAAAATAAGGTATATAAAAGTAATTGGCTATTGTTAGAAAAATACTTGCATACCACAAGCAAAGCCACTTCTGCCAGCAGGCGTTCATAGCGTCGACAGGGTTGCTATTTTAACCTGGAAATGAGCCAGAATACTCTATGTAAAAGTAGACATTTTTCTTATTTTATGGAGAGATCACTATGCTAGTGTGGTGGCCAGATAGTCAAAGTGCCACTCACTGGGATTGTAACAGAGTGATCAGGCCAGCTCGTGATGAGACCTCCCATCCTTCAAGAAATTTGAGTTGTCGAGAAGGTCACTACCCTAGAGTGTTGGCCATTGTGGGTATGTCACATGTTAAACGCTTATGATCATGGTAGGTTGGCTCATGATGAGACCCCCTATTCTCTCTTAAAAATTTTCATACAGACATAATATTTTCTTTTTGAAAATTAGAAATTTTTCTTATTTTATGGAGAGACCACTATGCTAGTGTGGTGGACAGATACTAAAAGTGCCACTCATTGGGATTGTAATAGAGTGATCAGGCTGGCTCATGATGAGACCTCCTGTCCTTCAAGAATTTTGAGCTGTAGAGAAGGTCACTACCCTGGTGTGTTGGCCATTGTGGGCATGTCACTTGTTAAACCCTTATGATCATGGTAGGCTGGCTCATGATGAGACCCCCTATTCTCTCTTAAAAATTGCACATAGACATAATATTTTCATGTTATTTATACATGAAGGGAGGCTCATTAACTCCTTAAGAGTTAGGGATGGTATGAGAAGTAAAAATAATGCAAATAGAATTAATACTCTTTATTCCTATATCCTCATGTCAAGGAGAATTACTACTTGAGAGTGTAGAAAGATATACCAGCAGAAGATTATGAAAATTAATTGTGTGATAATATGTTTGAACAAGAGATGTCTAGCCCTTCATTGCATAGATAAACCATGTCATCTTCCAGAGTAGATATTTCCAGAAAAGTTTCAAAGGATCACCATATTAGTAATATCACTGCTTTTCTCCTCTTCATGTGCCAATTCCCTTCCAAAAATGGATTTTATGGCAAGGGTGTGTAAAGAGGAGTGGATATTCGGAAGGACATCATCACAAACAAAACAAAAAAAAACATTCTTAGAAAAGAAATTAGTTGTTCCATTTGATTGAATAGAATAAATAAAATCACACAATAACACAGTAGTTCAATTGAATTGAACAACAACTATTCAATTCGATTGAACAACAGCTGTTCAAGATGTTCAAAGGTTTGAACAACAAAAATAAACACACAAAAAACGACTATTCAATTGAATTGAACAACAACTGTCCAATTCGATTAAAAGACAATTGTTCAATTGGATTGAACAAAAGCCATTTAAAGGTTTGAATAGCAAAATAAACACACAAAAACATGGCCATTCAATTTAATTGAATAGCAGCTGTTCAATTTGATTAAAAAACCATGTTTTTGTGTGTTTATTTTTATATTCAAACCTTTGAATGGTTGTTGTTCAATTGGATTGAACAACAGCCATTCAAAAGTTTTAATAACAAAATAAACATGCAAAAACACATCCGTTCAATTGAATTGAACAACACCTATTCAATTCAATTGAACATCAGCTGTTCAATTTGATTGAACAACAATCGTTCAAAGGTTTGAATAGAAAAATGAACACACAAAAACATAGTTGTTCGATTGAATTGAACAAAAGTTGTTCAATTGGATTGAACAGCAGCCATTCAAAGGTTTGAACAGAAAAATAAACACACAAAAACACAGATGTTCAATTGAATTGAATAACAACTGTTCAATTCGATTGAATAGTAGTTGTTCAATTGGATTGAACAACAACCATTCAAATGTTTGAACAACAACCGCAAAAGAAAGGATAAGAGAAAAATAATGTAGATGTGAGCATGAAGAAGAGATAGAATGTACAACAATGAGAAAAAATATAAATTGCAGGGGATATATATACAATATTTACAAGAGAAAATAAAAAATTTTCATGAACTTAAAGTTGTGGGGCCATCACCCCCTGCAGCTAAAATTTAGATGGTGGGATCGTCACACACTTGCTGGCAGAAAGACTCTTTTTTAAGTGGTTTGTGATAAAGGTGCACCTAGTTTCCATTGACTCTGAAGGTGGAGCTAGATCCATCTATGGTAGTCAAGGTAATGGTACAATTACTATGTACTTCCTAGATTTCGTATGGACCGAGCCACCTTGTTTGTAACTTACCTGGCATTAGGGGAATTTTGAGGTCTAAAATGGGCCTCCTACGAAAAATGTACAACAAAAATAAACTTTATAACAAACAATAAGATTTAAGATGATGATGTCAACCATGTGGGATGATTTACCATTTTTTAAATAAAAGGGTAAAAATATTAAAAAATAATAAAATAATAAAACTACTTTTTCAACTCGTATTTTCAACTTATCTCCTAAAATTTTTACTCAAATTTCGAGTGGGAGTACTCGTTGGATGCAAAATTTAATTCCTCATCCAAGGAGTACCCATGTTGCATACTTTCGTTGAACTCTACTAAACGAAAAATGAGAAATACATAAAAAACGTGACGAAAAATGAGAAATACATAAAAAACGTGATTACAATCACTCTTTTTTATGTATTTCTCATTTTTCATGCAGTAGGACCCATCGAAAGTATGAAACATGGGTAATCCTTGGATGAGGAATTAAATTTTGCATCCAACGAGTACTCCCGGTTGAAATTTGAGTAAAAACTTTGGGAGATAAGTTGAAAATATGAGTTGAAAAAGTAGTTTTTTCATTTTTCCCTCTAAAATTTGATGATGTCATCAAATCTTATTTGATTTTTTTCCACTATTATTTTATAATTTCCTTAGGAGGCCCATTTTAGACCTCAAAATTCCCCTAATGGAAGTCTTGGAATCTGGAGTCATAGAGAAGTGCCCAATATCCTTTCTAGAATGTCTTCTTTTTTATGAGGTTTTCATGCCACTTAGCTTGTTATTGTTGAAAAATTGTAGTGCATTACAGAGCAAGTAGTTGTGTTTCATCCAATTCATTTATTTGCTGGAGTCTTCTAACTTTGGCATTCGTCAAATCTAACCCCACTTCCTCGACTATTCTTAGAGTCTTTATTTCGAATTCGATAAAAAAATTTGGTTTCCTTCCAAATACTAGATGGTACAGAGAATATCCAGTGGTGTTTCACCATGTTTTGTGGTAAGCCCACATGGCCTCTGGTAGTCTAGTAGCCCAATCCCGGTGACGTGTTGAGACTATTTTAGTGAGAATTTCCTCAAGGACTTAGTTGGTGCTTTTGACCTACCCATTTGCATGTGGTTGGTAGGGAGAGGTGACTCTATGGGTGACATGGTGATTCTTCAGAGTGGCCATAATTTTATTTCCCACAAATTGTGCCCCTCCATTAGTTATCACTTCCTGAGGTAAGCCATATTGCACAAATAGCTCAAAAATAAAATTGATCACAGATTCTTTCACAACTCTTGATAAAGCTAATGTTTCTACCCACTTTGTCACATAATCTGTGGCAACCAGTATGTAGGTATTTTGATTTGATGGTGGATTGAATGGTCCAACGAAGTCCAGTGCCCACTATTCAAAAGGCTCCACTACTAATTATGGTTGTAATGGCATTTCGTCAACTTGGCTAGGGTGGATCATTATTTTGCAACTATTGCAGTCTTGGACATATTTCTTGGCATATTTAAAAATTGTAGGCCAATAATAGCCCATTTGCAATACTTTTTTCCCTGTCCTGCAATCTGCAAAATGGACACCAGATGGCTGATTCATGAATTTATTGCAGATCGCAGGATAGGGAAAAAAGTATTGCAAATGGGCTATTATTGGCCTACAATTTTAAATTCTTTTAACATTTGGCATTTTAAATTTGCAGAAGCAGATGGCTGATTCATGAAGTTATTGATTACATCATCTTTAGTTTGATCTTTGAACTAAAGTGCTTCAACTATTGTTAGCAGTGAACGGATGTTTTGTTCCCAGTATGTATGTGGCTTCTTGTGAATATTTACAGTGGTAGAATTGGTTTGGCAGGTGGGTAAATGAAAATATTTTTTATGGCATCACCTCTAGCAATGGTCATGCTTCTTGTCTTGCAGCCTATGTAAGCGTCAATTTTTGCTAACCAAGGTCAACCCAATATTAGGGGGTGTCCATCTAACCTAATTTTTGGGTTAATAATTAAAAAGTGTGTCAGATACTCCCATGATTCCACAGAAACCAGGATGTCCTGTAATATTCCTTTTGGCTTGATAATAGATCTATCAGCAAGTTCCAACAAGGTAGATGTGTGTTCTAATGTTGTTATGCCTAAATTCTCGCATGTTTCTGTAGTTAACATGTTGATGGCCACCCCTAAGTCAACTAATGTGTTCAAAAAGGAGTAGCCAGAGATTTTTACAGTAAATATGGGGTTCCCTGGATCCTTGTATTTGATTGGTGTTTATTTACCCAAGAGTAAGTCTGACAGTGCTCCCACCACATGAACAGTTGGTAAGGTTTTTTCTTTCCTCACATGTTTCTTTTCGCACAGCTCCTTAATTGTCTTGGCATAGATAGGAATGTCTTGTATAGCCTGCAGAAGAGGAATTTTAATACAAAGATTTTTTTAATTCCCCTAGGAGATCAAAATATGAAGAGACTATTGGTTTAGGCAACGTTAATCTCTAAGGGAATGGAGGGGAGGAAATAATAAGGTTTTTAGTGTGCTTTTGATCAATTGTGTCCCTCCCCTGCTTTACCTATGTTTCTGTCATATTTTTTTGTTTAGGTGCTATCGAAATTTCAGATTCAAGTTATGGCATGGTCGTATCTTCTTTAGGTGGAATAACACATCTTTATCTCAGCCTAAGTTCCCTATATTGCTTCTGTTCAATTTTGGGGTTTGGTTTTTCGACAATCTGGATTAGTTGAGACGGTTTGTTATTAGGATTAGGATTGGGTTGAGCTAGAAGTTGAGGACGCATAATAGGTTGAGGATTGTATTGGACTAGGTATGGAGCTAGTAACGTAGGTTGATTCTGAGCCCCTGTCCCCATCGATAGATTGGTCATTCCCAGGGGTCGTCGCCAGTTTTGATAACAATTTGTGTTTTGTGAAGTGGAGGTAGGCCACTGAGACAAGGAAAAATTGGCCAATTATTACTTGAAGAGGGTTGTGTTGGCTAAGGAGGCATAGAAAATGATTGGGATGGCTAGGTAGAAAAAGGTGATTGGTTCTGCCATGTTGTTGCAGGGTTCTGCTGATTAAATTATGGAGAAGAAAAGAACTAAGGCAGGTTTTGTGGCATACCTGGTCATGCTTGCCACTGTTGATGCTGGTTCATTAGATATACTGGTTCTGTCTCTTCTTATGCCTCTTTAAAAACTTCTTTAAACCCCGGAAGTGAAGGGAAATGGTCAGTGGCATGGTCCTTGGTACAAATAGCGCATGTCTGGACCATGTCTAATGGACATTCTCGTTGGTTGTGATTCTTCCGATAGCGTGGACAAAAAACACCCATGTTTTGTTCTATTATAGCTTGCTTATGCTTGGCTTGTAGGAAATCTAGCCGCGTTGTTAGGGTGCCCAAGATATTTTTGGGTATGTGTTATATTCTTTCCATGACTAAGCACGCGCGGGGGGGTAAGAGGGGGGGCAATAGCCCCCCCTTTGCACTAGGCGCAATGGGGGGGTCACAGGGGGGGCGGTAGGCCCCCCTGTCGGGGTCTGGAGCAATGCCCTGGCGAACATTTTTGGTCCTTAATTTCCGGTGGATAGTCCGCACCCATGGTTTTGTGCATGGTTTTGCACATGGTTTTGGGGTACGATGGTTTTCGGCCCTTGGTATTTTTGTAGATGCAGTTAAGGGAACTATGGTTATGTTCTAATCGAGGGTTTATGGATTGGGGTTTATGTATGCTTCGACATGTATATATATGTGTTGTAACACTAAAAGGAATATAATGAAAAATCAAGCTGGTCGTCCCGATTTGGGATCTAGGGGAAAATCTCTGTGTTTCTCTATTTTATGTTTTATGCTCTCGCTATTGTTTATTTATTTTTATAAGATTCGTGTGTAGATAATTTCTGTTCAGGGTTAAAACCTACATTTGGTATCAGAGCTATTTCGGCTTCAAGGGGACGCCTTTGTTGTTGAGGGTTTTTTGCTCGGGCCTGTGGTAGACCCTGTGCAGTGGGAGATTTGCGGGATCGATTCTTGCGGTGAAAGAATATGGCGAGCGGCGGAAAGATAGAGATCGAGAAATTTAATGGTCAGAGTTTTGAGTTGTGGAAGCTCAAGATGGAGGATCTGCTGGTGGATAAAGATCGGTGGATGCCTCGTCAGTGGATCACGGTAGATCGGAGTACTAAACCAACGACAATGTCAGATGAAGACTGGAAGAAACTGGATCGGAAGGCTAAGAGCACAATACGGTTGTGTGTCTCAGATTCAGTATTGTTGAATGTATTTGGGGAAGCTACGACGAAGAATTTGTGGGAAAAACATGGGACTTTGTACCAATCTAAGTCTCTGGTGAATAAGTTGTTCTTGCGAAAAAGCTGTATAACCTGAGGATGAAGGATGGAGACTCAGTGACAGATCATCTGAACGCCTTCAATACTATGGTAAGTCGGCTGTCATCTGTTGATATTAAAATCTCGGATGAAGATAAGTGCATCAGTTTTTTGTGTTCTCTACCAGACTCGTGGGATAGTCTGGTTATTGCAATAGGTAGCAATACAACTACCTTGAATTTTGATGACATTGTCTTAGCCTTGCTGTCGGAGGAAATGGTAGAATATGGAGAATTCGAAATGGAGATGCCTTATCTGTACGAGGAAGGTCCCAGAATAGAAACAAGAATAAGGTTTCGAGTGGGAGATCTAAATCTAGAGGGAGATCTAAATCTCCTGGAAAGTTTGTAAAGGTGTGCTGGAAATGGGGAAAGGAAGGGCATTACAAAAAGTACTGCAGATCTAAAGCTCCTAAGAAAGGAAAGGGATCTGATGATGCTCCTTTTGCAGATGCAAAAACCACCTCGGATGAAGGTCGGGATGTGTATTTGGATTCTTATTCAAATACACATGTAGATCATGAGTCATGGTTGATTGACTCAGGTGCATCCTTTCACTTCACTCCCCATAGGGAGTGGTTCTGCGAGTATGAGAAATATGATGGTGATGTCTTCCTAGGGGATGATAGGAAGGCCAGAATTGTCGGACGTGGAAAGGTCAAGCTGAATCTACAAGATGGAAGGATTAGAACACTTCCTGGTGTTCTGCATATTCCTGCATTGGCTAGAAATCTGATTTTTGTAAGCAAGATGGATGATGCAGGTGTAAAAACAGTGTTCGATAAAGATGCCTACAAGATGGTTCGGGGAGCACTGGTATTAATGCGAGGAGTTCGAACTAGAACTTTGTAAAAGCTACAAGGTAGCACTGTTATTGATGGGTGTAACAGTTCTATGGTTCCTGAAAGTGGAGTGTAAAGCCTAGCTATCTCTGGAGAAAAGACCATGTTATGGCATCAAAGGCTTGGACATATTGGAGAGAAGGGCCTTCGGATTCTGCATAGAAATGGTATGGTAGAAGGTATGTCTAATTTCTCTCTGGATTTTGATTTCTGTGAACATTGTGTATATGGGAAGCAGAATCGGGTGAGTTTTCCTTCTGGTGCTAAGAGGGAGAACAAGATATTAGAACTTGTGCACAGTGATGTGTTTGGACCTGTGTCAGTTCCATCATTAGGAAAGTTTGTGTACTATGTTTCATTCATAGATGAATTCTTAAGGAATACATGGATATATTTCTTGAGGAAGAAATCTGAAGCTTTTGACAGATTTAAAGAATTTAAGGCTTTGGTGGAAAACCAGACAGAGAAGAAGATGAAGGCGCTGAGGACAGATAATGGTGGGGAGTTATGTAAGAAGGAATTTGAAGAGTACTGTAAGAAGTGTGGTATAGCACGATAGAAGACTACTCCATACACACCTCAGCAAAATGGAGTTGCAGAAATAATGAATAGAACATTGATGGAAAAGGCAAGAATCATGCTTAGTGGTATCGGGTTAGGACAAGAATTTTGGGCAGAGGCAGTGGAGACTGCATGCTATCTGGTTAACAGATCACCTTCATCAGTGTTGGAGGATAAGACTCCACATGAGGTATGGACTGGTAAGAAACCCTCTCTCTCACATCTAAGGGTATTTGGATGTGATGCATATGTACATGTTCCAAAGGAGAAAAGGACCAAGTTGGATAATAAATCTGAAAGGTGCATCTTTATTGGGTATAAGGATGGTTTAAAAGGTTACAAGCTTTGGAACCCGGAAACAAGGAAGGTTGTGTACAACCGAGATGTAGTGTTTAGAGAGGTGAAAGATGTTGTTAAACATGAAATCATACCAAAGGAACCTGAGAAGATAGAGTTTGAGCTAAAGGAGGATGAATCAGACTCTACAGCAGAAGAAGATTCAGAAGAGGAAGAGCCACAAACTCCAAATTTGAGAAGATCAGTTCGAGAAAGAAGGCAACCAGAAAGGTATAGTCCATCTTCTTTCTTTTCAGGTTTTGCCTTAATTATAACTGATGATGATCCCAAAACTGTTAGGGAGGCAGTAGATTCAGAGGATGGAAAACTCTAGAAGAAGGCCATGGTTGATGAAATGGCATCCTTGGACAAAAATGAGGCATGGGATCTGGTGGAGTTTCCGGCTGGAAGGAAGCCCATCGGGAGAAAATGGGTGTTTAAGAAGAAGATGAATGTAGAAGGCAAGGTGGAGAAATACAAAGCTTGGTTGGTAGCAAAAGGTTATTCCCAGGTGCCGCGAATTGATTTTGGTGATATTTTTTCTCCTGTTGCCAAGGTTACTTCTATTAGATTACCTTTATCTGTTGCTGCTGCATTTGATTTTGAGATAGAACAGATGGATGTGAAGACAACATTTCTTCACGGGGATCTAGAAGAGGAGATCTACATGAAGAAACTTGAAGGCTTTATGGTGAAGGGTAAGAAAGAACTGGTATGCAGGTTGAAGAAGTCTCTGTATGGGTTAAAACAGTCACCAAGGATGTGGTATCAGAAATTTGATACCTATATACGGGGACTTGGCTTCACCGGAAGCAAGGAGGATCACTGTGTTTATTTTAAATTAATTGGTGACCGTGTTATTTATTTGGTCTTGTATGTGGATGATATGTTGTTGATTGGAAATGACAAAGAAATTATCCAAGATTTGAAGACCCAACTATTCTCCAAATTTGACTTGAAGGATCTTGGTGCTGCAAACTATATTTTGGGCATGGAAATTAAGAGAGATCGGGCAAAGAGGACGCTCTGGTTAAACCAGAGGAAGTATGTCAAAACTATATTGCAAAGGTTCAATATGCAGGATAGTAAACCGGTGAATGTTCCTATTCCTGTAGGGGTAAAACTGTCTGCTAAACAGTGTCCCAAGACACAAGAAGAAGAGGAGTATATGTCCCGTGTTCCATATGAAAGTGCAGTGGGTAGCCTGATGTATGCAATGGTCTGTACTAGACTAGACATTGCACATTCAGTGGGAGTATTGAGAAGTTTTATGTCAAACCCATGAAAGGAGCATTGGACAAAAGTGAAGCGAGTTTTCAGATATTTACGTGGCACTAGTGATTATGGCTTGTGCTACCAAGGAAGACCAGGATTGGAAAGAATGTTGGACATTCATGGTTTTGTTGATGCAGACTGGGCTGGAGATATGGACCAAAGAAGATCTACAAGTGGGTATGTGTTTAGCCTATTTTGAGGCGCAGTTAGTTGGGTGAGTAAAAGACAGTATGTAGTGGCTCTTTCAACTACAAAGGCAGAATACATAGCAGCCACTCATGAAAGCAAGGAAGCAATTTGGTTGCAGAGATTGTGTTCAAGTATGGGGTTGGTACAACAAGCTATAAGGATAGAATGTGATAGCCAAAGTGCAATTTTCTTGGCTAAGAACCCTGATTATCATTCAAAGACAAAGCACACTGATGTTCAATATCACTTTGTTAGAGATATGGTTGAGGCTAAAAGGGTGTTGTTGGTAAAGGTGGACACTTTGAAGAATGTTGCAGATGCATTGACGAAGTCTGTGAGCACTCAAAATTTCTCTTGGTGTAGAGAAACAATGGGTGTTGAAGAATTGGGCCAATGACTAAGCTCTCCTGTGCCCCCCCATGGAAAGAAAACAACAAGTGGGATAATGTTGGGTATGTGTTATATTATTTCCATGACTAAGCACGCGTGGGGGTGTAAGAGGGGGGGGGGTCACAGGGGGGGCAGTAGGCCCCCCTGTTAGGGTCCAGGGCAACACCCCGGCGAAATTGTTTGGTCCTTAATTTCCAGTGGATAGTCCGCGCCCATGGTTTTGTGCATGGTTTTGCACATGGTTTTAGCGTACGATGGTTTTCAGCCCCTGGTATTTTTGTATATCCGGTCAAGGGAACTATGGTTATGTTCTAATCCAGGGTTTATGGATTGGGGTTTATGTATGCTTCAACATTTATATATATGTTTTGTAACACTAAAAGGAATATAATGAAAAATCAAGCTGGTCGTCCCGATTTGGGATCTAGGGGGAAATCTCTATGTTTATCTGTTTCATGTTTTATGCTATCGCTATTGTTTATTTTCTGTTATAAGATTCATGTGTAGATAATTTTTGTTCAGGGTTAAAACCTACAGATATCAATTTTAAAATCTTCTAAATGATTACAAAATTCTGCTCTTGTCACATTGCCACCAGACTATTTATAATTCCTTGTAGCTGAGTCTCACCCGGTTGGCCTACTTCATGTACTACCTCGAGAACACCTGATGCACAGTGCAATGATGTCATCATATTATTATTGATAGATGTCCCATTTTCCCATTATATTAAGTGTTTCTACCCATTCTTCTTTCATTCCCTTAATCATTGTTGCTTTTAAGATATATTTAGATAGTGTAGTATATGGCGATCTTTGCAAATTATATTGAAATATTTCAACGTATTCTTCTAACGTCTCATTGTCCCTTGTAGACATATTTAATATTTCCTCTTTAAATTCTCGAGTCTGACAGTAGTCTTGATATTTGTTAAGAAAAGAGTTTTTCATCTGATCCCAACTATTAATGGTTCCTCAACCGAGCCTCATAAACCAATGTAATGTTGTCCCCTTCAAAGTAGAGGGAAATAATTTAAATTTCTGAGGGTCAGTGGTGTAGTCATATCCCCTACATAAGACATCAAATTCAAATAATAATTCATCTGGATCTTCCGAGGTCAGCCCATGGAAGGTGGGGATGTTTTGTAATGGAATGGCTTTCATAGGGGCATTTGCGGCCATATCAACAATAGGATACTCCAATGTTGATGTGTACCTCTGATTTTGGTTGTTTTCCATTTGATCAAAGATATGCCAGTAATATTCAGGGATTTCTTGTTCCGAGGGAATAATCTAAGTGGAATTAGGGAGTGGACGTGGAGGAAGCCTTACAGCACTTCCCCGATCTCGGATACTGGGTGTCTTTGTCTCAACCACTCTCTCAAGGGATCTAGGCTCTGGAGTTTTTACTTGTACTACATTGCTGGTTTCTCCCTCTCCTTCCTACAAATTGCAATAATTTCCCTCTCTCGAAGGTTCATGACATACGTGATCAGTAGTCTTAAGGCTTTGTTCAGACCCTTTTGTTTCACTATGAATCTCGGCATGGGATGCAAATGGTGAGGATAATGCTTGAGGGAGTGTAGTAAGACTCTAAGTAGGAATCGTTCTGGGTCCTACAGATGCCTGGGATTCAGCCTTCTTAATAATTTTGTCTATATATGTTGTTTTGCCAAGGACCACCGATCCTTTCAGTTTTGTGGATTTAAGTGGGGGATTTTGATCTAATTCTATCTTTTTTTTCCTATTCATAAAAACAACACCTATCCTACTAACCTCTGCACAATTGCTAAGAAGTGGGCTTCAGAGCAAGCGTTTTTATTGCAGATACGTAGGCTCTTACCTCTCGTTTTCAATACCCAATTCTTTCACAAAAAAAGAAAAAATAAAGGACATCGCTCTTAAACACTCTCCCTAGCAACAACGCAAAAATGTTGGGTCATAAAGATGACTGTTTAAAGGTAAACTCAATGCTTCTCATTAATTATCAACCCAGGGCAAGTATTTTTATTTCAAGAGTGTAAGCACAATATATGCAAGTGACATCGGAGGTTGACTACTCTAAATTGTCATAAGGAAGATTGTCTAATTCTCGAAGTTCAATCAAATCAACTTGGAAGTGAATTATGAAATGCTTCTGATTCTTCAAGGGAGATAAATCTGTTCTAAGCCTATGCAGAAATAAATACTTAGGACTAAAATAATAAACTGCAATTGAACAACACACTTTGATGAAATGAACAACAATTCTAATAAATTGAACAACAATCAATTATTCTAAATTTTTCAATGGAATTATCTTTTAATAAACTAATGACATCCTTTTGAATTAAACATAAAATGAATGCTCATAATGATGATGAAAATATCCAAACATTAACTCTATGTGGGATTGAACAACAATCATGTTGAAACTAATCTAACAATTGTAAAAGCATTGATTTCAGATAAGAAGACATGAATGGTAAAATAGTCTAATGAAAATGAAGCTATAGCATCTCACGTTCACAATTAACCAATTAAACGAAGTATTATAAAATATAATTGATAACTGGAAACAAAAATTCTGTAAATAAACATATAGCACAGAAGTAGCAGAAGAACCCCCAGGGCTGGGCCCAAAGCCACCAGAAGCCTACTGCTAAGGAATACTTAGAGGTTTTCTATTACAAAAACTCCAAATTATTTATTAATCCACAGAGAAATATATTAGTACAACTTGACGATTATGTCCCAATACGTCTATTACAGGAAGATATAGTACAGTCTACCCATCTTGCTCATCTTCAACCTTTTATAGTTTAAAGGTGAATTGAAAAGTAGTTACAGATCCTTCTCGTTATGGGACCCTACTTCTTCGTGGCTATTGTTTGAGTACTCCAAGTGTGGACGTTCCTCTCCATATTCTGTTGATTCATAGGAGCCGATATGATTCTGTTTCCATTCCTTGTCGGCTATCTTTTAGTCATTATCAGTTTGGTTGTTTTGCTTCCCTATCAATAAAGATAGTGAAAAGTCAGTTCTTACATTATTAAACACTCCTTTTATCATTAGTCCACTCCACCCTCTATTTACATTCTTTTCCTTTAATTTATTTCTAAGATGAAGGGAAAATGCATAAAATTACATGACAAATCGTGGTAAATATGGGGTGAAATGTACCTTCTTCTTGACCTTGTTAGGTCCCCGTAATTTGTTAGATTGGTGAGAACAAATGAACAGGGGTAACATCAAACTAGTATTTGGAGTCCTAGTACCTAGCCTTCCTGGACTCAGAGAGGGCTCTCTCTATTTTTTGCAAAGCATGTGAACTTGTTTTCTTTTAGGGTTGGATTTTAGGCTAGTTGTTAAGTTTAGGGTTTGTTTTTTTGTTTGGGTTGGGTAGGTGATCAAGTAGAATAGTTGGAGTTAGAGATATTCAAGCCCTTGGGCTATGGAGTCTACAAAAGGTCATGGACATTTCAACAATGAATGAGGGTGCATCACAGGGTAAATCTAACATGGTCAAATGGATCTTCAAGGTTTTTGTGAGATGAAATGAACATCAAGTTTGTGAAAATAGTAGGTGCAAAAGGGCAGTTAAGAATCCTTGAAAAAATACCTTTAAAAAAGAAGGATCTTTTAACACTAATCAGAATAAATAAGTAATCATAAGATAGAGCAAACCAATAAATCTTTGATTAAACTAAAGCAAATAAGAATTTAAGAAAAACAATCTAGTGAACTATAGAAGGTAAGAAACTTGTATAACTTCTAGTGATTTCACCTTCAAGATTAGAAAAAATTTAAGATAGACATATAACATAGATCAAAGTAGAGGGAAATCCTAAATATCATTGATCATAACCATAAAGACCTCCAAGTCAACCTTTCAATAATGGACAAAGGGCATGATCAAAACATAAACCTCTTTGGCTAAACCTGTAATGTTCCCAAATTTTAGCCTCAAGCTAAAATGAACATTATAGTTTGCATATTTTTATTTTGTTGAATAAAATGGGTAAGGAGACCCCTTAACCCCCTTATATGGAGAAATAACACTCCTTGTGTGAAAGGAGGGTGAGTAAGAAGCTGGATTAAGCACCTAAGGGTGTGAACATGATCGGGATCACTTTGATTTAGCCATCTTTGACTAAGTCAACAATGTTGTCCAAGAGAGGGTATCTCCATGACAAGGCAGCGCAGTTTTAGAGGAGGCTCCACTTGCATGAGCTAGGTGGCAAGTGTGGATGGGACCCATGGTGAGAGGAGTTCATTTTCTTTATAAGGAGGAGATGGAAACCCATTTTTCATTACGCATTAGCTTATCATTTTTGTTAGGTCTGCAAAGACTTGCATACCCGGGCTGTTTAGTAGGGCTGTAGTGTTCTTGAACCCAAGGGTGTTCCTGGTTGGGAATCCCTACCTCATCCTCAAGGAAGGAGAGTTTTTTGTGCTCCATTTCCTCATTCTGTAATTTGGCCAAGCTTCCACCTACAGTTGCAACGTTTTCCTGTTGGGCAGAAAATGTTGTGTTGTTGGGTGCAGCAACAGAGGAACTCATAGAGTAATTCTTTAGCTTGTTCTTCGGTGGAGATCTTGTATATTATTTGGAGGAGTAGCAGAGGAGACTCCCAGGAAAAATTTTAGATCTTTGGCACTTGGCCAACCATTCACCATATCTCACAGTGCAGTCTAGGGCTAGAACTGCATTATTTTATGTAGGCAATTGCTGGAGAGTCATTTGAGCTTATCAGGAGGAGTGTTTTTGAGAAAAAGGGATTATCCCTTTGCTTGAGAACATTATCAGAGGAGGGAATGATTATTTCAGATTTGCTACAACCTCATTCTTATTTTGATTCAGTTGCAGTGACAATTTATTTGTCACATTGTGCATTTTCCGGCATTTCTAGCAATCTCTCCTAGATTGGCTAGAAATCTTGTATTAGAGCCCCTTCTTCCCTTCTTGGGAATTTATTTGTACATTTTAGCCATGTTTCATGTATATGCATCTATAGCAGCAGCTAATTTAATATAGACAGCGTTGTCACTGCTCTCCGGCATTTTGAGCAGTTGCAGCAACTCATGTATTTCATAGTTTGATCATTGGAGGTTGATTCCAATAGCTTGAGTGGCTTGTCCCTCAAGATATTTATGTATATTGTAGCTGATATATTAATAAAAATGATGGCTATATCATATTCCATTTATTTATATGTACATATTTGTAGGGTTTCCTGATTATACTCATATGTTATTGTAGGTTCTCTCTTTGAGCATTCTTTAAGGGATCTAGTTTAGGGAGATTTGAATAACCCATCTAGAGTCATTTATTTGGGCTAAAATTCTGGAAGAGAAGTTTTTAATGAGTTAATAAGGGGATCCAAGCCCCCTTACAGCTTATTTTTGCATTGCCTTCCTTATACAACATCCCCATGGACCATATTGCAAAAATTCCTAAAAAAGGGATATTACAGTGGTATCAAAGCATCAATCTTGGCTCAGCCTATGTAGCCCAAGATAATATGCCATTTGAAGGTGAATCTCCTCACTTAGAAGATGAAATGTACAAAGGAAACCAGAAAAGAGGAATGACGGAAGAGGAGGTCTCCCTTCTTCTTTTCCAAACCATGGAGGGTATCATTGAAGATCTTGAGGAGATAGAAAGGGAAAATTGCAGAAAGTTTCTAAGAGGGTTTGAAGATGAAGAAAGACATATCTATTATTATGATGGGTGTGAGAATTCAGCCACACATGTAGATCTGCAACACAGTTCATTGCCCAATTGCACTGCAGGGAGAATGGAGGAAGAAGATGAGGCTATTGGAGGAGCAGCGCTGCAACTCAAAAGTATGGCTCATGGTTGGTGGTTTGAAAATTATATTTCATGTTATCATGCAAATGTAGAATCATATGATGGATTCACTAAAGGGTTGATGAGAAAATTTAAAGGAAATCACTGTGAATCTCTATGTATCAAAACATCAAAAACTTTGCATGCATTGGAGGGAACCATGCAACAAACTCCATTCCATATTTCTGAAGGGGAGGTAAACATGTATGATGGCTTGCTAAGGGCAAGATACCCATTGTGTGAAGGGCCCTCTTCCATTTTTGAAGTCATGGAGGTAATTCCTTCAAGAGATGACAAAGATCTAGGTTCTTTCCTTGATGATGAGGTAATCTCACTTATTGATGGGGAGGATGAGCACAAGAGAACCAACAATGCTGTCATATTGGGAGGAGATCCATCACCACATGGAGGTGAAAGGGGAACCATTTCTTCTATTAGAGGAGCCCTTGTGTCTTTACAAGGAGTTCCAAGTATTTTAACATGTGGGAACCATGGCACAATTTCGGAGTCATATGTAGCAGTTATTGGGGATTGTGAGGTGGAGGAGGAAGAGAAGGATTAGAATCAAGGGTTGATACACCCTTATCTATTCCAAAAAAAATTTGCACAAGAGAAGGAGACTGTACAATGAAGTGAAGAGAGGGACAAATTAGTCCACTCATACATACAGTCCACTTCTGAACTTGATGTCTCACTGAATGGAGGCATTCCACCTGGGAGACCACATGATCTAGAGTTGATGAGGGGCATCTTGTCATTTGGTTCACCACTCTTGGATTTTAGAGAGGTGAAGACATTGGAGGAGTCCAGCACAACGCTGAGAGTTTGGGATAGACTCAAAGAGGAGGGCAACACTCTCTCATTTTCAGCATCACCACTCTCATTACCCATAGTGCGCTGACAGAGATTGCTGCAGGGATGGAGGATAGCATCTTCATGATGCAGGATGACTGCTCCACAGATTTGAAAAGGAAGAGGATAATTCCTTTGAGGGAGGAATCATTCATACATAGGAGTGTATGTAGGCCACTCATGCTTAATTTGGCCTAGCTTGGGAGATTCCTTGTGGATGACAGCTTCTCATGGGTGGCCAACTTCCGAAGGACACCATCACTATTTGAGCATGAGAAGTTGCATGATGGGCATGGCAAGCATTCTGGAGGTTGAATTTGGCATGGGGGATGTCAAAGTAGCAAGCAGCAGCATGAGGGGAGCATCACATTGCATATTACCAGCGCTGTCTCTGAGGAGGATTGATCCGTATTGGAGGTCTCAGCTTTCGGTAGAGTACTCCAAGGATCTAGGTGCATGCATGATTTTGGATGACCCGAATGGAGATGACAGGTACATGGTGGATGATATGGTCATCTATTATTATGATAGAGTCTTCTTGAATAGGGCTTCTAGTCTCAAGGAGAAACTATTACATGCAACACATAAGGAATTTCTAGCTATGCACTTTGATGCATATTTTTCTTTGCTAGAGGAGTTCATTTGGGAGGGAATTTAGCATGATCTATATCAGCATATGGATAGATGCATAGGCAATATGATTTTGGAGAGGTTGGCACAACCATTTCCCTACTCATTGGAGGTGAGGGAGAGCATTCAAATGAGCCATTTCAGCTCAAGGACCATAGTACACGGTAAAGGAGGTATATACTCTCATTTTGATTTACCTTTATTTACTTCATATGAGCAGCTTTATGGGCTAAGGATGATAACATATCCTTATGCTCCTTATTATGATGTACTTGTGGCACATTGCAGCAATGGGAGTGGCTATTTTTATGATGGTTTGTGGAGGAAGCCACATATTTCTTGGTGTGCATCAATGGCACCAATTTGTACTTTCATGTTCTCACCTTATGAGGTGTTTGTGGCAACAAACAAGTGGTTGGGAAAGAACTTGTTGTTTTTAGTTTTGATGCAGGTAAGAGGTGCATTGTGTTGGTACCATGAGTGGAGTAGTGACCCACTCTCTAGTTGTCTTATGGCAGTTTGTTTTCATTGCATATTGCCTCCCTGTATTGCTGATGCTTACACATTCACAAGGAGCACTACCGTGAGAGTGTTGTATATATTGGGACAACCCATTGGGAGCATGACCCTCCCCATTGTAAATGCTTTATATTGTAGGAGACACCATGGGAAAACCATGATTGCCACATTGCTACTTTTCTCTTCTTGTGGGAAAAACCCCTTGGAGAACTTGAGGGGGCATTTCATGGCTGATTTTCTTGATGAGGGAGCTTGGGCCATCCTTGGAGGCCATACCATTTCAGCCCAAGGACATATGTAGCCCCATGTGTACCAAAAATGGAGAGAGAAACATATTGGGACTCAAAAGCCCAACTCTCCATTCAACCCGAACACATTACATGAACCAGGGGTTGAGATTTTTATTTGGATGATAGCATGGATGAGAGGATCATCATTGGGGACAAATTTTTCCAATGCATGTCATCACTCCTACCTTGACGAGACCATAGCACATCAAGAATGTTACCACCTACACCTTCTATCTTTCCATGATGTGCACCATTCCGGTTTGCATACTTGGGAGGAAGCATTGGAGGACAGATTTGTTGCGAGATATCTTGAGCAGTGGTGGAGATTGTTGATGAGGAGGCCACAAGAGAAAATGGGGAGAAATTTTGTTCTCTCTATGCAGTTTCTTGAGGACAAGAAACATGTGGGAGGGGAGGATTGTAATGTTCCCAAATTTTAGCCTCAAGCTAAAATGAACATTATAGTTTGCATATTTTTATTTTGTTGAATAAAATGGGTAAGGAGACCCATTAACCCCCTTAGATGGAGAAATAACACTCCTTGTGTGAAAGGAGGATGAATAAGAAGATGGATTAAGCACCTAAGGGTGTGAAGATGATCAGGATCACTTTGATTTAGCCATCTTTGACTAAGTCAACAACGTTGTCCAAGAGAGGGAATCTCCATGACAAGGCAGCGCAGTTTTAGAGGAGGCTCCACTTGCATGAGCTAGGTGGCAAGTGTGGATGGGACCCATGGTGATAGGAGTTCATTTGACTTATAAGGAGGAGATGGAAACCCATTTTTCATTATGCATTAGCTTATCATTTTTGTTAGGTCTACAAAGACTTGCATACCCGGGCTATTTAGTAGGTTGTCGTGTTCTTGAACCCAAGGGTGTTCTTGGTTGGGAATCCATACCTCATCCTCAATGAAGGAGATGGTTTTGAGCTCCATTTCCTCATTCCAACATTTGGAAAAGCTTCCTCCTACAGCTGCAATGTTTTCCTGTTGGGCAGAAAATGTTGTGTTGCCAGGTGTAGCAACAAAGGAACTCATAGAGTCATTCTTTGGCTTGTTCTTCGGTGGAGATCTTGTATATTATTTGGAGGAGAAGCAGAGGAGACTCTTGGGAAAAATTTTAGATCTTTGGCACCTGGCCAACCATTCACCATCTCTCACAGCGTAGTCTAGGGCTGGAACTGTGTTATTTTATGTAGGCAGTTGCTGGAGAGTCATTTGAGCTTATTAGGAGGAGTGTTTTTGAGTAAAAGGGATCAGCCCTTTGCTTGAGAAAATTATCAAAGGAGGGAATTAGTATTTCATATTTGCTATAGCCTCATTCTTATTTTGATTCAGTTGCAGTGACAATTTATTTGTCACATTGTGCATTTTCCGACATTTCTAGCAATCTCTCCTAGATTGGCTAGAAATCTTGTATTAGAGCCCCTTCTTCCTTTCTTGGGAATCTATTTGCATAGTTCAGCCATGTTTCATATATATGAATATATATTGATAGCTACTCTAATATAGGCAGCACTATCACTGCTCTCTGGCATTTTTTGCAGTTGCAGCAACTCATATATTTCATAGTTTGATCATTGGAGGTTGATTCTGGTAGCTTGAGTGGCTTGTCCCTCAAGATATTTCTGTATATTGTAGCTGATATATTAATAAACATGATCGATATATTATATTCCATTTATTGATATTTACATATTTTCATAGTTTCATGATTATGCTCATATGTTTTTGTAGGCTCTCTCTTTGAGCATTCTTTAAGGGATCTAGTTTGGGGAGATTTGAATAACCCATCTAGAGTCATTTATTTGGGCTCAACTTCTGGAAGAGAATTTTTTAATGAGTTAACAAGGGGATCCAAGCCCCATTACAACTTATTTTTTCATTTCCTTCCTTATACAACGTCCCCATGGACCATATTGCAAAAATTCCTGAAAAAGGGATATTACAAAACCTAATCAGTGATACTTCAAAGAAAGATCTTAAGAAAAATGTTCAAGTAACATCAAACAAGCAGGGATAACCATAAAAAATCTTTGATATATACTGTATTGAATCATTCATAAGATAACCAAACATAAGTGGGTCTAGAGAGCAACTAAGAATTATCTAAACTGACCTAGCAGAGGAAAACATAGAGGCAATAGAGGACAAACAGAGCTAAGGTGCCTCTGAACAACATTTCTTAGTATAAAATTTTTGTCTTAATACAAAATAGAAATATGAAACATAATTATAATAGAGGAAAAAATGAACTAAATAGGAACACATCACCACTAACTATGCTCAGGGATCCTGCAAGCAAGCCTTCTTCAATGTCAAGCAAGCCAAGCCATCCACAAACACCAAAAACCAATTTCTCTTCAATATCCAAAATCTATGTATTACTCACAAGAGTCATCAAAAACATTTACAATAAGGCCCTCATTCTCTATTTATCTAGAAAAGGAGGGAAAAACCCTAACTAGGGTTTGAAAATATCATAAATACCCATAAATAGCATTTATGTCCAAGAGACCATGAAAGGACCAAGGCATAAAATATCTAATGAAATAAATGTAAAAATAACTCCTAACACCTAACTTTGGAGTGATTTTCCCCAAAAAACACTAAAATATCATTTTTCCATAAATGAGTCTATTTTGTTGACTTTTGCGCATAAGGGTGTAATAGTGAGGTCTGAAGGCGTAGCGCCTGCATAGGAAAACTGGGTCCACGTGCAACAAAGTTTTGATGGACTTCCCGATGTCAGAATTGGCTCCGTGATGGCTCGTTAGAAAGCCTGTTGAGTCTAATTTCCAAAAATTCCCTTTTTTTTATGATTGGGCTCCATTAACATGTTATAAAAGTAAATTTCCCAAGGTTTCTCAAGGCGTAGCGCTAGCCCTGAAAACATGGCAGAAAGGTGAAAATTGGCATGTTTTTGGGCCTTTTGAAGGAAAAAAACTACTCCAAATGCTCTGAAATTTGGTTTGAATAGTTTCCTTGGGCTGGTGAATCCAAAAATGTAAAATTTACCTCCATTAGATGCCTGTAGGAAAAGCGTAGTGCCAAGGGTGCTGCGCTTTTGGCCCTTAATATCAGTCAAAAATCCAAAAATGTCAAGAACTTGCCAAAATTTGCAATTATCTTCCTCATGGGGTTTGGGAGGCCTATAGAGAAGATTAAGCAAGGATTCCAAGGTTTTCTTGTTCTTCTGCCTCCTTGAGTGCTTGTATTTCAGCAAGGGCTCCTTTGAGCTTGACCTTTGCAAATTTGTTCTTCAAGGCCAAGTGCTTGGCCATCTTTTGCTGTAGGCCAAGGTCCCTTTGTGTCTTCTTCAACTGCTTGTTTTCATCCTTATAATACTCAATGATATGCTTTGCCATGCCAAGCTTTCTTTGTAGGTCTCTGATCTTAGCATCCTTGCTTTGGAGCAACATGCTTGTAACCCTCTCCTCATCTTCATTTTCCCTGTCAAGGTCAATAAATTCAAATTTTTGTTTAGTTCCATGCTTACCTTTCTTATCTCAAACAATGACCTTTTCTTTTCCTTTGTCTAGCTCCTTGTTGATGTGGAAGGCATGGCCTCTTTCCTTTTGGAGGCTACAAACACATGCCTTTCTCCTCTTCAGTTTGTCAAAGTAAGAGGTTCAATATTGTTTACCTCAGTGCCATATGTCCTGCTTCCATCTTTGTTTGGCTCACTGAATTCTTGGCTCACTTCTTCATTTGTATCCTTCATGCTGTCATCAATGCCTTTGTCAACACTATCAGCCTTACTATCCTTTGCACTGCTCTCTGCACCATCATCATTTCCACTGTGAGCCTCATTGTTTTTACTGTCCTCATGGCCATCATGACTGCTGTCATGACTGACACTACCTCCCTCATTACTGTTTCTTTCCTTATTTTTGTGATTTTCACTTTTATTATTAGCCTCTTCATTTTATTCATTGTTATCATCATCTTCACTGACAATTTGGTCCTTTGTGTCACTTCTTTCATTAGCATCATCATTTTTTCTTGCATCATTGTCCTTATCACTATCATGAGCCTCATTAAAATCTCTTTCGTGGTCTTCTTTTTCCATGCTTTCTGCATTTCCTTCATAATTTGTCTCTTCCATGCTAACATCACTGCCTTCTACCTCTTCATCTTCAACATCATCATTGCTTGTTTCATCCTTATTGCTTGATTGATCAGTACCTTCTCCTTCATGGTCACTTGCTTGCTCACTACCACTTTCCTCTTGATCTGATGCATTGGGAGAGGGTGAGGAAGGAGGGTTTTCTTGAGGTGAGGGTATATGGGGATATGGTGAAGCATGATCAGTAGAAGATGATGGGGGAATAGGGGGAGGAGGATGAGATGATGAGGGAAAATTTTGCTGAGGATGGGGTTGTGGATTTGTGAACACTTCATGAGAAATGAACACCTCCCATGGTATGCCCTTTTTCTCCAACTAATGCAGCACAACCATCTTGATTAAAGAGTGATGAAAAAAAAATTGTATTTTCTAGGAATAGTTCCTCTTTTGTACAACAGAATACATCTTGTTAATACTCCTATAGAGGTAGTAGGGTAAATGAAGCATCTTAACCCTAGTAAAGTGCATGAGTAATATGATATGATAGGAGTAAAGTCTATAGTACCTTCCCTCACATGTAAAATATTTCATGATGACCCTCATCAAGGGTGCATACCTCTCCAAAAAATGTAAAAAAGGGAAGATAGATTTGAAGTTTTCTATGTATCTAGGTTTAAGAAATGGATCATAGCAGCTTATGTCTAAATTGGCTCTTTTGAACCATTTTTCACCAAAAGTGGGTATGCTTGTAGCATGGGCAATGGCATCTAAGGAGAGTTCGAAGGTCACCCCTACAAAGTTTGATTATTTTTCATGTAGGTTAAGGATGAATAACCTTGTGAGCTCTGGGTGAATTTTTACCTGTTGTACTTTTTCACAAAAGTGAAAACATCCCACATTTTGGAAACATGTGACAATCATAGGAGAGGAATTAAGCTCCATAGTGTCTTGGGGTTCAAACCTATTAACCTTCCCAACTCTGCGTTTCTGCCTCCTAGGCACTTGGCCTTATTCATCACTACCATTCCCTCCTTCTCATGACATTTTGATTACTGTTGTTTTGAAGCAAACCCTAGATCTGCTTGTGAAGCTGATATGAGGAGTGATGGAATGATGGTAAGAAGGTAGCTTTTTGCAAGTGAGTGAGAGAGATGAATGAAGGTGTAAGTGTATGGAACAGAGCCATTAAACTTTGATGGATGGCCAACTTCAAATCACTACAACCACACTATTGTATTCCTGTTTGACTGATATCTCCTTGTTTGTAGGTGATGGAGGTTTAAATAGGGTTTTTAGTATGAATATTAGGATTTTACCTTAGGGTTTGTTCAATTTCTCTTAATATCAAAATATCAAAAGCTCTGGAGAGAAAAGCATAACATCCACCTACCAATTTAGAAATTCTTTAAAGACCCTTTGATGGAAGCTTGGAGGTATTTTTGATGTTTTTATACGTTTGCAGGTGCAGGAGGAGCTTCAGGTCCAAAGGGCAGTGCCTGAACACGTATTCGGGCTTGTCGGGCTATGAACCCGTAGTGCCTGCATGCCTCTGTCAGGCTTCCCTGCTGAAAGAGAAGCATTTGCACAGGTGTTGGGCATGTTGGGCTATGAATGCGCAATGCTGGAACGCCTCTACACGGGCCTATTAGGCTTCCTGGGTGAGCGCGCAACGCGCCTCTGAACGTGCAGCGCGTGCCTCTGAATGCACAGTGTAATGAAAATTTTCACAGGAAAATCCTCCGAAGGCGCAGCGCCTGAACCTGAACACGCAGCACCGACCTGAACACACAGCACTGGGTGGACTTACCCAGTTTGACTAAGAACTCATAGTTTCTCCTTCTGAGGGCTTCTAATTTTTCTGCAAGGGAACAATCAGTCAAAGAAAACCCAAAATAACATTTTATATGTTTTGGATTCAAATTAAATCATTTGTGAACCCATCTCCTAATGTTTTGAGTCATTTAACTTTTCACTAAGTCCTATGACACTTTTCTATGTAGGAGACTTAAAAACCTCTGAGTGATTTTTCTTTTTTCTCCTTAATAATTTATATGCTCATTTGATGTATTCTTTGGAGGATTGGACACAATAATTTTTGCATAGTTTTATGTGCTTTCCTTCACAATTTTTTACTAACCACCTTTCAGTGTTTGTATGCAGGTTTGCTAAACCTGGTGAATTTTGACCTTTTTAATACTGAGGCTTGATACATCTGCTTCTGAAACCTTTGAGACAATCACTCTTTTTCCACTACCATGGGTTTTAAGCAATGCCTTTCACCTCCCTAGGCCACTTCTAATTTACAGGTGCCTAAATTTATAATTTAAAACTTGTCCACTGATACTCTTTACCTCTTTCACTGATCTTTAGGCATGGTAAACTTACTTTTGACAAATTTTGGGATGTCACACACAAAAATATCTTCAAACCTTCTTTCTGCTGTCATCATGGAGGCCTAACATCTTCACTTTACATCTTTTGACTATCTTTCCAAAATCCTAGGTTTCTGGGCTGCTTGAGAACAATTATCAGTGTTGTCTTCTAAGTTTTCTATAGCCCTTTCAAGTTCATTCATTTTTTTTCAGTTCACCTCACCTTTTTTTCCCTTTTTCATTTATAATTTCTAAAAAGCTTCTTCCATGCTTGGTTTCCTTTATGTGCCTCCTTTATGTAGTTTGCTGCATTGGATCCTTTCTTGGCACATTGCTGGCCTAATCAGGGTTAGAAACCCTGATTCTTCTTAAACACAAACCGCTTCCTCTATCTTTTCTATGAATGTCCTTATTGAGGAGAAAACCTCTTACCTTACCAATTTTCTGCTGATAGTCACTTTAACACTCCTGCAGAAATGTCAAAATGCACAGTTTCCTTTTGAAGAACTTGAACTTGATAAGGTGGTCTTCTTAGGAGATTTTCTAATCTCTCTCAGACAACTATGTGTTGATATTGTTTTTCATTTGAACCAACTTCTAGTACAGGAAAAATAGAGCTTGAAACACCAATGAAGACCCTACAACCTATGAAACCCTAATGACCTAGTGGGAGGCTCCTTTGACTTGGTCTTTGACTGAAAGCTGGTTTGGGGTCTTCAAGTGTAGAAAACAGATTTTTTGATAAGTTGATGTATTGAAGATCCAAAATCCAATGTAATTGATTTATCTAAAGAGCCTACAGAGATAGTTTTGAGACCATAAATGCTTGAGGAACCTGGTGAACATGGGAAGAAACAAGCTATTTGGTAATCCTAGATGGAAAGTGGAAGGATGAGGAAAAGGCAAAATAGAGTGTTGAGGTTATAGGTGGGAAAATAGGATGTAGATGAGTGGCATAAGCCCATGAGGGGTATTTTAGGAGTGGTAGGTTGACCATGGAATGAAAAAATAGTAGAATAGTAAAAAAATTGGTTTAAGGATAATGAAGGTAGTGAGATTTCTAAAAATCACAATATTCGGGAATCTTGTTTTTAGAAATCTAGGACAAACATTTAGTCATATACACATAGAAAAAATTACTGATGACTAACAGGCCCAACACCAGGGCACACTCCCAATGTGCATCTGATGCCATATAGCAATACTAATGAACAAAACAAATCCACCCCATCCTTCCCTTCTCTGCTACATAGTCCCTCAGGAAATCCAGTCACCACCTTTCGTGCAGTCACACACCTTCCAAGTTTCGTTGACACCCCCATCCCAGGCAGTCCATCCCTTGGAAAGGATTCCTCACATCAGAAGATAAAAATACCAAGGAATATCCATGCCTCAAAGCCATTATATCAGTCATATCATGCTCATGGAAATCAATAGACACTAATGGGTACTAGTGTCCCACAATGGCCCTGCTCCTGAAGTGTTTTACCAACATACTACTGCATGTTCCAATTCCTTTTGATGCTACTACTAATTCTTGCAGTTGGTTTCAATCACCCAACTAAGAATTACATGATTCCTATGACAAGCACATAATTTTCATTAGATTAAAAATTAATTGAAATAACTTCAAATCATGCCTCATTGGTAGCTCGTCAATAAGGTACACTTGCAATCTTGTTTACTTCCTTTCACAACAAGTAAAATTGGATGTTTGATCAAAACATCATGTATAAACATATCACATCTGGTTAGATCGAAACACAACCATCATAATCAAAATCATATATCACATATAATCATCATAAACCAAAATGATAGATCACATGCATAATAAAACTGAAATAAAATACATATACTTATCCTTCATCGATCCTTAATTATGCCTTTTTTCTTTTGTACACACACAAGATTGGTTTCCACACCAACAAACACCAGTGCCTTCTCCTCAAGCATGTGCACATACACAGTGTGCATCACACACATACAACCATACACGACATGCCACACCATGCAATAAATGCACCTAAACCCGGTGTACAACACAACAAAATACATACACATACATTCAATGTATGAAAAATCACATACACGTACTACCGGTGTACAATACAACACAATACATAGACACACATCCAATGTAAAACACAACACATACACCTACACCCAGTGTACAATAAAACACAATTCATATACATATACAAAGTACAACACAACGAATACACATGTCATGATACCACGACTACACCATGGACATACATAGTATCACATTCCCACAACACAAAATGTACGACATGCACACGATACGACATGTATACCAGTACCATATTCACAACATGTACACAGTACCACCTGTACACAACACTACCTGCACAACATGTGCACAACATCATGTGTACACAACACCACCTGCACAACGTGTACACAATGCCAAATGTACATCGCGCCACCTGTACAATGTATACACAATACCAAATGTACACAACACCACATGTACACAGCTCCATGTGCATGGCATGTACACGACATCGCCTGCACATAACACCACATGTGCACAGCATTCAATATACGAGTTACCTTACCTTTTTATGCCAGAAACACTTTCTTGTATATGAACACATACATATATCATCTATCAAGGGGACTCCAATCCCTTGAAAAATATAGCCATAAGTAGAAACAAACTATTACAGTCAAATACATGTTCATAAATATGACAAATATCCACATAATTCCAGAAAAGATCAAGTTTAAGAAGACTTCTTGTATGCAAATAAGTCATTCTCATGGAATTAGGGTTTCCAAACGTAGCCAAAGGAATTCTTACCTAATTCATTTCTTTTACCATTTACCTTACTGGAATCGAGTCCTATTATGTACTGTCATATCACCCATCTGTTAGTTATATAAACATATAAACTATTATCTTGTCATGCTAATACCAATCATATTTCCCTGCAACACTTCACACATGTCAATCACATGTTCCAAATATCAAGACATCATGTATAATTAACTAAAATAAACCTCTACCAAGACTAACAACCATGTCATAATAACCTAATAGTCAAAATCATAATACTACAACTATCACCTACTTATACTCAATTATATACCAGCTATCTTAGCACATATGTGTTAGCAAAACCATCTTAAAACATGATCATTCCTTCATGCAATCTTACAGACACATATACTCATATCATGCATTTAAGCAAACATTCAAACAACTTGCAAATGTACCATGTTAAATAAATCAACTAGGTGACGTAATAGGCACCAAATCACTCAAACACCAAATAAATGACACAATAAAACATTCAAGCACCAAGCATATGACATAAGAAAACTCATACCTTGATGTATCTTATGGGAGGCTATCTCTTCTACACAATCAATATATATTGGCATGATATAACTTCACAACACATCAATTCAAACCTAAATAAGGTCATGATATCCATAATAGTAAGTAGCTAACATGTTCACATCTTAAACTCATAAACAAATATCATTCATACATAACAATCACAGATGCACAATCAACCTAGATTAGTATGACATAATATCACAAGTAATTTGAATCGTATCTGAATGTCATAGCCCTAACCATCTTCCTAGGCCAATCCAATTTAGCATGATACATATAACATTACAATATTAATGTTAAAACCCTAATAATCAAGCTAACTAACATATAACAACAATAAGCTAACATATAACATGTTCATCAACAACATATAACATATTCATCAAAAACATATAACATATTCATCAAGTTAATACCATTCTTGACTAACCAATGCAAGTACATATGATCACACTAATTAACTAACACCTATCATGTATGTAACCATAAAATCAATAGAATGAAAGGCATACACATAACCATAATGCATATGAATACATTGGTCAACTAACATTTATCATACATGTAACCAAAATAATAATATAAGAATGAAAAAAATATAAGTAACCCTAATGCTTACAAAAACCATGAATCACATAATTGCATGCCTAGCATACAACCTTGTATGATCATCTGCTCTTACTCCAAAGTGAATTTTTGCAACATCACTTTAATTATCTTCAACTCATGCTCTATCTCAACCAACACATTAGCATCATAACATACCAATATCATCATGATGACCTAATTGCATACAATGACCTTATGCACAACAAACTCAATCAAACGAATGAAAACTTGATCATATGCACCCACTTGACATGTATAACCAATCATGAACGACCAATGCATGCTCAACATATGACATAACACAAGTAAGCATACTCGGATAACACTAAAGCATGACCAATATGTAACCCTAGCATAAGAAATAAATGCATGTACAATATGTAACAATATGTAAGCAAGCATGCATGAGCAATACACAAGGATGAACAACACATAACCACTCATATACTCATGACAACATGTTGACAACAACACCATCAACACTTCCATGACAACAACACTTCCACCAAGGAAAACACAACACGGATGCAACAAGAACTTGTAGACCACAAGCGTACTAAAAAGATATGCAACCAACATAAATGCATGATTGAAACACCACCCATCTAGTCTGAGAGTTGAACCATGCTATAATACCACTTTGTAAAACCCTCCTCCCAAATCTACCCAAGTAACCGGATAACGTGATAAAAATGCGTCGAGGGGCTACTAATACGATATTCAACCTCCTAGATGACGTTGATGAAGTGGAACTGACAAAAACATAGAAAACAAACCTTATACAATGTCAAAAACATCCCCAAGAGGTATCCCAACCATTCAGGCCTCTTACCCATGAGTTAGACTGAATTTTTGACCACTTTGAGCCATATAAATAGGCACATCACAACAAGGCTTTCAATGAGGACCCCAATTGCTCAATTTCATACCTACAACTCTATTATTTGAGCCACCGTTTTAGGCCCACAGCCTAGTTCACTTCCTAGAACTTCATGAAAACTTAGGGGATGATAAATAACATTAAAAAAATGATACAAAACCAATCACATCAACAAGAAATCATCTGGACCCCTCTTATCCATGACAACAATTTCGTCAAACATATCATAAAAAATGAATCTACAGGTGTAAACAACAAATTTAAGCATAGAGGCCTCATACTTATGTGGGAATTGCTAAGAAGCATTGATCCCCTACATAATAAGCTACAATATAATCTATTTGACCATGGATTCATTGTGCATTCATTTATAAGTAAAACATGGATAGAGCCATACATTATCATTAATTAAATAGATGCTTATAACTAGCGTAATAATGACAAAAATATAGTGGATACAAAAACAATAAAATAAACATAATAATCAGTTCATTTATACATCATATACCAAAGGAATGAGCTTCTCATTAATGATTGTAAAAAGAAACTGGATATGGGACTTCCACGTTCCACCCGACCATATATTGGTTAAGCCAAAGTTCTCTTTAGCCAATCACCCTTGTGGCATATTCCAAGCATGAACGTGGGACTCATAGCTAAAAAAAAAAAAAAACCAAAAAAGCATGGATGCTACCAAATTTCTCCACCTACACTGTGAGGAATTTTCCTATCTCCCAGTCTCTTAGGCTTTACTGTAATCTACAATCTGAATCTGGGATCACTAGGCCATAAACCGAAACATACTCTCTAGGCTTTACCATACATCCCATCCTGGGACCACTAGGAAAAAATATAGAGTACTCACCTCTCATGCTTTACCAAAATCCATCATGGATCACTAGGCCCTAAACTAAGGAAAATCACCTCTAGGCTTTACTATATATCCTGCCATTCATAGGTAAGGAATCCTAGGCCCATAGAGGCAACACACTATCTGACTTTACCGTAAATCATAGTCTAGTTCAGGGGTTACTAGGCCATGTGTTATATCAATTCAGATATCCACCTCACTCGGCTTCGAATCCAATCTAGAAATCCAGCTCAACCAAAGTATGAGAACCCATATAATCAAGGATATCTTAAAATAGAAAGGTTAGGCTAAATACACTGCCACACCTATAAAAACCCATTCCAAGACAACAAAGAACCACATGCAATACCATGCATGCCAAATATAACAAGGAAATCATACATGCAAATAAATACTTGCCAAGAATCCTGTTGTAGCTGCTTGATTCCTACTCCTCCTTGTTTTCTTCCTCCTTCTTCCTACTTTCTTTCCTTTCTTGATCAAAATTCCAAAGTTCTCCAAAAAATCTAAGTGTCCAAGAGTGAGAGAGAGAGAGAGAGAGAGAGAGAGAGAGAGAGAGAGAGAGAATAATGAGAGAGCTCCAAAATTGAACTGAAAAAAGGTTAAACCAAAATCTTGTCAACTGATCCTCAAAAGCCTTATTATTAATGAGGCCTCTATTTTCTTCATTTTCCATTATTTTCCTTCCTTCTCCTCCTCACCTACAACCTGCGACCATTCACCCCCATTTTCTCCCATTTTCCATTATTTTCATAAATAAATGTGCCAAAAATACTTTTGGCTCTCCAAAGCCTTAGGCCTTTCCTTTGCCAAATTCCTTAGCCATAATAAACCAAATGAACACCCCCTAATATTTTTTTCCCAACATTCAACTTGGAATAAGTGTCCCATCAATCTTGGTCTTATATATTTTTTACATGAAGTTTTACCAAGGTTGTTACACTCCTCTAGTAGGAAGTTGGATGAAGTAAGATGGCACTTCAGGTGAGGAAGTGGAGGCCATTATTTACATGCAGCTTGTGGGTTCACTCATGTATTTGGTGAACACAAAAACCATACATGTGTTATAAAGTTAACCAACTTAGAAAATAATTGTTTAATCCAATCAAACTGTATTGGAAGGAGGGAAAACATGTGTTGATATACCTCAGAGACCCCACTCAATATGGTCTTTGGTACAAACAGATAGAGGAAGTGAAGCTGCAAGGCTTCACAGATGTATATTAGGTGGGTAGTCCATCAGATCGGAAGAGAAATTTAGGAGGAGTCTTCAGTATTGGGTCAGAAGTAGTTTCGTGGTACAACATGAAGTAGAGATCAATTGCATTCAGTTCAGAAGAAGCAAAGTAAATGGCTTCCATTCAAGCATCTTGTGAAGCTATCTGAATGAGGGAGATTTTTGTTGGGTTATTTGGTTAGATGATGGATCCTATTGTGATTTACTATGAAAATTAGAGTTGTATCAAGTCTCTAAAAATTCAGTTTTCATGATCGATCTAAGCATATTGACAATTGGTATCACCATCTATGAGATTGTGTGCGAAGGCAGATCATGTTGTTGGAATACATTCCTACACAGAAACATTATGCATATATTTTGACAAAGGAATTGTCAAGAGGAAAATTGAAGTTCCATAGAGACAAGGTTGGGGTTTCTGATAATCCATTTCTTGTTGAGAGGGAGTGTTTAACATGCAACAAGAAAATCCCGATTTAATTTTCCCTTGAAATAAATTAGGATAAAAAATTTAATTCCACATCACAAGACAACTTTAATGAACTAAATAAGTTATTTTCACTTAGTTGGCTCAATTAATTAGAGTTGAGGGCCTAACTTGAGTTGTGTGGAGTGATTCCTAAATTTTAGGAGCCTAGGTTGAGTTAATTTCAGTTTTAACAATTTAACTCAGTTAAACTAGTTCCAACTATTGGAGGAACTAGTAGGAGGTCTAGCAGTGGGGTGCCACTTCAGTTATCAACGAGTTAAATGATAAGTAAACCATAATTAACTCATGCATGCATGAAATATGAGTTACCTAGTTGATATTGGAGTTCAAGGGAAATGTACTATCAGTTGTATAATTATCCAAGTTGTACAGGTGGTGCATGCAGTGAAAGAAGGGCATGTAGGGATTGCACAGTTATGGATGAGGAATTTCCCTAAATAATAGGGGCTAATTCCCAAGGAAACAACACAAGGAAATAGGTACTTGGGAAAGAAAAATTTTGGTTAAGTATTAACCAGATACAACTTGTGAAGCAATGAGATAGATTATACTTGTGCAGAGGTTGCTTAGGCTTGAGAAAGAATTGTATTTCTTATCTGTTTGCTGACTAATGATATACAAATTGGAAGGGGTTTTGAGCAGTTTATTTCCCCTAGATATATCTATAACATCCATAGTGAAAATTCCATGTAATAAAGTTAAAAATAATAACCACGGTTGATGGGAAACTTATTCCAAGCTGAACGTTGGGAAAAACATCCTAATGGGTGTTCATTTCCGTTAATGTGGCTAAGGAAATTGGAAAAGGAATTTAGAAAGGAAAATGTCATATTTGGCACATTTTTTATGAAAATAATGGAAAATAGGAGAAAAATAAAGTGAAAGTTCATAGGTTTCATGTGAGGAGGAAAATTAAGGAATATTATGGAAAATGAAGAAAATAGAGGCCTCATTGATAAAAAGGCTTGTGAAGATCAGTTGGAAAACTTTTGCTAGTTAAGATTTTTCTCTCATTATTATCTCTCATAGTTTTTTAAACTTAGAGTTTTCTTGGAGCACTTTGGCATTGGACCAAGAAAGGCAAGAAAGCAGGAAGAAGGAGGAAGTAAGCAAGGAGGAGTAGGAATCAAGTAACTACAATAGGATTCGTAGCAGGTATCGATTTGCATGTATGTTTTCCTTGCTAGATATGGCATGCATGGTATTGTATGTGGCTCTTTT
Source organism: Pinus albicaulis (assembly GCA_034641835.2). Taxonomy (NCBI): domain Eukaryota; kingdom Viridiplantae; phylum Streptophyta; class Pinopsida; order Pinales; family Pinaceae; genus Pinus; species Pinus albicaulis. The sequence goes on along the minus strand of CM076582.1, from coordinate 472,319,448 downwards.
CTATCTTGGAATGGGTTTTTTTCCAGGTGTGACAGTGTTTTTAGCATAGGCTTTCCATATCTGAATATCCATGGTGTTGTGGAGTTTTCATGTCTTCGTTTATGTGGATTACCAGATGGATTCAAACCTGAGTGAGGTGGATCTCTGAATATTATTATTGTTATGACACATAATTGGTTTATATGTGTTGCCTCGGTTTAGGGCCTAGTGATACAGGTTTGGATTGTGGTAAAGCCTGAGAGGCATTTCCTTGGTTTAGGGCATAATGATCTTGGATTGGATTGTGGTAATCCTGAGAGGTGGTTTCCCTTGATTAGGCCTATAAATCTTTGCCGGTGGATGGCTCGATATACAGTCTCGGTTTAGGTCCTAGAGCGCAGTGTCTCGGTTTAGGTCCTAGTGACCCATGATTCAAAATGTGGGTTGCGGTAAAGCCTGAGAGACTAGGAGAAGGAAAATTCCTCATGGTGTAGGTGGAGAGAATCTGATGATATCCATTCTTGTGTTGACATATTAATCATGTGTAGATCACGATAAATCCGATTATGACATGTTTATGGTGTTGGCCTAGTGATCTAGTGTGGATCACAGTAAAGCCAGATTTCTATTTGATGAGGGTGAGGTGATTTAGCAGGGATTCCCTGGTTAGTACTTTCGGTTTGAGTCCCACATTCATACTTAGAATATGGAACGGGGGTGATTGGCTGAAGTAATAATTGGCCCAGCCAATCTATGGTCGGGTGGAACGTGGAAGTCCCATCTCCAGTTGGTTTTTACATTCATTAATGATGAGCTCATTCCTTTGGTATTTTTTATGCAAATGTATTGGTTTCTATGTGAATTCTATTGTTGTTTTATCCATGGTATTTCTATTGTTATTATGTTGGTTATAAGCATGTATTTTATCAGTGACGATGTATGGCTCTATCAATGTTTTTACTAGTAAATGAATGCACAATGTATCTATGGTCAAATAGATGGTACTGCATCTATTGATGTAAGGGAGAAATGATTCTTAGCGATTTTTAGATACGTATGAGATCCATATGCTTAAATATGTTGTTTACACCTGTAGATTCAATGTTTGTGAGATGTTTGAAAAAATTCCTGTCATGGCTAGGAGGGGTCCATATGAGTTATTTTTTATGTGATTGCTTCTGTATCATTTTTCTTATGTTATTTAACATACCCTAAGTTTTCATGAAGTTCTGGGCAGTGATCAGGGCTCTAGGCCTAAAAATGTGGCTCAAATCCCAAAGTTGCAAACACATAACTGGGAATTTGGGGCCCTAGCCACAAGAATGTAGTGTTGTGCATGGGGCTATATCCTCCTACATGTAGGCATGCAGTCTTATGTCTATTACTATGGCTCAAAATGGTAAAATTGTCAGTGTGACCCAGGGGTAAGAGGCCTGAAAGGTTTGGTTGCCTCTTGGGGGTGTTGTTGATGTTGTACAAGGTCTTTGTGACGTGTTTATATCAGTTCCACTTCCTTAAGGTCACGTATGAGGTTGAATATCATTATAGTGGCCTCCAATCGCAAGTTTACCATGGTTGGATGGTTACTTGGGTAGATGTGAGAGAAAGACATTATAGAGCGGTATCAGAGCATGGTTACGATCTCCTTAGGTGGTTTTGGGTTTTTGTTTTCTTTGAGTGATATCTAATACCACAGAGTGGTATCATAGCGTGATTGCGCTCTCCTTGGGTGGTTTCTAGTTTCCATTCTCTTTGGGTGATGTCTAGTTTATGTTCTCTTTGGCTGATATCTGATACCACAGAGTGGTATCATAGCATGGTTCAACCCTCAGACTGGATGGGCAGTGTGTTGATCATGCATTTATGTTGTATGCATATATGTTTAGTATGCGTGTGGTCTATATGTTCTTGTTTCATCCGTGTTGTTTTTGCCATGGTGGCAGTGGTGTCACCATGGAAGTGTTGATGGTGTTGTTTTCAACATGTTTTCATGAGTGTATGACTGGTTATTTGTTGTGCATGCTTGTGTATTGTTCATGTATGCTTGCTTAATTTTTTTTATTTTTTTCTTATGCTAGGGTTACATATTTATCATGCTTTGATGTTATCTGTGTATGCTTGATTATGTGATGTCATATGTTGAACATGCATTGGTCGTTCATGATTAGTTATAAATGTCAAATGGGTGCATATGGTCAAGTTGCATTGGTTTGATTGAGGTTGTTGAGAATGAAGTCATTGTATGCAATTAGGTCATAATTATGATATTGGTATGTTATGATTCTAATGTGTTGACTAAGATAGAGCAGGAGACGTAGATCATCAAAGTGAAGTTGCAACATTGGACCTCGAGGCAAGAGCATGTTGTCATACATGTTTGGATGTTGGGCATGTAGGTATGTAGGTAAAGGAAGGATTGTTATATGCATGATGGTTATGAGCATTCCTTTCATTCTATTGAGGTTATGGTTACATATATTATAGATGCTAGTTGATTAGTGTGTTTATATGTACATGCGTCACATAGTCATGAATGATAGCAACCTGTGGTGGTATGCATTGTTGTTGTTGTTTTCTGTTAGATAACTTATATGTTGTTGATGCACATGCTATGGGTTTACTTGTTGTTGTTTTATGATAGTTAGCTTGATGATTAGGTTACATGATGTTGATGAGCATGATATATAACTTGTTTTTGTTACATGCTAGTGACTCGATGGTTAGGGTTATGACATTCGGGCATGAGTCGACCTAATTATGATAGTGTGTTGTATTATTTGTAGACTAACTATGCATATGTAAATGTTATGCATGAATGTCATTTTCTTTAGGTTTTATGATTTTAACATGTTAGCTAGATATTGTTATGGATGTCATGACCTTATTTATGATTGGGTTGATATGTTGTGAAGTTATATCATGCTAATATAGATTTATTGTGCAAAAAATATAGCCTACCCTGAGATACACTAAGGTATGAGCTTTCTTGTGTCGTCTACTTTTTACTTGAATGTTGGATTATATCATCTATTTTGTGTTTTCTTTTTGGTGTCTATTATGTCATCTATTTACTGTTGAATGTTAATTAATCGCATGATATGAGGTTGTATCTATAATAATGCATGAATTAATGATCTTGTTTTAAGAATAGTTGTAATAACATGTATGCATTAATATAGTTGATATGTACTTGAGTGAAAGTAGGTGATAGTTGTAGCTTTATGTATTATGACCATTGAATGTGAGTTGATTATTGATTATGACATGGTTGTTAGTCTTGGTAAAATTTTATTTCAAATTAATCATATATTTTGTCTTGATATTAGGAACACGTGAATGATATGTGTGTGTTCAATCACAAGGTAAAATGATTGGCACAACAAGGTAAGGTAACTAGCTTGTTGTTATGTTTATTTATGCACTTATATTTATGTGGTTACGGAAGTATGATGCAGGGGATTACATGGCAAGAGACTGCCATGAAATATTGAAGAAGGCTCAGGATGAGCATTCCTTTGGAAGTGTTGGGAATCCATGTGGATTTAATCATGGTGTTTGTTGTTAGTATTGTGATTTTGGTCTTTTACCTTGTTGAAGTGTACCTTATTGACGGACTACCAACGAGGTATGATTTGAAGTTATTTAAATTTATTTTGAATCTAATGGAAATTATGTTCTTGGTATAGGAAATCATGTAATGCCCAGTTGGGAAGGTTGAAATTGACTGCAAGAACTAGCAACGTCAACGAACGGAATTGGAACATGCAACAATGTGCTTGTAAATCACTTCAGGAGCAAGGCTATTATGGGACACTGGTACTTGATAGTGTCCATTTATTTCCATGAGCATGCTATGATCGGTATAATGGGTTTGAGGTAGGGATATGACTTGTTTTTTTTAACTTACGATGCGAGGAAGCCTTGCCAAGGGATGGACTTCCTCGGATGGGGGTGCTAGTGGAACTTGGAAGGTGAGTGACTACACAGAAGGGGTGACTTGATTGCTCGAGGGACTGTGTAGTAGAGAAGGGAAGGTTGGTAATTGATTTGTTTTGGTCATTATAATTTCCAGACGGAATTAGATGCACATTAGGAGTGTGCCCTGGAAAAATGAGCCAGTAACTTTTCACTGAGGGTACAATAGCACAAGATTGTAGTGTTTTACATTGGATGCATACTTTGACTATGAAAGTGGGGTATGGACTTCCTGGGAAGGAAGTGAATCCTGGTACTACTTTGAGGGTGGAGGTGTGAACCTCTGGATTCCCTTTTTGTTGATACGTGCATCATATCATTTTATTTTTTGGTTGAGAAAATGTGTATATCTATATACTATTGTAAATACCGTAGTGAGTTGTGTTATAAATTTCCATTACACGGTATTATTGTCATGATGATATTTTCTTTTGAGCAATTTATTCATTCTAAATACTGCAACAAGATGTGTTATAAAGCTCCATAGGAAGTATGTTTTATTTTCAGTGATTTACTGGTTTTTAGGTGTCATTGAACACTGAGGACGGTGTTCCCCCAAGGGGGAGGGTTCTGTAATATCCCTAGTGAAAATTCCATGTAATAAAGTTTAAAAAATAACCATAGTTGATGGTACACTTATTCGAAGCTGAATGTTGGGCAAAAAATCCCAATGGGTGATCATTTCAGTTAATATGGCTAAGGAAATTGGCAAAGGAATTTGGAAAGGGAGAAGGCATATTTGGCACATTTATTTATGAAAATAATGGAAAATAGGAGAAAGGAAGGTGAAAGGTCACAAGTTGCATGTGAGGAGTAAAATGAAGGAAAATAATGGAAAAGAAGAAAATATAGGCCTCATTGATAAAAATGCTTCTAAGGATCAATTGGCAAGCTTTTGTTGGTTAAGATTTTTCTCTCATTATTCTCTCTCATACTCTTGGACACTTAGATTTTTCTTGGAACACTTTGGCATTGGACCAAGAAAGGAAAGAAAGAAGGAAGAAGCAGGAAACAAGCAAGGAGGAGCAGGAATCAAGTAGCCACAACATGATTCTTGGCAAGTATCGATTTCCATGTATATTTTCCTTGCTAAATCTAGAATGCATGGTATTTTATGTGACTCTTTTCTATCTCGGCATGGTTTTTTTCCAGGTATGATAGTGTTTTCATCCTAGCATTTCCCTTTCCGGATAGCCATGGTGTTGCAGAGTTCTCATGTCTTGGTTTAGTATTACCGAATGGATTCAAAGATAAGTGAGGTGTATCTCTGAATATTATTATTATTATGAAAAAAAAGGTTTATGTCTTGCCTCAGTTTAGGGCCTAGTGATTCGAGTTTGGATTGCAGTAAAGCCTAAGAGGTGTTGCTTCAATTTAGGTCCTAGTGATTGAAGATTGGATTGCGGTAAATCCTGAGAGGTGGTTGCCCTTTATTAGGCCTAGGAATCCTTACCAGTGAATGACGAGATATAAAATAAATCCTAGAGGGTAGTGTCATAGTTTAGGGCCTAAAGATCCTTGATTCAGACTGTGGGTTGCGGTAAAGCCTAAGAGACTAGGAGACAGGAAAATTCCTCACGGTGTAGGCGGAGAGAATCTGGTGATATCCATGCTTGTTTTGGCCTAGTGATCAAGCGTAGATCATGGTAAAGCCAGTTATGACATGTTTATGGTGTTGGCCTAGTGATTCGGTGTGGATCATGGTAAAGCCAGATTTCTATATGATGAGGGTGAGGTGGTTTAGCCTTAGGATGCCCTGGTTGGTTCTTTCATTTTGAATCCCACATTCATGCTTGGAATAGGGGATGGGGGTGATTGGTTGAAGTAAGATTTGGAACCAATCTGTGGTCAAGTGGAACGTGGAAGTCCCATCTTCGATCATTTTTTACATTCAGTAATGAATAGATCATTAATTTGGTATTTGGTATGCAAATTTAGTGGTTTCTATGTGGATTCTATTGCTATTGTATCCATGGTATTTATATTTTTATTATGCTAGTTATAAGCATGTATTTTATCAGTGACGATGTATGGCTCTATCCATGTTTTACTTGTAAATGAATGCACAATGTATCTATGGTTAAATAGATGGTACTGTAGCTAATGATGTAAGGGAGCAATTCTTCTTAGCGATTCTCAGATAAGTATGAGACCCCTATGCTTAAATCTATTGTTTACCCCTATAGATTCAATGTTTGTGACATGTTTGAAAAAATGCATGTCCTAGCTAGGAAGGGTCCAAATGAGTTCTTTTTTATGTGATTGGTTTCATATCATCATTCTAATGCTATTTATCATCCCTTGAGTTTTCATGAAGTTCAGACAGTGACCGAGGCTATGGGCCTAAAAAGGTGGCTCAATTCCTGGAGTTGCAGGCACAAAACTGGGCATTTGGGGCATTAGCCACAGGCATGCAATTTTTTTCCAAGGGCTTTAGCCTACTAGACGCAGGCATTCATGCGACTACGGATCAAAAGGGTCAAATTATCAATGTGACCTAGTGGTAAGAGGCCTGAAGAGTTGGGTTTTGTCCTAGGGGTGTTGTTGATGTTGTACAAGGTTTTTGTGATGTGTTTCCATTGGTTCCACTTCCTTAAGGAGGTAAAATCTCACTATAGTGGCTTATATTCACATGTTTAGCCTGGTTGGTCATTTACTTAGGTAGATTGGGAGGAGGGTGTTATAATATCTTGACATATGTGTGTTAATTCATGTCAAATGTTTTTTATATTTATTCTCAATTATGAATTTCTTTCCATAGATGAGTAGAGTAGATTTGAGTCTTATGTTTAAGAACATTACATGAGCAGTATTGAATCTACAATTAATTTCTACACACTTTTGTTAAATATGAAAATAGTTGTCTTTTGGATCAACTATCTGATCTATTAATATCATAGATATGTTATTAATTCTCAATTTACTCAAGTGCTTCAATCGAATTTCTGAGTAACTATTTACCCAAAATTTTCCATCTAAAATTGACTTAATTTCCATTAGAATTAAGTGAACTTTTTCCTAGTTTTAGTGGCTAATCATTCATTTCTTTAAATATCCAAACAAAGCATGTTATGCATGTTGAAAAGTGTCACTAGGTTTAGTCTTCATAATGACATGTGTAGTTGTGATTTTATGTATTTAATATAAAGAAGAAAAATAAAATTATTATTGTAATGCTTGTCTCATGGGTTTCATGAGCAAGGTAATTTATTTTTAGTTATGGCTCCCATTATGAGCCCTTAGGATTGGTCATAACACTAGCACATTTGGCCCAATTTCCAACAGCCAAAATGTTGCTCTTGCGACACATAGGCATCCCAAGAGTGACACGTTGAGGTGGGGAAAAATGTTGTTTCCTATCTCATCGCAATTCAGACACTTCTAATAACTGTCGGTAGAGCAACACTAATTTCAACGTTTTTTTGGTAGTGTTGCAATTCCGACGTTTCCAATTCATTGTTGTTCTTCTGACATTTAAAAATTGCCTTCGTTATTCTGACATTTAAAAATTTTCGTTGTTATTCTGACATTTACAAATTTTCATCGCTCTTCTGACGTTTACAATCTGCCATTGTTCTTTTGACGTTTACAAATGGACATCACTCTTCTGATGTTTAAAATTTTCCATCTCGCTTTCGACGTTTACAAATTTTTTTCGCTCTTCTGATGTTTACAAATGGTTGTCGCTCTTCCGACGTTTACAAATTTCCGTCACTCTTCCAACATTTTCAAATTTTTGACGCTCTTCTGACATTCCCAACTGGTCATCGCTCTTCCGACATTTCCCTGTGTTGGTCGCTCTTCCGACGTGATGTGTTTAAGTGGACAGTAGCATCAGAATACCGACGACAACAAAAGAATATGGAAAAAAAACATCAAAGGATTAAGAAAAATTATTGCATATGGTTTCAGTGCCTCGCCTTTGCCTTTTGCTAAGGATCTCCAAACCACTGTGGGGATGCAGATAATGCCCTTAAATCTAATGTTGTGGGTAATACGAGTAATGCGGGTATTTTTTGAATCAACATTTTATCATTTACACACTAAGAATAATTCATAATAAAGCCTTTTACTGGTAATGCCCAGATAGAATCAATAGATAGATGCCTGAAAAGAAAAAAACAAATCAAAATCCAACACTACACTGAATTCTACATTAGCATTTTAAAGGAACACTTTATTCCTAACAATATAAATGGAGAACTAGTATGTCACATTCTATGATAATAAAAAACCTACCTCTAAGAACACACCCATACCAAATCGATGACCCATGACCCACTTTGAAATCTCCAACCAAAGATGCATTAGGAGCAAGAAAGACATATTTATGGACATTTGGAACTTTATCAACAAGGTTCATTAGTGTGTGATTCCTTGATACTATAAATAAGAAATATATCAACGGTGGTCAAGATCAATAATAACATCTAAACCACATAACTTGTTATGTTGCGGGAGATATTATTTAGAAAGATCTATATTAGCATTCATCTCTAAAGTAAGAAAAACATGAATTGAAACAAATCTGATTATAAGTTCAATAATATTGATCATGATTCATAATGCCTTAAAAACTAAAGAATAATTTACTTCCATGTTTAGTTTACTGAATATTTTATAATTAGACTTTCAATCTTCAGAGACAAGATACACACTAACTCTAAATCTGATGTAGCAGGGATGCGGGTAATGCCCCTAAATCTAATGCATGTAATGCCCCTATTCTTGGCATTGGATCATAAACTGGTGGTTCTGCAGAATTTTATGACAACCCCTTTTTTTTTAGATTGGGAATGGTTTCCTTTTGCTTGCTAAGTGGACCAGAATGCCTAAAATAAATAAATATTTAGTGGCTGGATTGATTCACAATTATATTTATCTTGTGAATAAGATACTCCAGGGAGCTCAAAGAGCAACCATTCTGGATAAGTTAGAGCTCGCGAAGGGCAAAGAAAGAATGAGGAAAATATACTTCTGCAAAGCGAAAATTCTTTTGAATACTGAGTAAGCAACCATGGCACCTCGCCAATGCTTCTTCGAGAAACTTCTCTATAGCAACTTATTTGGGCATCTGAAAATGCACACTACCTGAGATAGAAGATGAGGAATCCTAAACACAAAATAAATTTAGGCTTTCAAGTCTCTATTCCTACTTTGACCTTGAGTGGTGAACGACTTTGTGCAGTGGGTGACACAGACATGCTTATTGTGATTAGGAAAGAACCAAGTGGAGGCTTGACGAGCAACCATTTTCGATAAGTTAGAGATCACGAAGGGATCGGATTTTTGAAATACAAGGGATGCAGCTGCTCTAAGCCCATGGACTAAATTAAGTTTATATTGCTTTATTTTATCAATTTTATTATTTTATAAATATTAAATATTAAAGATCATATATTTCAATCAAACTAGATTATAGAAGAGCACAATATCAGGCTACCTCACATATCACCAGTTTATTCTATTTGAGGACTAACTTCCATGTGTTTTAGCACCCTTCCCTATTGAGGAATGCTACAACTTTCACATTACTTTCATAGTAAAGGCATGCAAAAATAAATGCGGCTTGATCCTTGTGGTTTGTTAAGAAATCATAGAGTTGTCTCAGTTTGTGTAAGATCCAAAACAACAAAGGTGTTGAATAGGCCTGATATGGTGGTACTGGCGTTCTATTTGATGTATGTTAGGGTCACGTGATTTGGCTGATTAGAAAGCCAAGTGACAAGGTAACATCAAACCAACTTTGGAGCCCAAGGACCTAGCCTTCCTGGACTCAGAGAGGGCTCTCTCTATTTGTGTAAGGGATGTATAGTTGTTTGCTTCTTGTGTTTTTGATTTTAGGCTAGTTATGAAGTAGGTTTTTATTTTTTCTTTTTAGGTTTTTTGAGGGAGAAATTGATAAAAGGCTAAATAGATAAAAATATTGTTAGATCAACTGGGCTATGGGGTCAAAAAGGTCGAGAAAGCCTCAGATGGTGATACAAGGTATATTGAAGGGCCGATTTGATCAAGGTAAAATGGATCTTTAGGTAAAATGAAGTGGGATGGACACTAATTTTGTGAAGGACAAAGGATTTCAAACATAAATAGTTCAATAGCAGACATTTATATGGTAGGGCTAACCATTAATCATGATAAATGAAACTTCAAACTGATAAATGCATAGAAATAAACATTCAAGTGATACATAGAGATATATGATTCTCTAACTTTAGGAAAATCGCTATTAGACTTTGGGGAAAAAAAATTAAGACAAACAAATAACTCAAACTACTAAGAGGGAACTCCTAGACATAGTATTTTGGGTTATTGGGCACTTTGAACTAAGATTTCAGAGTTTTAGGCAAAGGGCAAGATCAATAAAAGACCTATTTGGTTCAACTAAGACAATCAAACATTCAAAGAAAGGTTTCAGATATGGAGCTATGACTAGCCATGAGTAAGCAGGGTGTACCGTGAATCATACTTAGCATGCATAAAAACCATAAATGAAACAAGCAAACAAGTTCTTCAGTGATCAAAGAGCAGTGAAGAATTATTTGATATGACTAAGAAGGAAGAAAACATAGAAGCTGTAATGAAACAGGAAATCTGAGGTGCCTCCAAGGGCATGTCTCAAATCTATTCTCTTCTGTCTTGAAACAAGAAAAACACATGAAATATGTATGAAAAATAAGGAAACATAATAGAGAGGGACACTATACCATTTTACCAATTCAAGGAATCCAACAGCAGTCCTCTTTCATCATCCAAAACATCCAATAAAATATCTAATGCATGAGAAAAAGTATTTATTCCAAGATTGTATAACCATATATTGCTCTATATCATCAAGTTTTGCCTTGTTTACAATGAAATTTCTTGGAATATATAGGCCAAGATGAAGGAGAACCTCCTAGTGCAACTAGCAAGCTCATTGGCCCATCAAAAATATCTGATTTTGTCCTTGAAGCTTTGCAAAACCCAAGGAAAAAAATATCTATAAAAATATCCTAAAAATGCTAAAAAAGGAAATTATATTGAATTTTCCCAACTAACAATGGCCAAAAAAGACTAAATGCACATTTGGAAAAGCCACTTCAGAAAACTGCATTTTTCACATAAATACTTCAGAAATATAGCAGCAGAAAAACCCTTGTCTTGTGGGCAACTTTTGGAGGACTTCCCAATGTTGAAACAAGGCTTGTGATGGCTCTTTGGAAAGCCTTGAATGTCTAGTTTCTGAAAATAATTTTTTTCTCCAAACTGATCACTAGAAGCCTGTGAAAATTTGACTTTTGTGGAAAACCCTAGAAATTAGCCTTTGTTGATATGCCGGTCAGAGTGTTGAAAAAGTGACTATTTTTCGCCACTTTGGGGGACCAAAACATCTTCTATTGATCAGAAATTTTCTGATTAGATGACCTTGAAATTATGGCATCCAATTATACCATTTTCAACCTTTGAGGATGCTTCAAACTAAAATGGCGATGCTCATGATTTTCTGAAAAAAAGCCCAAAAGTGTCAAAAAACAAAAACTTGTCGAATTATGCCCAATTTTGGTGAGCATGACCCTCATGGGTTTTCAAAAGCATGCTAAGAAGTAGAGGCCAAAATTTCAAGCCTTGATATTTTTAGGTCCCTATATTACGAGTATAGTCCCTTATTGTTATTAGTGTAACCCCCTTATTGTTATTATTGTACCCTTGTAACCCCCATTTTGTTATTATTGTGCCCTTAAATTATTATTGTTAGGTCGGCTAGGATTACATTTTGGCCCACTAGGATTACATTATGGCCCCATGGACTCCTATATATAGAAAGGAGGTTTTGTGAATTGTATCATCCAAGAATTGTTCATTTATGTAATGTATTGGAGGTTTCCCCCTCGAAGTGGCTCATTTCTAAGGCGTTTATATCTCTTTTCTTCTCTTTTTGAGTTGGTTACACAACATTTGGTATCAAAGCTTTTGGATTCTAGGGTTTCGCTGCTCCAAACAGGTCATCGTGGAATTTTCGCTATAACTTTTTTTCTCGTTTATACGTACACCTGTGAAAGTACCTGCCATTGAGGACAACACTTTTTTGAAGGAGATAAGTATGTTAGGTCCCTATATTACTAGTATAGTCCCTTATTGTTATTATTGTACCCTTGTAACCCCATTTTGTTATTATTGTGCCCTTAAATTATTATTGTTAGGTCGGCTAGGATTACATTGTGGCCCACTAGGATTACATTATGGCCACATGGACTCCTATATATAGAAAGGAGGTTTTGTAATTTGTATCATCCAAGAATTTTTCATTTATGTAATGTATTGGAGGTTTCCCCCTCGAAGTGGCTTATTTCTAAGGCATTGATATCTCTTTTCTTCTATTTTTGGAGCTGGTTACACAACATATATGCCTTTCTTCATCTTTTGTACTGGGCACCTCTTTCGGGCCACCTTGAGCTTTTGTTGTGTAACCTTCAATTTCCTTCGAGCAAATTGATTTAGCTTCTTATAATGCCCAGTCATTTTCCTTTGAAGGTTTAAGTCTCTATTGGCTTTTTCCAACTTATTCTTCAAGTGTTTATTCACCCTTTCAAGCCATGCTTCTCTATTGTTTTCTATCTCTTGGGTGAATAAAGTAGTAAGAGGAAAATATTGGAAAAGGGTAGCCTCTTCCTCTTTTTGTTTCTCCAAAGCTCTTTTGAGTCCCATAGTCCTTGGCCTATTCCTCCTTGGCTGATATTATTCTTCACTGTCATTGAATTTTCCCATGAGTTCTTCCCACTTAATTTGTGCTTTGGAGGCTCCTTTTTGATACTTGATAGCCCGTGTCTCATAAACTTCCATGTGGACATTCATTTGCTTGTTTTGTGTTTGCAGAAAATGAATGAGGTTTTTAGATCTCTCTAGATCTACTCTTAGATCATGAATTTGTTCTTCTCTATTCAACAAGAGGGACTCTAGTATTCTAGCCTCATTGTCACTATCATCACTTTTTATCTGAATTATGCCAAAATCCCTTTCTTTCTCATGGCTACTTTTCTCCTTCTCTTTTCCCTTGTCTTGGATGGCCTTCTTTGTTCTCCTCTTCTTTGGTAATTCAACAATGGATTGTTTGGGCAACTTGCCTTTGCTTCAGAGTGCTCTAGTAACATTTGGAGTTACAATTTGAGCCACTTTATTTCTTGATGTTCGAGGCTTTGTTACCTTTGGAGAAGAAAGCATGGCCCCTTGCCTAGGAGAGGCAGCTAGCACATGCTCTATTTGGTCTTTTCCTTTGCTACTCCCCTCATCATATTTGTCACTTTTTTCCTCATTTTGAAGGCTACCTTGTTCACTCTTGTCCCTGCTTTCTTCAAGACTGTTAGGCTCTGTACCCTCGATGTTTTGTGCCTCATCATCATCATGCCTACTGCTTTGTGGGCTGCTAATATTTTCATCTTTGTGACTGCTGTGTTCCTCATCAACCTATTCCATTTCTTCATCATTTACCTCTTCATGCTCACTGCTGTGCTTGGATTCTTCATTTTTTTCCTCCTGATCACTTTTCTCTTCTTCACTGTTTTTCTCTTTCTCACTGTGCTCCTCTTCATCACTGTGTTGCTCTTTCTCACTGTGCTCTTCTTCATCACTATGCTGCTCTTTCTCATTGTGCTCCTCTTCATCACTGTGCTGCTTTTCACTTTCAATTATAGGATATTTTTGGTTCTTATAAGTAGACTTACTAGAAGGATAAAGATGATGAGTGGATGGTGAAGGAGGTGCATGGGATGAAGAAGCAGTGGCAAAATCGGGATGTGAAATGAAAGAATCCCAAGAAATTCCCTTTTTCTCAAGTTGATGGAGGATGACGATCTTGACAAGGTAATGATGAAAAAGACAAGCTTGCTACTGAGAGGAAGGCTTCTTTTGAATAGTGGAAGCCATATTTTCAATACTTTTATAGAGGAAAAAGGGTAGGTTTAGCAATTGGGTTCTTGTGAAGTGCATGAGTAGCTTGATATGATAAGCATAAACTCGGGAAAACCTCCCTTCGAATGTGAAATACCTCATGATGATTTTCATGAGAGGAGCATAGTTGGTCAAAAAATATGAAAAAGGAAAAATAGATGGGCATGCATCCCGATGTTCTGGTTTCAAGAAGGGTTTGTATTGATCTTAATCTAGGTAGCTCTGTTTAAACCATTTTTCTCCGACATATGGAATTTTGGTAGCTCTGGAGATAGATCTAGGAGAGAGCTTGAAGTCTAAACCTGCTAGATGAACATGCTTCCCTTGCAGCCTTAAATCAAACAAGTGTGTCAAGGGAAGATAACTTTTCACCTCCTGAAACCTTTGAGAGAATTCCAAAAATCCTACTTCATGAAAGTTAAAGAGTACTAAAGGATAGGCATTCACTTCCTCAATTGAAATAGGTTCATACCTTTTGTGAGGACCACTTTTTCTATCTTTCCTAGGAAGAATTTTTCTTCTGAGCTCCTTGGCTGATTTTCCTAGGCAAAATTTTTCAAATGCTTTTGAAACAAGCTCTTCATCAAACATTGTTACTCTTTGAAACACTGAGTCTGTTTTTGGTTAGCTAACAGATTTTTTTATACAGAATCAACTTTCTTTGACTTTGACTGCATGAACTCATTTTCCTTAGATCATTTTTTTCTGTAGTTTAAACAAGAAAGATGTTTCCTTTGAAAAACACTGTCTCTTTTAGGTGTCACTGCTTTTTAAAGAGCTAATTTGAAACATGGACTGTAACCTTTATAAAACATTGTTTCTGCCTTTTGAATAAGACTGCCCTCCTGCGATGATTGATGTCTTTCCACAACAAAAGACAGCCCCTTGTTACTGAATAAAAAGCTTCCTAACAAACTTTGTCTCCTACTAAATGATCACTGTTTCTCTTTTGAGTCTGGAAAACAAGTGCATATGAATGAAGACAATTTCACTTTTTCAGTACTGTGTGAGATAAATGAGGTTTTTGACAGGGCTATTAGTGGTTTTTTGAAAAGAAGTCCACCTTTGTTTTTAGCACAAGGCTATTCACCTCATAAATCTCTGCTGTGTGAATCTTTAGCAAATTACCATCTGAACTTTAGATTTCTGTGAGGTAATATCCATGTTTTAAAAAAACCCACTGTTTTTCTTTGACTTTGTAAATATGGTGCCCTGATTTTTTAAACCCCTCTTTCGAATCAAACAAAAGGTTTAAGAGACATAAATACCTTTCCAAACAATAAATCTTTGGCGCCTTTTGAGTGTTGGCCCAGTGGTCGAAAGCATTTCAAAACCGAAGATGAGCGGGTCGTTGACAGTAGAGAGCGCCGCACAGAGGAGCTGTCGGGTCGGTCTCGGGTGCCCGATGACTGCAGGCACAGGTGTGTCATGCACAGCTACAGGCGCGCCGCGCCTCAGTGCAAAATGTGTGGTCAGGCACCTACAGGCACGCCACGCAGAGCCTTGAGCCCAAAAATTACAAAATCGCCCAGAAAAGACTTCTTTCTTAGGTGAGGAGGCTGTCAAATGTTTATTTCAAGTGTTTAAATTTTGATGAGGGCCTTTTTAAAGGCTCTTTCTTCCTTTAAAATTTGAAAAAGCTCCAATGCCTTTGCAGCCAGTTTAGAAGGGTTTTATGCATTTTTGAAAAGGTTTTTTATAAAAACACCAATTACTGTCTTCAATATTGTATCACTTTTTATAACACCATAAAGACCTATCATAAAGACTCATAGAAGCAATACTATGTCAACTCTTTTGAAAACACTTAAATCCATTTTTTTTTAAGTAAGGAGGCCACCTTTAAACAAGATATTTCTCACTGCTAATTCATTTAGGAGGTGACCCCTAAAACCACTAATGTGACCTCTGACAATTATGACTTCTTCTTATCTTATTGTCCTTTTTGTATGCATATGCAAAAGCTACTGTCAAACCCAGTCAACTCTCTCTTTCTCTGGTTATTTATATGAAGGTCTTTGGCCAAATTTTCACCCTTATCACAATTTGGAGGAGGTCTATATAGATAGAGGAAACAAAGACTTTTTAACACTTAGAATGCCATCCTTTTGCTTGATGTAAAATAGGTTTTTCAACCTATGAACCCTTGTGGTTTTATCACTGTTTGTCAACCTGTCCTTTGTCTTTGACTGATTTGAAAGGTAACTTCTTCAAGTTTTGCTTTCATCCATAACCTGGAGGGAGTAATTTTACACACCACTGATTTTTACCTTTGTATTTTTGATAAGGAAATTGCTCATAAATCTTTTGAAAACAACACTGATGTATCTTTTTCCTATCTCTTGGAAGGAGGTGATTGATAAATTTTTGAAATCACTTTGACAACTTAACCCTCTAGTTTTTGAATGAAGGAGATTCTATAATGTGCCCTTAACCATATGATTTTAATGAAGGAGGTTAAACTATGCTTCCCAACCATCTGCTCTTTTTAAAGGAGGAGGTTCTTATCATGTTCACAACCATCTGCTTTTAACGAAGGAGGTTAAACTATGCTTCCCAACCATCTGCTCTTTTTAAAGGAGGAGGTTAGCACTGTAGGTATGAAATTTCATCTTTTTCCAAAATTTATTACCTTTCTGCAAATCACATGTCTGCTTGGTATCATATTAAATGGGAAATTGACAATTTACTTTATGAAACATGATCTGAGATATATATCCTTTGTAAAACATCCCTGTGAACCCTTAGACTAGAAACCATGTGATTTGAATATGTAGAGTACTTGCTTGCTAGACACCTTTGACTAATCTCCTTTGACTCTGTTTGCAGATTGATCATTGATGTAATCACACCCCTGCAGAGATGTAACAATCAATGACTTTGAACTCTGAAGAACTTCCTTGGGATCTAATGGAGATTTTGTTTGACCTTAAGCATGTTCTTTTAGATAGTGAACATACTTATCTTTTTCTATATTGGATCTTTGTAGAATTTCTTCCAGAATGAGATAGAATGACCTCTTAGTGGCGCGACCTATGGATGAATGAAGATTTTTTTTTGCAGATTAGGTGCTAATCCAGGGTTGGCTGGTACTGAACAGAGGCTTTTGGCTCAGGATGTTTTTTCCAAGGAAAGGATTCTCTAAAGCGCCACTATCTAACTTAGGGGCGATCTTGACAGATTATGAGTGTTTTTCTTTGGTATGATTAGATTTCTAAATAACATATGACCAGATATAGGGTTGCAGACACTTTGTCCATAGTTGGATAATGAATGGCTTGAGAAATAAGGGTGAATGATAGCAGATAACCTTTAGATATGACAGCTCGTGGACAAGATTATATGGCTGAAACCAGATAGGTCTTGACAAATGGGTTTTTTCTCATCATAGGCTGACCGGAATGGGTAGGAGGAAAAAAATTATTTAGGGGTGTTTTCTAGATGACAGATTTGACAATTTGGAGATCAGCTTCTAGAAAACTTAGCTTAAGAAACTAGTCATCATCAACAGGTGAAAATATTGATGGCTAACACTGTAGTAGGCTTAGGGCAGTTGCAAAGTGTGATAGTTGATATTGTCGCAGGTTTTGGATTAAGGTTGCCTCAAACTTCTAGCCCTTGAAACTTGTTTCCTTGCCTTGAATTCCCATCAAATCTAAGAATTATAAAGATGTTGTCAAAACTCAAGGCATGTCAAGTACTTGTATTGTGGTCACTCAGGATAGCACCCTAATCCTAAGGATTTCCTTCAAGGAGGTCTGAATCAAATATCTAGTTTTTCCAAAAAAGAGAATTGGTGTGCAGATTTAGAGGTTTGTGACCAAATAAAAACGATTTGGTAGACAAGAATCAACAAATTGGATAAAAGGATACCAGCAAGTTTCTGACTAGAGGTTTCTTCACAGTTTTTTTCATTAAAATTTTAAAATAAGTAGTGTATTTTAGGAGAAAGGACGTTGTTTTGGGAAGAGCCACTCTATTTATGAAGCCATGGTATCACAAATTATTCTAGTTACAGTGACTTTAACATCATCATCTATGTGGATGAGATTTATGAAACTCAATTACATCTTTAGGAATAAGTCATTACACATATTGGTACATGAGATAAATTATCTCTTTCAATTAAATAAAGGAAAATAATGTGAGGTATACTTGAAGGATTAGATTTGTGAAATATAAGGGATGCAGATGCAAGTGCTGCAGCTATTTCAGCAGCAACATCTGAACCGAGATGTTGGTTTTCAATTTTATAAATAGTCCAAGAAGTTTCCATACCTTTTGACCTTTCCCAACATTTTTTATCAGTGTTCGGATCACCTACCTGAACATATATGGTGTTTGGATGCGCACTTTCTTTCAACAGGTAATTTTTGGCCTAGAGAATGGCATCCTTTGAGTTGGCTAGCTCACCACCCATGAACCCACAGAATTCCAAAACACTCCATGAAATTTTTTTTGTTGTGAATGCCATTGAATGACATCCTTTGAGTTATAACAATTGAAACAATAAAAACAATCCAGAATTAGTAATCAATTATTTTATTTCTGTAGGACCTATTGTTTACTTGATTAAAATTAACTACAAACATACCTAATGCATCTCATTAAGGAGATTCACATATTATTATGAAAAGGAGGAAATAAAAAATGAAAAAGGTTTCCTCTGGTCAATTGTGATCTTGTGTGAACTCAGAAAACTTCATGTATATTTGGGTATCCATGACCCTACTTTAATGAATTTATCCTTGTGAGCAAAAATCTTATGGATGTTAATGGCTGATAATAATAATTTGAACGCGAGAGTGTTAGCTCCCCATAATTCTAGCAGATTGGTGAGACTGGAACTGTGGAGAGGACACTTGAACCACTTTGGGATTCTAGGATCTAGCCCTCCTGAATCTGCAGAGGGATCTCTCCAATAAGTGCAAATATTAATTTATCTTTAAGGCTTTTATGTGTGATATTAGGCTAGTTATAAATAATGGGAGTTTTTGTTTGTTTTGGATAGTTGAGCATGATTTTAATTGAGTGGAAAGTCCTAATGGAAAGAGTTTCAAAGATGTGAAGTTGCAAGCAATCAGAACAAGATCCGACTGATTAGATAGATATAACGCTGGTTTTTAGTCCATTGGGCTATGGAGTCATAAAAGGGCTTTAATTGCGCAACAATTTCAAGAGTGGTCCAAGGGGAAAGTCATCTATATCACAAGATATTTGAGATTAACTGATGGAATGGAAATAATAAAAGTGTTGAAAGGGTGGAAACAGACACTAATTTCAACTAGGATTTAACAGTCTTTCCAAACAAGAAAATCCTTTTAAGTAACTGTTTAAAACTGGCCAAGGATAGGGAGAACCATAGACTTCTTGGGCTAGTTCGTATTAAAGTTAACTAAATAGACAAACAATCCAGTAATCCGCATAATTACTTTCATAAAGGATGAAAAAAAATAAGAAAAACAAAGTGCAGCCTAAGATCAGTTAAGATACTTTTAAATCTAGACTGCTTTCAGCGAACACTTAGGGAAACTTTAAGAATTTACCTTTGGAGAAAGAAGATAGAAAACAGGGCACACCATCACTTTTGTAGTCTAACTTTACTAAGAAAATAATGAAAATAACATTCAAGAACAATGTTTAAAGTAAATAGTAGGACGAGGGAACGCCAACATTCCTAACTTCTTGAACTGTATTAAATTATTCTTAAATACACAAATTGGAGGAAAACATTGAGATAAAGCTTATCAGTCAGAGAAGGGTAAATAGTAAATCCTAACTCTATGCTTTTTGTTCTTTACCAGATAATAAATGGACAAAATGGCATACATGAAAAGAAAACAATTACACAGAAAGAAGCACTTCACCGATGATATAGACCAGGATCCCAAGAATCGGCTTGTTTATTGATGTCAAACCAGTTACATTCTTCAAGTCCAATGTTTCAGTTGAGCAATCATATTCACTTCTCAACCTAACTTATTTGATCACAAACAAAGCTTCAAGAGCCTTTGAACACTATTTACATGTAGAAGTTTCGAGCACAAGTATATTTCAAAGTTCCGCAACCAACCCTTTACAATGAGCACCTCAAGAATATTTTATAGAGAAATGAGGAGGTCGAATGATAGAAAAGATCTATAGTTTCAATTAATATAGTTTTAATGTTTCCCAGCCTTTAAGGGGCTCAATGGAGAAGATTATAGATATTTCCTCTGTATTAATTGTTTTACATTAAGTATTAAGCTCGCTGGAATGATTTTGTTGACTTTAAGGCTCTGTGTCATCTTTGTAATAATTCTGTTGATATTTTGCAATAATTTCTTTGATTGAATTAATTGTTCAGCTGTATTGGAAAAAAATCCCCTGTTCTGCAATAAGTATGGCCTCTATTGAATGCTTTGAGGCTACAGGTGGCTTCTGGTAGCTGAGAGGAATCAATTAGCCTCTGATGTGGCAATGGAGACTTTCTTTGTCTCGTAGATATTTTGTTTTGACCTAAAAACAGGATTAATTTGCTTATGATTTGTGTGTTAGGCATAATTGGGCCTAAATCCTATCTTCTGTTCTTGAACTGTGTTTAATTTAGTGGATTAGGCTTATGTTGTTCAATCTTAGCCGTAATCCACCAAAACTGTGAAACAATCTTCAATCTTCAGTTCTACTGTGGTTAGGTCTTCAACACTGATACTCTTTGATTTTTTTTTTTAAACTTTGCTGTGTCTTGTTGATGTGCAGGTGCACAGAGGGTTCTTATGGCATTAGCGCTCATGATGCACTGATGAAACGTGATATGGAACCCTGTAGAATGATTTATCTTTATGCACAAAGGCATGGGGATCGTCATCCCCAGCCTTTTGTTTTCCTTTAATATAATGGAAAAAACCATTGAAACCTGCAAAATACACAAAAACGTTATAAAATCTTGTATGGCTGGGTAAAACTGCTTCAGAGGTTGCGGTTAAGAGCATGGTCATTGGATGAAAGCATCCAACGGTGGGGATTGTGCGTAGAGGTCAAAAGGAGAGCGGTTAATGAACAAGCGGGGGAGAATTAAGTCAGATCCGTTGATCTATGTTTGATCAACGGTTGACATTAGTTGTGAACAAATAATTCGAAGGGGTCACATTATCGGAAAATGGAAGAAAAACAAAGGAAATAGATGAAAAATCCTTTAGGCAGAGGAAATATGTTAAAAGGAAATTCAGGGTTCCCGGACGATCCTGGGTTGTCAGATTAGTTTGGCCCACGGAGATCAATGGTTAAGATTGATCTTAAAAGTCCCTTGGTAAATGGCGGAGGGCGATTTAAGAAACATGAGATGGAATGCTGATCGTTGATCTGCAGAGATCAACGGCGGGGAAACAACGCGATAAAACACAATGGAAATAAGAGAAAGCAATTTTGGGTGGAGAAACCGGTAGTATCGCACAACAAAATGGGAGAAAGTTGGTTTCACCTTTTTGAACGCGATATGCGTTCCCGGCTGACACGTGGCCACTCAAAACCACTTATATCGCGTAGCTCATGGAGAATTAACCTTCATGCTTTAATTTATGTGAAAATGTGTGCTGGTCATTAGATCTAAGGTCTTAGATTAGACGGCTGAGGGAAGAGCGCAATATCAACAAGATGCACGGGCGGAAGTAGGTTAGGTGGTTTTAATCTGAGCCATTGGATCAAAAAATGAACGGCAGAGATCAAATCTGGGGCACAAAGAAATAAAATATGAGGCGGAGAAAGGGTCAATATGGGTCGTTGATTTGTAGAGATCAACGGCTAAGATTGGCCGAAAAAACATTATAAAGCGGGGCTTCATAATTTTAACAAAGGTTGCGGGCTCAATCTAGACCATTGGATCTTGACACGTGGACGGCCCAGATGCAATCAAAGGTTTGCGATCGGCAGGGGAAAAAGAGAATGGGCGCCGATGCGATTGGCTATGGGGCATCGGGAGATCGCCAATCGGAGATTGCGAATAAAATATTAAGTGTGCCCAATGAAATATCCTGATGCGAGATTGCGCAGACCGTTTGATTGGTCTATGATCAACAGTTGGGAAGGGGTTTAACCAATGAATGGTGGGCTTAGTTATAACATAGAAAAATCAAAATTTTAATGAAATACAAAGGATTTTCGGCTTCAGGCAGGTTATATATATGAGGTTTGGCACCCGATTGCAGGGCCTTTGGATATATGAAACAATGAAGGGATCGAGGGTTTATGATACAAAGGGCCAATTAGAATTGGAACAAGGTGAGGGCCTTCAAATGCACTCGACGCAAAACTTTCGATGCGAGATCTTGTTGACCGTCAATCAGCCTTTTATATCGACGGTCCTTTTCATAAAAAACATTGAACCGACGAGTTTAATACAAACATAGGAAAAAGTGGGTTTTATGAATTTACAAAGGGAAAACATGATCGGGGAAGGTTTATACAATTTTTTAAGTGCCCAATAAAAAACTCAAGGTTATGCGAATAAAGCAAAGGATCAGGGCTTATATAAAAAGGGCCAATTGCATCAGATGTTTCATAAAAGCCAAAAGACTTGTGCTCTTTGATTGTTTCGATGCGATAAGTGCTCGGGACCATTAGCACTTGGTTCTAGGGCATGGGCATATGTGGGGAAGTGGTTTAGGACTAAGCCCAAAGGGGCTTAGGACTGTGGCTAAAAATACTATTTTTTATGATTTTTTCAAAGTTTTTCAATGGATTTGGGGGTTTCGGTAAGGTTTAAAAATGAGTTTTAAACCTTATAAAAGGGGTTTTATGAGGGAAGGAAGGGAATACATGAAAAATAGAGGGAGTGTATGGGGTAAAAGAGAACAAAATGAAGGTTAATGATGAAGGGAAAAAGGAGTAAAATGGGGAAAAATGGGGATTTTTGCAACAATCTTTTCTTCATGAAAACAACATAATTTTTGAGCTTAAAAAGTGAAACAACAGTGAAGATTAATCAAAAGACATGATATCTTCACAAGACTTCAAGAATTAAAAATTTTGCAATAAAAATTATTTCTTGAAGGCTTCAAAAAATGATTTAGCCACCATTTGATATGAAATTTTTTATAGGTGGCTAACAGTGGCTCCACATGGGGATGGTGCCTTCTTGAAGGCATCAAGAAATTTATACTTGCATTCTCTAGGAGGCTGATCAGTGCCTCATCCATTGGGTTGCAACTTTCTTTACTTGGATGATCTTCTTTTGCTCTGAAAATATTAGCAGCCATGAAAAAAGAATGGAACTCCATCAATACAAGCTTTCTACCTACTCTACTATCTATTAGGATTAAACAGTCTAACAGATTTTATTCTCTAATTTCTAAAATGGAAATTTAAAAGCATACACTTCAGGATTGAACAGTCTAACTTGTTGCTGATCTATGGCATAAAAAAAAAACTGCACATAGATATTTTTTTTACAGAAAATTAAATCAAAATGGAAGGCTTAAGATTTGAAAGTTCTAAGCACGACCTTCTTTTTTCTTCAGCTCTGTTTTTTGAGTTTATTCGAGCTATTTTTCATTTTTATCTGGTTCAGATTTTGAGCTGATTAGAACTAGTTTACCTCTATTTTTGAATCAAAATTAAAACAGATAGGAGTCACTCTTCTTTTGGAATCTTAGGTTCAAATTTTGAGCTTGTTTGAACCTTTAATTTCTATCCTAATCTTCCTAACTGATAAGCCAAGATTAAGCTGTTTGGAAAATCGAATTCACTAACCTATTAGTAGTAAATTGAAAACTAATTAGTCATGATTAGGCTGTATGACTAATTAGAAGTGTGTTTTTCAGGAGTGGCATTTGAGTTTGCACACTTTCAGATTTTGTTTCTCTTTTTTGGTATGGGGCTATACTTTTATTGTTTTTACAAATTTGCCCTCTTTTCTTTCTTTCACTGTTTTTGTATTTTTTATTTTTCTAACCTTGAATGCAATGATGGGTGAAATATTTATAATGAGAAAAAAGATAAAAATGCTTTCAAAACATGATAGGATTAAGAGAAGTAATGTTTGAGCATCCTGCCATTGACAGGACCCCCAAACAACTCATCTCCATTCAACTCCTACAAGAAAAAGGCATTGTTACCAGCATCAGAATGAATAAGATAAGGGCCAAGCCATAAGTTGTCAAATTTCCCATGCTTGCCCTTGTCTTCTCTCCTTGAGTCCCACTTTAACACT
Source organism: Pinus albicaulis (assembly GCA_034641835.2). Taxonomy (NCBI): domain Eukaryota; kingdom Viridiplantae; phylum Streptophyta; class Pinopsida; order Pinales; family Pinaceae; genus Pinus; species Pinus albicaulis. The sequence goes on along the minus strand of CM076582.1, from coordinate 472,295,381 downwards.
TTGTCCCCAACATTAAAATTGCTAGCCTTTGTTCTTCTATCAAAAAGCTTTTTGATGCTCTCTTGCTTTTGTAATGCTTTGTTGTAAACCTCCTCTCTGTTTTACTGAAGATGAATGGTATGATTTATCCTTCTGATCATGTCATTGTCTTCAGAATGAACCTCTTGAATCAACTTCATAACTGGTACACCAAGGCTGGTTGGAAAATTTGTATCTGTACCATACACAAGCTGATAGGGTGACATTCCAATGGATTTCTTAAGTGTCAATATTTTAGCCCATAGTGCATGAACTAGCTTTGTGTGCCAAGACTTCTTGTTGTCCTCCAGCAACTTCTTGATCATGTTCACCAAACTCTTGTTTGAGGATTCTGCTCGCCCATTACCTTGAGGGTAATAAGAGGTAGAATGGCCCAATGTTCTCTGATATTTGTGACAAAATTTAACCATCTTCTTGGATCCAAAATTTGCTGCATTATCAGTGATGATCTTCCTAGGACAGCCAAATCTAGAGAGGATATGGGTCTCCATGAATTTTATGATGACTAAGTCATTGGCTTGCCTAGAAGGGATGGCTTCTATCCATTTGGTGAAGTAGTCTGTTGCAGTGAGAATCCATCTATGTTGGGCAGATGAGGGTGGATGGATTTCTCCTATGAAGTCAAGTCCCCACTGTTGAAAAGGAGCTTCAACAGTGATTGGGTGCAGAGGTAAGGGCAACAACTTTCTTTTGCCTTCAAAAAGTTGACATTTATGACAGGAAATTATCATCTTGTGTACATCAAGAAAGAGAGTAGGCCAATAGTAACCATCCCTAAGGATTTTATTGGCTGTTATCTTCCAATAGAGGTGGCCTCCACATTCTCCTTCATGGAATACGTGCTTAACCTTCTCTGCATCACACTCAGGCAAACATTTAAGCAATATTCCACTTGCATTTTTCCAATAAATACATTTATCTATAATGCAGTAGTTTACAACATTTAAATTTAAAAACCTTACCTTTGTTTTTGATAAACCAGGAGGTGTATTCAAATTAAGCAAAACAAATAAAATATCAGCATACCAAGAGGAATTCATAAAATGGTCTTCAAAAATGGGGGTTGAGAGTTCCTCTTGTTCATCTAAAGAATTTATCATATTAATATCAAGAAATTCAAAATTGGATTCAGCCATTAATCTAGCTAGACCTTGGCCTTTGATGAGTTTAGTGGGCTTGATCTCTAAATCATATTCAAGTATAACAGCTATCCACCTACCTCTCTTACCATATGGGTCCTGTGTTAGAATGTCTTTCACAACTAAATTTGGGACAAAGGCAATGATATGTGAGTGAAGGATGTATATTTTGAAGTCTTTTAAAGCTTTGACCAAAGAAAAAGCTTGCTTTTCCATGATGTTATACTTCAGAGGAGCATCTCTCAATGCCTTGCTAAAGAATGAAATAGGCTGCTCTTGTCCCTGTGGATTTTTCTGTGAAAGGACAACAGCGATTGTATGCTCTGATGCGAATGAAAAAATATAAAAATATTTTGAAAAATCAGGACTGATTAGAACTGGTGTTTTGGTTAATGCTTGTTTGACTAGTTCAAAGGACTTCTTTGCTTCCAAGGTCCATTTAACCCCCTGCTCCTTCTTCAACATGTTTTTTATGTTTCTAAGGAGTTCAGCTAAGTTGGGTATGAACCTTCTCAAGAAATTAATCTTTCCAATGAAATATTGGAGTTCCTTGATATTTCGAGGATGACTGATTTGCAATATGGCCTCAATCCTCTTTGGGTCTATCTTTATCCCCTCTTCTGATATAATGTGCCCAATAAGTTTAACTTCTTGTAGAGCGAATAATGTTTTATTTGGGTTTAATGATATCCCAAACTTTCTGCACCTCTCGAAGACTTTTCTCAAATGTTCTAAGTGCTCTTCATCTGTCTTTGAAAAAAGAGTGACATCATCAAGGTAAATAATGATGTCCATGGCTCTCTGAAAAGTAGCACCAACATTCATTAGACCAAAGGGCATTTTCACATACATGAAAGTGCCCCAAGGTGTAGTGAAGGTTGTCTTTAATTGATCATCAGGATGAACTAAAATCTAATTGTATCCTGAGTAGCCATCAAGCAAAGAAATTATTTTAGAACCAACTACCCTTTGTAAAATATGATCCATCTTGGGTAAAGGGTAGTTTTCCTTCAATGAAGCTTTGTTTAAGTCTCTAAAGTCTATACAAAGCCTAATATCTCCTGTTTTCTTCCTAACTGACACCAGATTAGACACCCACTCAGAATATCTAATAGGGACAATAATACCAGCTTCATACATTTTCTTGATTTCTTTCTCAACCAAAGGTAACTGAACAGGGTTTATTCTGCACAGATTTTGTTTAAATGGCTTTTGGTTTTCTTTGAGAGGAATTTTGTGCTGAATTATTTCAATGTCATAGGATTTTAGATCCTCATAACTCCACGCAAAAACATCAGAAAATTCTTTAAACAGCTCTATGTATTTGAGTTTAATGTGAGCTAGTAAATTTTTAGACAGTTTAATCATCATAGGTTTCAGTTCACTGCCTATATTACACTCTTCAACTTCAGTTTCCACAGGCTTTAGTTTTGGCTTCTTGGCTACATCGTTGAAATAAAAAAACTCTTCTAGAGGGGGAAGAACTTTTGGAAAACTTTTATCGTTAGACTGCAGAGTTTCTAAGTCCTCTGTTTCAAAATTTTCAATCATCTCTATTGTGTTATCAAGTTTGCTTGACAAAAGATTTACATCAGCAACCTCAGGAGACTTTTCTTCTTCATCAAGAAAATTTTCTTCACTAGGGTAGTCTGTTTCATAGTCTGAATCCAAACTTGGTAGTTCAAATTCATTTATGAACTGCATGAAGTCTTCTATTTGTTTGTCTCCATCAAACACTTGCCAATATTTTTCGTTATCAGGAACAGCTAGTCTAAATTTAATCCGAGTTGTACATTGTTTGGTTTCGTAGGGTGTTAAGCATGTTATAGTAGCAAAAGCTAAGCTGTGGGCCATGATATTTCTTTTTCTTGGGAAAAAAATCAATTGAGATTCCTCAAATTTTTTTAATAAATCCACGACATCATTACGATAGGCTCTAAGTCTGGGGTGTTTCGTGCTATATTCCCCATTCACTTGCCTAATGATTAATTCTGAATCCCCATGCACTTTAATTCTCTTGGCTACTAATTTTTTCAACAAATGTAAGCCTAAAAGAAGGGATTCGTATTCCGCTATGTTATTCGAACACTGAAATTTTAATCTATAGGAATGGCCTTCCATGTGGTTGTTCTCAGTGTTGTGTATCCAGACGACTGCACCATCATTGGTCCTAGTGCAGGACCGGTCAAATTTCATACTCCATAGAGGACTAGTCTCGGGTTTAACAGTTTGATCTCTATCCTCTTCAACTAGTGTGCTTTCGGATTGTTCTTGAATATCAGTGCTTAGTTGAATTTATTTTAATTCCTCAGGTTGTTCATCATGTTGAGGACTGATTTTCTAATTGTCAAGGTTTAAAAGCAAAGGATGGATGATTCGTAGCTCAAGACCCGTGTTTTGTTTGCTGCAGTTTTCGGTTTTTGCAAAATATTTCGACACTTTTGTGTTGTCTTTCTCCTCTTCTCTATCGGCCATTAATTCAGTCAAAGTGACTTGCTCACTAAATTTTTCATCGTTGAAAAGGATAAATGAATTGAGGCCTGTATTTACAGAATACAGAGGAGATTTTTATGGTCTGTCTTGGCTAGTAACCATGTATTACATATGGGACTCCTTGTAAAGTCTTCTTGTCTGATTGAAAACAGGTATGGTCGCATATGTCATGTCCATCTGCATAGTTCCTTGTAACTTAGCTCCCCAAGATCTAGATAACAACATACCATACTTTGGGGGCACATCAGCCACAACAATATCCATGACTAAACATTTGGCTGGAATTTGAACTAAGTTAACGCAGAGGTATTTGATTAATCCTAAACATTTTACTTTTCTTGAGTCAAAGGAGTAAAGATCTTTGTAAGGTCTAGTGATTTCAAGGCCTAGGCTCTCCATTACAGCTTTGGGCATTTAATTGTGAGAGGCCCCTGAATCATGCATAGCATTATGTAAAAAAATTTCATGAACATTTAAACTAACATAAAAAGGAGGAACTGGTCCCTCTTGATATCTACGTTCAATCTTAGGACCGAATATGAGCTCTGGTTTGTCATCATTAAGATTGACAGTATCATTATTCTCTTCTATGTTAAAAGCCTTCAAAATTTGATACCTGTATACATTCTGGGTAGCTAACTTAGTAAGGGGAACATAGATTTTTATTCTGGAAATTTCCTGCTCCAAACTAAAAGGAGTCTGAGTCTTTGAAGTACCTGTCTCAGCCTTATTAACTGCCACTCTATCAGCAAAAATCAGTTTGCTGATTTTGTTTATTTACATTTGTCAAAAAAATTTTACCAGGAGCATTAGCTGAGTTGCTAACACTACTAAGGTCTGCACTCTATTTTTTATTTTTTTGAGTGCCTTTCTCTTTACCTTTATCAAAATTTATAGCCATTGTTTTGTCTTTCTGTTTTACAATTTTGGGTTTATTCACAGTGCTGTTTTGTGTAGGTTTTTCATAGGTTTTGGTTTTGGGAGTTTCTTGATTGCTTTTACTCCTAAGGTCATAATCCTTTTGGGACTCTATGATAACATTTTCCATGTCTTGATAATAACTTTCATCCTCATCTCTTTTGTCATCATAGGGTGTGTACAGACCTTGTTTTCTATCATAATGAACTTCAAAGTCATCGTTATCTACTCCTAGCATGTTTATATCATCTTCCTCTATTTTCTCTAATGTTTCTTCAACCTCACTTACATAGTTTTGGTGAAAAGGAGGGGTGATCTATTGATCATCCTCCCTTGGTCTGTTTTGAGGCTGGTTTCTCCTAAAATTTTGATTTTGGTTCTGATTTTTGTTTTGAGGAGTATTTTGGTTTTGACTTGCTTGTGCTCTCTCAAGAATGCTCATTTTTTTCATCATCTCCTCCATGATTCTTTCCATCTTTGAGGTGGATGTAGAAGGTGCAGATTCCTCTTTAAAGGACACTCTCTTCTCATTCTTCATTCTTGCTCTTTTCTCCATTAAGTTAACTTCCACAGCAAGAGCTCATTTTTTCATATCTTCAAGGGTTAAAGGATCTCTCTCTCTCAACTGATAAGCCATCTCAGGATCAAATCTTTCAGGAAACTTGTTTAAATCTGAGCCTTGTGGAGGTTTTAGGTCTGGGGGAAGTGCATTATACACACTGTTAAATCTAGTGTAGTAAGCTTATACACTTTCCCTAGTGTTTCTGTGGAGGTTCTTGTAGTCCGAAAGTATTTGAAGAGGGTTTTTCCTTACTTCCCATTTGTTTAAGAATGACTGATGGAAGGCTTGGAGATAATTTATATTGTGAGGGGTTAAGCCTTTGAACCATTTTATTACTTCTCCCCCTAAACTCTGAGAAAATAATATAACTTTGAAAATTTCATCATCAATTTCATTTATGTCAAAGTAGTCATTCATCTTATCCACATGTTGTGAAGCAGTAGTGGCATTACTGGCATCATACAATGGTATCTTGGACTGATAGTCCTGTGGAATATTGAATAAGGACAAAGGAAGGAATAAGGGAGCATACCATGCTGCCATGATATGAGGTGGAGGTGGATTAACAAGAGGGAAAGTGGGCTAGAACGAAGTGGTTTAGACAGTGGATGTATGAAGAACAGATGTTGATGGACCAAGAATAGATTGCTGAGCTAATATTGGATGAGAGACACCTAAATTGTGAAGGAAATGTAAATCAGGTGGTGTTGTTTCTCTAATACCAGGATGTTCACTTGTTTTCGGGGATGAAAGTGAAGACTCAGAATTATCTAGCTGATCTAAATCATCAAGTGACCTAGTTATAAATGGATTTCTTAAATCAACTTGTGATTGATGTAGAGCTGCAAGGTTTTCTGGAACAGAATTAGCTCTCAAGGGTGATCTGAAAACAATTGAAAATTTAATCTTAGGAGATTTCCTAAGGATACTTTCATGGTTATCAACTATCTCAGGTGGGTTTGGGTCAAGGTAGGCTCTAGTATGAATATTTCTAGGAGCCACTATGTTGTGTTTTTCAGACCCAACTAAACAAGATCAATTTAACCAGATATGATAATATTTAAGAGGCTAAATGATCTTTTAAACAAGAAAACTTTAATCCTAAAGCCTTCTAACTGAGTTTATATGATGTTATGATGATTACGGGTCCTCCCAGTGGAGTCTTAAGGTCTGTTTAGGATTGTGGAGTCGCTAGGTGGAAAATTTTTAGCTCCTTTGGAGGTAAAAGGTTTTATGGTCCACCACCATGTTTATTAAATACCAATCTAAAATATTTTTGGGTTTTTCTGATTTTTTTCAGTCCTATGGGTTCTAAGAGTGTCCTAAATCTATTTCAAAACTTAGCTACGACTATGAGACAAAGATAGTCTACTCTTATGGCTGAGCTAGCTGATCCTTCAAGGTTAGATAAGCTCTTATGAGAATCCTAAGGTTTCCTTAGTTTTTCACTGATTTCAAACAAGTTTTATCATGATTACTCTTTAATTGGTAGTGCTTGAAGAGGGTTTCTTGTAATCAAGGGGTTTTTTGGAATGAATATTGACTCAGTCCCCAGTGGAGTCACCAAAAATGTTAGCTCCCCGTAATTCCAGCAGATTGGTGAGACCAGAACTGCTGAGAGGACACTTGAACCACTTTGGGATTCTAGGTTCTAGCCCTCCTGAATTCGGAGAGGGATCTCTCCAATAAGTGCAAAGATTGATTTATCTTTAAGGCTTTTAGGTGTGATATTAGGCTAGTTATAAAGAACGAGGGTTTTTGTTTTTTTTGGATGGTTCAACATGATTTTAGTTTAGTGGAAAGTCCTAATGGAAAGAGTTTCAAAGGTGTGAATTTGCAAGCAATCAGAACAATATCTGGCTTATTAGATAGATATAACACTGGTTTTTAGTCCATTGGGCTATGGAGTCATAAAAGGGCTTTAATTGCGCAACAATTTCAAGAGTGGTCCAAGGGGAAATTCATCTATATCACAAGATATTTGAGATTAAATGATGGAATGGAAAAAATAAAAGTGTTGAAAGGGTGGAGACAGACACTAATTTCAACTAGGATTTAACAATTTGTCCAAACAAGAAAATCCTTTTAAGTAACTGTTTAAAACTGGCCAAGAATAGGGCGAACCATATATTTCTTGGGCTAGTTCGTATTAAAGTTAACTCAATAAACAAACAATCCAGTAATCCACATAATTACTTTCATAAAGGATGAAAAAAATAAGAAAAACAAAGTGCAGCCTAAGATCAGTTAAGATACTTTTAAATCTAGACTGCTTTCAGCAAACACATAGGGAAACTTTCAGAATTTACCTTTGGAGAAAGAAGCTAGAAAACATGGCACACCATCACTTTTGTAGTCTAACTTTACTAAGCAAATAATGAAAATAAAATTCAAGAACAATTTTTAAAGTAAACAGTAGGACGAGGGAACGCCAACATTCCTAACTTCTTGAACTGTATTAAATTATTCTTAAATACACAAATTGGAGGAAAACATTGAGATAAATCTTATCAGTCAGAGAAGGGTACTGTAAACAGTAAATCCTAACTCTATGCTTTCTGTTCTTTATCAGAGAATAAATGGACAAAATGGCATACACGAAAGGAAAACAATTACATAGAAAGAAGAACTTCACAAATGATATAGACTAGGATCCCAAGAATCAACTTGTTTATTGATGTCAAACCAGTTACATTCTTCAAGTCCAATGTTTCAGTTCAGAAATCATCTTCACTTCTTAGCCTAACTTATTTGATCACAAACAGAGCTTCAAGAGCCTTTGAACACTATTTACATGTATAAGTTTCAAGCACAAGTATATTTCAAAGTTATGCAACCAACCCTTTACAATGAGCTCCTCAAGAAGATTTTATAGAGAAATGAGGAGGTCGAATGATAGAAAAGATCTATAGTTTCAATTAATAAAGTTTTAATGCTTCCCGGCCTTTGAGGGGCTCAATGGAGAAGATTATAGATATTTCCTCTGTATTATTTTTTTTACATTAAGTATTAAGCTCGTTGGAATGATTTTGTTGACTTTAAGGCTCTGTGTCATCTTTGTAATAATTCTGTTGATATTTTGCAATAATTTCTTTGATTGAATTAACTGTTCGGCTGTATTGGAAAAATATCCCCTCTTATGTAATATCTATGGCCTATGTTGAATGCTTTGAGGCTACAGGTGGCTTCTGGTAGCTGAGAGGAATCAATTAGCCTCTGATGTGGCAGTGAAGGCTTTTTCTGTCTGGTAGATATTTTTTTTTGACCTAAAAACAGGATTAATTTGCTTCTGATCTATGTGTTAGGAATAATTGGGCCTAAATACTATCTTTTGTTCTTGAACTATGCTTAATTTAGTGGATTAGGCTTTTGATGGTCAATCTTAGCCGTAATCCACCAAAACTGTGAAAACAATCTTCAATCTTCAGTTCTGCTGTGGTTAGGTCTTCAACACTGATACTCTTTGATTTTTTTTTTTAAACTTTGCTATGTCTTGTTGATGTGCAGGTGCGCAGAGGGTTATTATGGCATCATCACTCATGATGCACCGATGAAACATGATATGGAACCCTGTAGAATGATTTCTCTTTATGCACAAAGGCATGGGGATCGTCATCCCCAGCCTTTTGTTTTCCTTTAATATAATGGAAAAAACCATTGAAACCTGAAAAATACACAAAAACATTATAAAATCCTGCGTGGCTAGGTAAAACTGCTTCAGAGGTTGCAGTTAAGAGCATGGCCGTTGGATGAGAGCATCCAACTGTGGGAATTGTTAGAGGTCAAAAGGAGAGTGGTTGATGAACAAGCGGTGGAGAATTAAGTCAGATCCATTGATCTATGTTTGATCAACAGTCGAGATTAGTTGTGAATAAATAATCCGAAGGGGTCACATTATCGGAAAATGGAAGAAAAACAAAGGAAATAGATGAAAAATCCTTTGGGCGGAGGAAATATGTTAAAAGGAAATTCAGGGTTCCCGGAAGATCCTGGGTCGTCGGGTTAGTTTGGCCCACGGAGATCAATGGTTAAGATTTATCTTAGAAGTCCCTTGGTAAATGGCGGAGGGCGATTTAAGAAACGCGAGATGGAATGTTGGTCTTTGATCTGCAGAGATCAATGACGGGGAAACAATGCGATAAAACACAATGGAAACAAGAGAAAGCAGTTTTGGGTGGAGAAACTGGTAGTATTGCACAACAAAATGGGAGAAAGTTAGTTTCACCTTTTTGAATGCGATATGTGTTCCCAGCCGACACATGGCCATTCAAAACCACTTATATCGAATAGCTCATGGAGAATTAACCTTCATGCTTTAATTTATGCGAAAATGTGCGCTGGCTGTTAGATCTAAGGTCTTAGATCGGATGGTGGAGGGAAGAGCGCGATATCAACAAGATGCACAGGCGAAAGCAGGTTGGGTGGTTTTAATCTGAGCCATTGGATCAAAAAATGAATGGTGGAGATCAAATCTAGGGCATAAAGAAATAAAATATGAGGTGGAGAAAGGGTCAATATGGGCCATTGATCTACAGAGATCAACGGCTGAGATTGGCCGAAAAAACATTATAAAGCAGGGCTTCATAATTTTAACAAAGGTTGCAGGCTCAATCTGGACCATTGGATCTTGACATGTAGACGACCTAGATGCAATCGGAGGTTTGTGATCGGCGGGGGCAAAAGAGAATGGGCACCGATGCGATTGGCTGTGTGCCGTTGATCAGCAGATTAGATTGATGGTGGAGGAACCATCTGGAGATCGCCGATGCAAGATTGCACAAACCGTTTGATTGTTCTATGATCAACGGTCAGGAAAGGGTTTAAATAATGAATGACGGGCTTAGTTATAACATAGAAAAATCAAAATTTTAATGAAATACAAAGGATTTTTGGCTTCAAGCGGGTTATATATATGAGGTTTGGCGCCCGATTGTGGGGCCTTTGGATATATGAAACAATGAAGGGATCGGGGGTTTATGACACAAAGGGCCAATCAGAATCGGAATAAGGTGAGGGCCTTCCAATGCGCCTGACGCAAAACTTCCGATGCGAGATCTTGTTGACCGTCGATCGACCTTTTACATCAACGGTCCTTTTCATAAAAAACATTGAACCGACAGGTTTAATACAAACATAGGAAAAAGTGGGTTTTATGAATTTACAAAGGGAAAACATGAGTGGGGAAGGTTTATACAATGTTTTAAGCTCCCGATAAAAAAATCAAGGTTATGCGAATAAAGCAAAGGATCGGGGCTTATATAAAAAGGGCCAATCGCATCGGAGGTTTCATAAAAGCCAAAAGACTTGCGCTCTCCGATTGTTCCGATGCGATAAGCGCTCGAGACCATTAGCACTTGGTTCTAGGGCGTGGGAATATGTGGGGAAGTGGTTTAGGACTTAGCCCAAAGGGGCTTAGGTTTGTGGCTAAAAAGACTATTTTTTATGATTTTTTCAAAGTTTTTCAATGGATTTGGGGGTTTCGGTAAGGTTTAAAAATGAGTTTTAAACCTTATAAAGGGGGTTTTATGAGGGAAGGAAGGGAATACATGAAAAATAGAGGGAGTGTATGGGGGAAAAGAGAACAAAATGAAGGTTAATGATGAAGGGAAAAAGGAGTAAAATGGGGAAAAATGGGGATTTTTGCAGCAGTCTTTTCTTCATGAAAACAACAAAATTTCTGAGCTTAAAAAGGGAAACAGTAGTGAATATTAATCAAAAGACATGATGTCTTCACAAGACTTCAAAAATTAACAATTTTGCAATAAAACTTGTTTCTTGAAGGCTCCAAAAAATGATTTAGCCACCATTTGATATGACAAATTTTATAGGTGGCTAACAGAGAGAAGAATTTGTTTGGATTTCCTTAATTATATGAAGGGAGGCTCTTAGGTTTGGCATCTCTTATCTTTCGTTGTCTCCTTGGTGAAATAAAAGGTAGCATGGGTTCCAGGAATGGTGCAAATATTAAAATATGGAAAAGCTTCATCCCATGGTGAATATTCACATGCATGGGTTTGTAGGCCAGCGTTGTAGTGCCTATATAATCTACATTGTTGAGAAAGACAAATCAATGCCCAAACTATGTTAATGACTTAATTAGCAAGTGACATGATTTGGAATTAATTAACAAGTGAAATGAATGTGTCCTAAAGATTCAACGTTCAAGGTTTCGAATTGAGATTTAAAATCTATATTTGTTTATGGCACGGCTGACATATCTTGTGGCATAATAACACCTTTAACACTCATCTAAACACAAAATATGTTTGGTCTTTCATTCCTCTTTCATTAGTGACAAGAATTTGTAGGTCTTCATAATAATCAAAGTTGGGTTTTGATACATCATATGCAGGTATTGTTTGCACACATATATCTTCTAGAACATGCCTTTAATCAAATTAATGCCAAATTTCACGAACAACTTGAGTTATGGTGTAAATTTCACATTAAATAGGAATTTTTAAACACAATTTCATTGCAGAGTTGTGTTTGACTTGACACTGCCTTTCCCTTCCTAAATATTGGCTTATTCAAGAAAGGAAATTCACTATGTATGATATCTCTTTGTGGTTAGAGGTGGGAATTTGGAATGGTCGGTCGTTTGGTGCAATGCCTTTTCACCTACAGTAGCTAACCCGAGTGATGAAAATTCTTCTTTATGGATGTGCACTGAATTATAAATTGATGGAGGATCAACCCAGTTGGGGGCTAGGAACTTCTCAATGGAACATCGTTATAATGATTTCTATTCCCAAGATCCTTACAATTGAAAATATGAGAAATTTATTTTCCTAGAAAGAAAAAGACAAGAAGAAAATGCAGAAAAGTAAAATAAATCTCTATTCACCAACCACAATCCAATTCTTGATACATATTTGTACAAGGGACAGATTGGCATCATATCCAACAAACCAACTACCCATTTCAAATATACACAGAACCCAACAACCTAAACAAATATGCATTACAAATCATCCAGAACCCAAAGATGCTTGTTAGAATCATACTACAATTAATAAAATTGCAACATGCATTAAAGAGAGCAGAGACTACTAAGGAAACAATATATCAAACCTTAATGGTATACCTCTACTTTCTTAATAAAAATCTTGGGTGAATAAAGGTATGGATGTGCCAGGTAGTTGTTCCTAGGTTATTTTGTCACAATAACCATTACCTTCACTTGTTTGCATCCTTTGCAGGCTAAAGAGATGGCCTCGGTATAGTTGAAAAATTAACTCACTACCAGAGCTTATTTTCATGTCCGTAATGAATTATAAATTAAAGATAATATAGCATAAAAGGCGTATTTGAAAAATATGTTTCCTTGTAATTTGACTTCTCATCATAATCATGAAAGCTACGTTTTTTTTATCTCACATTTAAACATAGGAATTGACATTGTCATTGAACGCAAATAAAAACAACTTTATTTTTAGTGTTAATATTGTTAGAATAATTTTTTGAATTTTTCCATGGAAAATGCTGCAAGATCACTGTTTGCTTCTAGCTCGACCATTTGAAACTTGAAACATGATAAAATCTAGGCTTTTTCCTTAGAAATTGAGCGAACGAAGGTTATGAGCAGTACAATTCACTTACATATCAACAAGAGAGATAAATTCACGATAGCCAACCTCCTCTTATCACAAACAATAGCTTGGTAGACAAGAGAAAAGAAGATATAAAAAGAAAAGGAAAAAGTTGGAATAAGCACAAAATACATGGCATGAAGAAAAATAGCATTCAATAGTACTAGTGGAGAAGAGGGATGTTTGGAAAACAAGGTACAAGGAAGCCTTGGAAAAGGATAGACTACAAGTGACCATGAAATCCATAAAGGGCCCCATTTCGGGTTATGTCTTCAATCACACTCCTAATTTTAGAGAACACTTATAGTACTACCTAGAGTTTGATGGTCTCCACAAGCAAGGAATGAAATTTCTGAGTTAGACAAAAAAGGAGGTTGAGCACAGGGATGAAATTGTAGAAGTGATCAGTTGGGTCCTTAATAAGATCCCACCTCAAGCACTAGAATTATTGGGATTTGGGGATCAAACGTTGGTATGTATGAATGTTAATACCTATGTTAAGAAATGAAAAAGTGGGAATATCACTGAAAGGAGGGTTGCTACAGTAGAAAAACATATTAATGATGGCATGGGTTACATGGGAACTATGATAGGTCATGGTCCTCTATGCCCATGGGATTATTAGTTAATGCCACATTAGTCAAATAAATATAATGAGTTACTAAAGGTAGTTGGGGGTAGATTAGAAAATGTGATAGACAAAGGGACCATTACCTCATCCAAGGAGGTTTTCAATCAACTACATCTATCAATTTCTATCTGGACCCTCATAAAGAACTTTGTCTAGTCTCCAGGCCCCATCGATCACATGAGTTAGACAAGTCATTTCGGATTGTAAGAGGTGGAAAGATAAATATGGAGGAAGGGTGGAAACTACTTTACCTAGTATATTATTTTTCCAGGAGGGACCCCAAATAAGGTGCACCTCTGGAAGTCTCTCCTCTCACTCAAGTGTTACTTGGATAGCAGGCACCTTCCCAGCCACCCTTAGCCATAGATTCATCACATCTAAGACCACATTCCCAAAATGAAAAACAAAGTGGTACAAGAAAGGGAAGAGACCAAAGCAATAAACAATCATTTTCGGTTGCAATCTGACATTACCCCCTCATTTTGTAGAGATTAGATATGAGTGGTAGCCTTTAAATAAGGGTTAATCCCTAAGAGGGAGAGAAATAATCAATAGAAGTGGAAATCTATTGAAAGTCTACATAAGCTGCCCTCAACATCACAAAAAAGGATCAGGAATTTGGATACCAACAGGCTACTAAAATTTGGAGAGAAGAAATCCTAACATTTTGTATTCTTTCATTGACCCCACGATGGAAGGATCTGTCACATTAATTCTATATTATGTCTATTCTTGTTCTCGTCTTCACTTCAACTCATATATAAGCTCCAAATTTTGGGAAATAAGCAATAGAAGCCTAGGACCGAGATTTTGTTAGTCCCCATTCGGTGCCCTCATTGTAATTCAAAGAATTGTGGATTTTATTGTCTAATTAGGACCGAGGCATATTTGCACTAGTGAAATCAGAATAGTCAGGCGAAGTATGCACGTGTTCTTCCATTTTATGTCTTATATTTGATGTTGAATGAATCAATGGATCTATGCTTGTCTTTCCCATTTGATTTTCGGTGTTAAATGAGAAAGTGACGAGTTGCTTCTTATTATGAAGAATGTTCATTTTTATACACTATGTCTTGTGAATATGGAATCATGATTAACATGCCCTTCTACTTTGGGTTAATGAACTTTACTATCAAAAATCTTTAAGTAGTCTCTCCCTTTTACCATTTATAAAGAAATTAAGAAATCATCATAGTTGTAGGGGTTGTTTCATGCACCACTTATCTCTGCAATGAATATAGTAAGAGCTTAATGGAAAACTTTTTTCTAGTGTGAGAATATGGTACAAATAAATTTAGGATACTTGAGGGTACCCCTTAGCCCGAGGACTAGCTCCAAAATCTAGAGTGGAATAGGAAAGTGCTCCTACACATTAAGCCTCATCACTGAAACCCTAGTGAAAGGGGGGAACGGCCTGGGTGACAGCATAATAAATGGTGCCATTGTTGGGGAGTCTACCTAGGTATATTACATAAGGTTGGTTTTCTAGTTTGAGAGGAAACAAACTATTGGAAATATATGTGTAGTACTATGAATCTTTTGTCTTTTTGAGCTTACTAAGGTATGCCCTACCACAAAGAGAGGTCTACAGTTTCCTTGATAAATTCTTGAAAAAGTATTATCTACAAAGAATAAAGGAAGTGCTCTAAAAGGTGACCTCACTAATTGGGACTCCATCCGAGAATGATGCTACCATGAAAAGCTAGATTCATGGTCCATTGTCACAAGGTTCAACTTGAAAGATCAGGTTTAAAACTTCTCTTCCAAGACAAAGCTTGAATGCTTGCATAACATAATTCAATTAATGCCTTGAAATAGCCTCAAGAGAAGGGTTGAGTATTAGTGCACAAATATGTTATTAAATACAAATGTATAGCCTTCAAAAACTTCAATGAATCACCCTTAATAGAAACACATTAGAATCTGGCCTGGTGCTTGAAAGTTACTCTCGGATCTCTGGTTAGGACTCATAAAATGTTGGTTCGATCTGTATTAGTTATATATTATTTTATAATTATTGGATCACTTTAAAATTGATTCAAGTATTGTATTATGGGAATTATAAGCAATAAGAAACAAGAATAATATTTTATAGTCCCCATCTGGTGCCATTTATTGTCTTTAATGAACTATTGAATATTTTTTTGTACCCAGGACCAAGGCACTTTGCCACTAGTCAAGTAATAGTATTCAAGCAATTTTATGATGGTTCCCACCATTTTACATCTTGTTATCTTGCTGAATGAATGATTGGACTTGTGCTTGTCATACACATTTTTTTTCTGGTCTCATGAATGAATGTAATGACACTGTAATATTTTACCTGATTTTGCCAACAAATTCACCAACTCAACATATGTAAAATATTATAAGGAATATAGGCATGATTAAGGCACCCATATACTTTAGTATAAATCAATCTGTGGGTTGGTCATATTTTTTGGTTTGTTTCCCTTTCATTCTCAAAATCACATCACATATTAATAATTGTAGAATCAAATTTTCATGCACCACTTGTATCTGCAATAATTCTAGTCAAAGCATGACATACTTAACTTTTGTTATAGTTCCATCATCAAAGTGCTAAAATCAACCATTGTTTCACTCAAAATAGTTTTAAAGAACAAACATTATCTTCAAATTTATCATGGGCTCACTGACTTCAATTCAACATACAATATCTGACGACAAACAACATCATCAGTAATATAATACTTGCAATGCAAGCCCTAGCAACAATATTATCATCATATGCATGTTCAGAACATCCTAAAAACTTACCATGGACTCTATAACAATTACAATATATATGAAACATACTCTGTCCAATACACAATACGTGAAGGTCTGCACATTACTTTTTCAAGCAATTGGCTACTCAAGACATCTCTATGTGTGCATTTTTTAGCATCAAAACATGTTTAACGTATTAAACTCAATTATTACCTTTATCTGACATAATAGATAATAACGCCAGCAATAGGTCATTAACAATAGTACTAATATCTCTTTAAGGTAGCTAGAGCAACATTTAGAAAAATATTATGTCCATCAATTCACTCAAATCAAATACATGCATAAGTTTCCAACTTGCCACAGCTATGCACTATCCTCTGCAACACTTTGACTAGGTAAGCAAAAAAACAACAAACATTGCAAACAAAAATTTCATAGATTCTTGACTCAGGAAGCATTTTTAGAGTTTAATTTGGAAAATATGTTGGCAAAAGAGTCCACGTAATGGTTTGTACTTGTCGAAGAACTAGTCAGAGTACAGTTACTCTATTATATCCTTTTTCAAATGTTGTGCATCCTCTTGATCATCTTAAAACAATCATAAACAATTCTCTTTGAATTCAACAACTGACAAAGCTCTTCAACAAATTTTACATGAATTGTGTGTCACACTGGTGCTTAATCATTTTGACTCACAATAGCCATTTTCAGCAAGAAACAAACACCAATTTTCTTTGGGTGTTGTTCTTTATCAGAAGGGACAACCAATTACTCATCATTCTGAATTTTTTTCTCTTGCGAAGTTGAAAATATTTCTCACTTAGAAAATAGACAATTTACTCATACAGATCAGATGCTAATAAATCTCTTGTTGAATAGCTTAGCCAAAACCAATTCATGTCTTAGTCAGTATTCTTGATGCCAGGTAAATATGTATGAGTGGAAAAACCACCAGTATTCTCTGTTTTGCAGCGAACACCTTAGTCAAACTGGAGCCTTTCCTGTACTATCCTTTGAAATTTTAAACGTTAGATAAGTTGGCTCAATTGTTCCAAAAGACTGCATTCCAATAATTTCAGAAAAAGAAATACTTTTCTCAGGGCAATTTTGGTGATTACAAAATTCTCCATCATCTAAAAATTATTTAATTGGCCAGAAAAGTAGAAAATATTGAAGACTATTATTCGGCATTTTATGTTTCCCTTGTTTGATATTTATCGAACTCCCATTTTCTCACCCACTCTAGGCAAGCTGGAAAACATTAGGTTGTCAACTATAAATTTCTTTGTTTCAGTCCAATACAAATATTCAAAGAACTTGTTAAGACCCTTGTGGCTTCCTTCTAATTCATCATCAATGCAAGAAATAATGGGAATTATATCTTAATATTGTCTAACACAGTTACAACACGACACCTCATGGATAGGCGTCAGGTTCCATATCACTTTCAAGCTATAGACAAAGTAAGCAATATTTGGGTAGAAGAATTCAAGAAAGAACATCATAAGCTTTTATGTTATAGTACTTGAACCATCAAACAAGGTTGGATCAATTCCTTTTGGACTCCATCTACTAGTCCAGTAGTCATATGTGGAACCGGTCATTTCCAAAAAACCAGTTATTTTTTAAAACTCATACTTATTTCCCCACTATGGATGACATATATATATGATATTATACACAGAATGTTCCATAATGGATAAAAAATGAAATACACATGAATGGAATTTATCTCTGATGGGTTAAACCCAATTTACTAATGTGTATCTCAATTTGTAGACATGAACTTTTATATAACTTTTCATATTGCAATGCAGACTCAATATGATGTATTTTCAAACATTAAAGATAAATTTAAGACAACTAGATTTTCAACATGTTGCACTTACCTTCATTCGTAAGAGCTTGATCCTTAATGCAAATTGCATCAATGCCATCACATTCCAAATTATTGCGAGATAGAACCTTTAAAAGAAAATTAAAAAAAGAAGTTGTAACTACTTTGATCTAGAAAAAATATATAAATCAATGGTAGGTAATTTATTTTAAGTATTGTTGTGCTTATTCTATCATTTTTGCATCTCAACAATGACTCAATACTCTGCCCTCATGGAAACACATCAAACTATGACCTCATACTCAGGATTAAGACCCCACAAAAACCCTAGAAAAACCCTGCCTAGCAAATCCCTGCCTTGATTAAGACACTCGGCTCCCAATCCTGGCGATACAAACTTTGTATTGAATTGACAATAAAAAACTAACTCCTAGTTCGACGATAAGAGACTCGACTCCCAGTTCTGGCAAAAGAATAGAAAGTTAGAAGACAAAGGCTTAGGGGTTTTAGGGTTCTTAGAAATTTTTCGTAGATCTATTCTTCAAAATTGTTTCAATCGAGCTGTGGTGTTTCTTGTTTGGATTATTCACTATTACCTTCAACTTCTTTCGAGCTTGGATACCATAAATCATAACTCTAACCTCTTGGCACCTCAGAGCCCATAAAAGCATGGATTCGGTCCACATCCTACTCCAACGCGGCCGAAGAAACGGAAGGGTCAAGTTGTGGAAAACATGTTCAACGTTCAGGTTCAGTGCGAGTCAGGTCCCTTAGGGCATCGGGTAGTTTGACAGGGTTCGATTCATGTTCAACTTGATTCTGCATGCAGAACAATGACAACGCGTTCAAAACAGTGATTCGGGCAGTGGACATTTTCTGGGTCGAGTCAGGCAGTGCAGTGAAGGGTGTATTTTTTGTAGGCAGGAATAGGGAGTCTAGGGTGAAGGGTGAATTTTTTTTGAGGCGAGAATTGGAACAAAAATTAATAATTAATAATTATAAATTAAATGTAAATAATAATATTAAAAATAAAAGATTATATATAGTATTAAATTAAAAATTTAATATAAATAGATAAGATATTAAGGTTTATATAAATTATTTAATATCTAAAACTTAAAACTTTCCACACACACGACCCAAACAGACCCAAACCCGAATGCATTTCCTTGGGTGCCCTCACACAACATGAACTGACCTGCCCAAACTAAGGCACCGGGGAGAAAATGGCAAACAGGTCGCACGAGCGTGCACATTAAGGGACATGAGCGGTCACAACTTAACATTTTTTATACCTCCCTCACATGACTCGACCCAACCCGACCCAAACGTGTTTCCTTGGGTACCCTCACACGACACAACCCGACTCGCCCAAATGAAGGCACCAAGGAGCGCCAAATGGAAAATAGGTCACACGAACATGCACAAGGCACACAGGCGGTCTTAACTTAGCATTTTTTATATGACCACCCTCACACGACCCAACCCAACCTGACCCAAAGGAATTCCCATGGGCGCCTTCACACAACACGACCTAACCCACCCGAACGAAGGCATAAGGGAGAAAATGGAAAATGGGTTGCAAAAAAATGCACAAGTCACACGGGCGGTCACAACTTAGCATTTTTACACAGCCACCCTCACACGACCTGACCCGAACACGTTTCCTTGGGCTCCCTCACACGACCCGACCCGACCTGCTCGAATGAAGGCATAAGAGAGAAAACAACAAATGGGTAACACGAATGTGCACAAGACACATGGGTGGTCACAACTTAGCATTTTTTATACAACCTCCCTCATAGGGCCCAATCCGAACACGTTTCCTTGGGCACCCTCACACAGCACGACCTGACCTGACCTAACTTGAACATGTTTCCTTGGGCACCCTCACACGAATCGACCCGACCCGACCTTAACGTGTTTCCTTGGGCGCCCTAACATGACCTGACCTGACCTGAACGCCTTTCCTTGGGCATCCTCACATGACCCTACGTTTTGACCCTCCCGAACGAAGGCAAAAGAAAGAAGAAGGAAAACAGGTCACACGAATGTGCGCCACAAGGCATGACCTAATTCGCCCGAACAAAGGCACAAGGGAGAAAATGACAAATGGGTCGCACGAACATGCCAAGGCACACAGGCGATCGCAACTTAGTATTTTTGATACGGGTGCCCTCAAACGACCTGGCCCCGTGACCCGCTCGAACGCATTTCTTTAGGTGCCCTCACAAGACACGACCCGTCCCGACCTGCCCGAACGCGTTTCCCTGGCCACCCTCACATGACTGGACCCGACCTAACCCACTCGAACGCATTTCCTTGGGCGTCCTCACACGACATGACATGACCCGCCCCGACTCACCCGAACGCATTTCCTTGGGCGTCCTCGCATGACACGACCCAGCCACACCCACCCGAACGTGTTTTTTTGAGCACCCTCACATAACCCGACCCGACCCGACCCGACCCGAATACAATGATGGGATTGCAGTTGGTATCAAAGATTGGACATTATATTCGTTGGTCTCATTGAAACATTGGCATGAGAAAGACATTGGTCAAGGTCGAAGCTGCATAACAAGACATGGCAAGTTGGGAAGAATGTCAAGGGAGGATTTTTCATACCTTGTAGTAAAGGTTGATGCGTATGAAAGATCACCCACGGATTCCTGTTGAACTTGATGTCTTGGAGGAGAATATTGAAAATAAATTAAAATCTGTAATTACAGAGCTAACCTTGAGTCTGTCATATTCCCATATTTTTTGTACCAAATTTCCATATCATGAACTCACATCAAGGAATTAATCTTCAATTTATGTCAACATACTCCATTTGTAAATGGCCAGTATGCTTATAATGTTAGATGGAGATGACTGCACAAAACTGGGATTGTAGATCCTTGCATTGATAAATTTTCTTCCTTGGCTTACAATTCAGTCTAAGTAATGGTTCATTTTGTTCATACTTCATTCTAAAATGTTGGAGGTGTTTTCTTTTATACTGTGTTTCCTTGGGCGCCCTCACAGTATGACACGGCCTGACCCAAATGCATTTCCTTGGGCACCATTACATGACCCCACCCGACCCAACCCAAACATCGAAGGCATGAGGGAGAAAACGAAAAATGGGTTGACTGGTTAGGGTTAGGGGTTAATGGGGTTAGGTCGGGTTTATGGGGTTAAAGTGATAGGGCTATGAGGTTGGTTGGATTACAATGTAGTCTAAGTAACAGTTCATTTTGTTCATACTTCGTTCTGAAATCTTGGAGGTGTTTTATTTTATAGATTATATTTAGCTACCTAGTTCCCCAACATGAATTGACAAGAATGGAGACTTGCTTGCTTCTATTTTGAGTTGTTTTTGGAAGGCATTGATGTTGGTTGTTTCATAAATGAAAGCAACATTGATGTAGGTAGTTTACCATTGTTTGAAATCAAGAAAAATCCAACCAAAATCTAATTTTTTCCATCGGACAAAATGTCTACCATACCTTAATTTTACAGGCCTGTGCATGATTGATAAATTTGAAATCAAAAACTTATGTACTAGAAATTCACCTTTGGCTAACCCAAAACCTTGTACTAGAGCCAACTCTAAACGCGTTTCCTTGGGTGACCTCACACAACCCGATCCGATGCGTTTGTGAGTCATCTTTGAGTCTACAAACCCATCTCCTATATCTTCAAGGCATGCAAGGAGTCTGTCCATGCCAAATTTTAGTGCATACTGTAACAATTTGAAAAAAAGTAAACATTGTCCCCACTCACAAGTCACCCTTGGCTTATAAAGATAATGGTGCAGGGTAATATCATTTCATAAGTGACCTAATGTTTTCTAACAATTTCAACAATTTCATAGCTACAATAATCTAAGAACAATTATGACATTTATGATGATGCAAATAAAGATGAATGAACTTCTCTTGGTTTCAAGAATAATTTATTCTCCACTAAACAAAGCCAAACATGTGAAGGTGGAAGTTCATATGGCCCCTCCCATCCCCCTCACATCACTCTCATTTCCCAAATACCCAATCTATGAAAATTATCTGAAAAATCAAACCTGTTGTCACATTATAATTATAATATAAAACAAGTACTAAATAAAATAGGTGAATTAATAAGTACTGAATAAAATAGGTGAATTAGTTGCGCCCAAGGAAACCCTTGAGTCTGTCATATTCCCATTTTTGTTGTACTAAATTTCCATATCATGAACTCACATCAAGGAATCTTCAATTTATGTCAACATACTCCATTTGTAAATGGTCGGTATGGCACGAGGGAGAAAATGGAAAACGGGTCGCATGAATGTGCACAAGGAACATAGGCAGTTACAACTTAGCATTTTTTATAAGACCACCCTCACATGATGGTCCAACCTGAACGCATTTCCTATGGTGCCCTCACATAGCACGACGCAACCCGCCTAAATGAAGGCATGAGGGATAAAATGGAAAGTGGATCGCACAAATGTGAAAAAGGAACATGAGTGGTAACAACTTAGCATTTTTTATACGACCGCCCTCACATGACCCGACCTAACCTGACCCGTCTGACCTGCCCTCACACAACCCAACCTAGATGCGTTCCTTGGGTGCCCTCAGACGACCTAACCTGACCCAACTTGCCCAAACGCATTTCCTTGGGTGCCCTCTTAGTACGGCATGAACTGACCTGACTCAAACCAAACGTGTTTCCCTGTGCGCCATCACAAGACCCGACCCACCCGAACGTCAAAGGCATGAGGGAGCAGATTAAAAAAGGGTCATACGAACATGCACAAGGTAAATGGGCGGTCACAACTTAGCATTCTTGATACAAACTCCCTCACATGATCCAAACCGAACTCGTTTCCTGTGGCACCCTGACACAAAACAACCTGACCCGCCCAAACGAAGAGCGCGCGAGGGAGCAAACAAAAAACGGATCGCACAAATGTGCACAATGAACACGAGCGGTCATAAATTAGCATTTTTGATATGACCACCCTCAGATGACTCGACCTAACCTGACTTGACCCATACAAATGTGTTTCCTTGGGCACCCTCACATGGCACAACCCGACTGGACTCGACCCGACCTGCCCGAACATGTTTCCTTCGGCGCCCTCACATGACCCGACACGACCTGACCTAACCTAATCTACCCGAACGTGTTTCCGTGGGTGCCCTTGCAGTACGACACAACCCGACCCAACCCAAACGCGTTTCCTTAGGCACCATCATATGACCTGACCCTACTCATCCCGCCCAAACGTCAAAGGAACGAGGGAGAAAACAGAAAATGGGTCGCACGAACGTGCAATACAAGGCACACAGGCAGTCACAACTTAAAATTTTTGATACAGCCAACCAAACACGACCCGACCCAACCTGACTCAACCCGCCCGAACGTGTTTCCATGGGCGCCCTCACTAGACCCGACCCGACCCACCCAACCGTGTTTCGCTGGGCACCCTCACACGACCCGACCCAACCTACCCCGACCCGCTCAAACGAGTTTCCTTGGGCACCCTCACACGACACGACCCAACCTGAACTGCTAGAACGTGTTTCCTTGGGTGACCTCACACAACCCGACCCACACAAACACATTTCCTTGGGTGCCCTCACACGACCCAACTCGACCCGACCTGCCCGACTGCGTTTTCCTGGGCACCCTCAAATGACACGACTCGACCCAACCTGAACAGCCCAAACGCATCTCCTTGCTCAGCCTCACATGACACGACTGGACCCGACCCGAAATGACACAGGCGGTCACAACTTAGCATTTTTTATATGACCACCCTCACACTACTCGACCCAACCCGACCTGACCCGACGTACCTGAACATCGAAGGCATGAGGGAGAAAACAGAAAACAGGTCTCACAAACATGCAATACAAGGCACACGGGCAGTCACAAATTAGAATTTTTTATACAGCCACCCTCACACGACCCGACCCGACCTGACCCAACATGCCCGAACGTGTTTCCCTGGGCACCCTCACACGACCTGACCCGAACCAACCTGCTCAAATGCATTTCCCTGGGCACCCTCACATGACCCGACCCAAACTGACCTTACCTTCCTGAACATGTTTCTTTGGGCACCCTCACATGACCCGGCACGACCTGACCCGGCCAGACACGTTCCTTGGGAGCCCTCACATGACCTGTCCTGACCGGACCTCCTCGAACACATTTCTTTGGGTGCCCTAACAGTACGACATGACCTGACCCGATCCAACCCTAACACTTTTCCTTGGGTGCCATCACACGAACCAACCTGAACCGACCCGACCCGCACAAACGTCGAAGGCACGAGGGAGAAAACGAAAAATGAATCACATGAACGTGTACAAGGCATAGATGTAGTCACAACTTAGCATTTTTTATATGGCCTCCCTCACACAATCTGACCTAAATGTGTTTCCTGTGGCACCCTCACACAGCACAACCCGAACTGCCCAAATGAAGGGCGCATGAGGGAGAAAATGGAAAACCAATCACACAAACATGCACAAGTAACACGGCTGGTCACAACTTAGCATTTTTTATACAACCTCCCTCACATGACCCAACCCGCCCGAATGCATTTCCTTGGGCGACCTGACCAGACCCGACCTGACCCTCTCGAACGTGTTTCCTTATGTGCCCTCACATGACCCGACACGACCCAACCCAGACATGTTCCTTGGGTGCCCTCACATGACCCGACCCAACCCGACCCTCCTGAACGCTTTTCCTTGGGTTCCTTCATAATACGACATGACCCGACCTAACCCGACCCAAACGTGTTTCCTTGGGCACCATCACACGACTCAACCCGACTCGTACTAACACGTTTCCTTGGGCGGCCTCACATGGCACGACCTGAGCAAACCTAACTCGACCTGCCCGAATGTGTTTTCTTGGGCACCCTCATATGACCCGACCCAGACGCATTACTTGGGCACCCTCACACTTCCGACACTTCGTTCCTAAAATTATGACTTCTGACACTTTTCTTCTAAAAATCATACTTCCGACGCTTTTCCTAAACGTCACACTTCCAATACTTTGCTCCTAAATGCCGCACTTCTGACACATTGTTCTGAAACATCGCAATTCCGATGCGTTGTCCCGAAACGTTGTTATTCTTATTCTTTTCCTAAACATCGCCCTTCCGGCACTTGGCTCCTAAATGTTGCACTTCCGACACATTGTTCCTAAACGTCGCAATTCCGACGCTTTGTCCCGAAACTTCACTATTCTGATGATACCCCTAAACGTCGTTATTTCGATGATACTCCCTAAATGTCGCTAGAGCAACACTTGTTGCCTGGATTAAAAAAATTGAGAAAAATTGGGGAACCTTTCGACAATATGTCAAAAGTGTCAGAACTAAAGTGACGGAAAATTGACCATATGTACTAGTGTGAGGAAGCATTTTTAGATTTTAATTTGGAAAATATGTTGGCAAAATAGTCCACGTAATGGTTTGTACTTGCCAAAGAACTAGTCAGAGTACAGTTACTCTATTGTATCCTATTTCAAATATTGCGCATCCTCTTGATCATATTACAACAATCATAAACAATTCTCTTGGAATTCAACAACTGACAAAGCTCTTCAACAACTTTTACATGCATTGTTTGTCACACTGGTGCTTAATCATTTTCACTCAAAACTGCATTTTCAGTAAGAAATGGACACCAATTTTCCTTGGGTGTTGTTCTTTATTAGAAGGGGCAACCAGTTACTCATCAATCTGAATTTTTTTCTCTTGCGAAGTTGACAATTGAAGCTGACAACTTTTCTCACTTAGAAAATAGACAATTTACTCATACAGATCGGATAATAATAAATCTCTTGTTGACTGTATTAGCCAAAAACCAATTCATGTCTTAGTTAGTATTCTTGATGCCAGGTAAATATGTATGATTGGAAAAACCACCATTATTCTTTGTTTTGCAGCGAACACCTTAGTCAACCTAGAACCTTTCCTGGAATATCATTTGAAAGTTGAAACTTTAGATAAGTTGGCTCAATTTTTCCAAAAGACTACATGGCAATCATTTCAGGAAAAGAAATAATTTTCTCGGGGAAATTTTGGTGATTACAAAATTCTACATCATCTAAAAATTATTTAATTGGCCAACAAAGCAGAAAATGTTGAAGACTATTATTCGGCATTTTATGTTTCCCTTATCTAATATTTATCAGAACTGCCATTTTCTCACCCACTCTAGGCAAGATGGAAAACATTGGGTTGTCAACTATAAATTTATTTATTTCAGTCCAATATAGATAGTCAAAGAAGTTGTTAAGAACATTTTTCCTTCCTTCCAATTCATCATCAATGCAAGAAAAAATGGGAATTATATCTTAATACTTTTTAACACAATTACAACACGACACCTCATAGATAGGCATCAGGTTCTGTATCACTTTCAATCTATAGACCAAGTAAGCAATATTTGGACAGAAGAATTCAAGAAAGAACATCATAAGCTTTTATGTTATAGTAATTGAACCATCAAACAAGGCTGGATCAATTTGTTTTGGACTCCATCTACTAGCCCAGTAGTCATATGTGGAACCGATCATTTAAAAAAAAAAAAGTCATTTTTAAAACTCATACCTATTTCCCCACTCTCGATGACATATATATATATATATATATATATATATATATATATATGATATTATAGACATAATTTTCCATAATGGATAAAAAATGTATACACATGCATGGAATTTATCTCTGATGGGTTAAACCCAATTTACTAATGTGGATCTCAATTTGTAGACATGAATTTTTATATAATTTTTCATATCGCAATGTAAACTCAATATGTAGTCTTTTCAAACATTAAAGATAAATTAAAGACAACCAGATTTTCAGCATGTTGCACTCACCTTCATTCGTAAGAGCTTGATCCTTAATGAAAATTGAATCAATTCCATCACATTCCTAATTATTGTGAGATATAACCTATAAAAAAAAATTTAAAAAAAAAAAAAAAAATGTAACTTCTTTGATCTAGAAAAAATAAATAAATAAATGCTAGGTAATTGCTTTTAAGTATTGTTGTGCTTATTCTGTCATTGTAGCATCTCAACAATGACTCAATACTCTGCCCTCATGAAAAAACATCAAACTATGATCTCATGCTCAGGATTAAGACCCTGCAAAAAACCTATCAAAACCCTGCTAGAAAAACCCTGCCTCAATTAAGACACTCGGCTCCCAATCATAGCGATACAAACTTTGTCTTGAATTGGAAATAAAAAAGTAACTCCTAGTTTGATGATAAGCGACTCGGTTCCCAGTTCTGGCAAAAGAATAGAAAGCCAATAGACAAAGGCTTAGGGGTTTTAGGGTTCTCAGAAATTCTACGTAGATCTATTCTTCAAAATTGTTTCGACCGAGCCGTGGTGTTTTCTGTTTGGAGTATTCACTATTACCTCCAACTTATTTCGAGCTTCGATACCATAAACCATAACTCTAACCTCCTGGCACCTCAGAGCCGGTAAAAGCATGGATCTGGTCCACACCCTGCTCCAATGCGACCGAAGAAACGAAAGGGTCGAGTCGTGGAAAACATGTTCAATGTTCAGGTTCAAGGCGAGTCAGGTCCCTTAGGTCGTCGAGAAGTTCGATTGGGTCGAGTCGGGTTCAAACCGAGTCCGCATGTCGAACAATGACAACGCGTTCGAAACAGTGATTCGGGCGATGGACAGTTTCTGGGTCGAGTCGGGCAGTGCAGTGAAGGGTGTATTTTTTGCAAGTAGGAATAGGGAGGCTACGGTGAAGGGTGAAATTTTTTTGAGGCAAGAATTGGAATTAAAATTAAAAATTATTAATTAAAATATAAATGTAAATAATAATATTTAAAAATAAATAAATTATATATAGTATTAAATTAAAAATTGAATATAAATAGATAAGATATTAAGGTGTATATATATTATTTAATATGTAAAACTTACAACTTCCCACACACACAACTTGACCCGACCCGAACGTGACCCGAACACATTTCCTTGGGTGCCCTCACACGACACGACTCGACCTTCCCGCACTAAGGCACCAGGGAGAAAACGTCAAACAAGTCGCACAAACGTGCACATTAAGGGACACAAACAGTCACAACTTAACTTTTTTATATGGCCTCCCTCTCAAGAGTCGACCCGACCTGACCCGAATGTGTTTCCTTGGGCGCCATCACACGACACGAACTGACTCACCTGAATGAAGGCACAAAGAAATTGTACGAACGTGCACAAGGCACACAAGTGGTCTCAACATAGCCTTTTTTATATGACCACCCTCAAACGACCTGACTTGACCCAACGCAAAGGCATTTCCTTGGGCGCCCTCACATGGCATGAACCGACCCACCTAAACGAAGGCACAAGGGAGCAAACAGAAAATGGGTCGCACGAACATGCACAAGGCACATGGGCAGTCACAACTTAGCATTTTTTATACTGCCACCCTCACACGACCCAACCTGACACAACCTGAATGCGTTTCCTTGGGTACCCTCACACGGGATGACTCGACCCGACCCGACCCGAACACATTTCCTTGGGCGCCCTCACATTACCCGACCCGACTCGACCCTCCCGAATGAAGGCACAAGGGAGAAAACAGTAAATGGGTCACACGAACGTGCACAAGACACATGGATGGTCACAACTTAACTTTTTTAATATGGCCTCCCTCACATGACCTGACCCAAATGCATTACCTTGGGCATTGTCACATGGCACGACACGACCCAACCCAACTTGACCTACCCTTAACGCATTTCCTTGGTTACCCTCACACGACCCAACCCAACCCAAACATGTTTCCTTGGGCATCCTCACATGACCCTACATCCCGACCCGCCCAAACGAAGGCACAAGTGATAAAAAGGAAAACGAGTCACACGAACGTGCGCCACAAGGAACACGGGCGGTCACAAATTAGCATTTTTGATACGACCTCCCTCACATGACTTGATCCGACCAGAACGAAGGCACCAAGGAGCACCAAATTGCAAACAGTTCACACAAACGTGCACAAGGCACACAGGTGGCCACAACTTAGCATTTTTTATATGACCACCCTCACACGACCCGACTTGCCTGACCCAAACACCTTTCCTTGGGCACCCTCACATGACACAACCTGACTCGCCCGAACGAAGGCACAAGGGAAGAAATGGAAAACGGGTTTCACAAACATGCACAACGCACACAGGCGATCACAAATTAGCATTTTTGATATGGTTGCCCTCACATGACCTGACCAGACCTGACCCGAATGTGTTTCCTTAGGTGCCCTCACATGGCATGACCCAACTCGACCTGACCCGAATGCATTTCCTTGGGTGCCCAAACATGACCCGACCCGACCCGACTTGCCTGAATGAAGGCATAAGGGATAAAATGACAAATGGGTCACATGAATGTGCACAAGAAACATGGGTGGTCACAACTTAAAAATTTTGATACTTCCTCCCTCACACGACCTGATTCAAACCCATTTCCTTGGGTGCCCTCACACGACATGACCTGACCTGACCCGACCCGAATGCTTTTCATTGGGCGCCCTCACACGGCACAACCTGATCCAAATGTGTTTCCTTGGGCACCCTTAGACGACCCCACCCCACCTCACCCAACCCGCCCTGAATGCATTTCCTTGCACACCCTCGCACATCCCGACCCAACACAAACGTGTTTCCTTGGGTTCCTTCACAAGACCCTGCGTCCTGACCCACCCGAACGAAGGCACAAGGGAGAAAAAGGAAAATGGGTCACAAGAACGTGCACCACAAGGCACGACCCAACTTGCCCGAACGAAGGCACAAGGGAGAAAACAACAAATGGGTTGCACGAATGTGCACAAGGCACAAGGGCGGTCACAAATTAGAATTTTTGATATGGTCGCCCTCACACGACCCGAACCTGCGACCCGCCCGAGCGCATTTCGTTGGGTGCCCTTGCATGACCCGACCCATGATCCTGACCCACTCGAACGCATTTCTCGGCGAACTCTCACACAAACCAACCCGACCTAACCCTCCCGAATGTGTTTCTTTGGGTGCCCTCACATGACGCAGCCTGCCCCGACCCGCCCGAATGCGTTTCCTTGGTTTCCCTCACACGACACGACCAGACCGGACCCGCCCGAACGTGTTTCCTTGGGTGCCCTCACACGACCTGACTCGACCCAACCATAATACAATGACAAGATTGCAATTGGTATCGAAGCGTTAAAATTATATTTGTTGGTCTCAGTGAAACATTGGTAGGGGAAAGACATTGGTCAGGGTCCAAGCTGCATGAAATGACATGGAAAGTTGAGAAGAATGTCAAGGGAGGATTTTTCAGACCTTGTAGTATAGATTAAGGTGTATGAAAGAAGATCACGCATGGTTTCATGTTGAACTTGAAGTCTTGGAGGAGAATGTTGAAAATAAATTAAAATCTGTAATTACAGAGCTGACGATGAATCTGTCATATTCCCATTTTTGTTGTACTAAATTTCCATATCATGAGCTCACATCAAGGAATTAATCTTCAATTTATGTCAACATACTCTGTTTTTAAATGTCTAGTATGATTATAATGTTAGATGGAGCAGGTTTCACAAAAATGGGATTGTAGATCCTTGCATTGATAAATTTGCTTTCTTGGCTTATAATGTAGTCTAAGTAATGGTTCACTTCATTCATACTTCGTTCTCAAAATGTTCGAGGTGTTTTCTTTTATATTGTGTTTCCTTGGGTGCCCTCACTGATCCGAATTTATGCAGGAATGCAACATAATAAATAAATAACCATAAACATAGAGATGCAGCGGAAATAATGCGTCATTTCATTAATATCAAATAATAGAAATATGCTTACAGACATAATGGAAATAAATAGCTAGGGTGCTGGTAGCGAATCTCTGAGAAGATATGTGGCAGCTACAGACCTTTGAATTGCATTACAATGAGGCTCGAGGGCCTATTTATTATTTGGAAATAATGGAAAAACTGAAACCTCAAAATACCTAACCCTAGGAGAAGAAGCGCCAAAATTGTGGGTCCCATTTGGGTAAATTGGTGTTTCAACTTCCCTGGGATGTAAATTTGGCATCCGATCTCCATTTGACGTGCTCAATAGCTCGTTAGAAAGATCTATCTAAGGAGTACAGCTTTCTTTGAGAGCAAAATTGGTCCATGTACCCATGTTGCTCCCGGTTTTCCCAAAAAACATCGTTTAGGGCCTCAAAACGGCTCTGGAAGTTCAGGACTCAAAAAATTGCTAAAAATAGTAAGTTGTGCTGCAACTTAAAAACTGAAAGAATTGATGGTGGGGGTTCAAATGGAATATGTGGGTGGCCACCAATGTCCACCTGAATCATTAAGGCCCCAAAATGGCTCCGGGAGTGCAGGAGCCAAAAACCTGCTAAAAATAGTAAGCTATGCTGAAAGTGAAAAGCTACAAGAATTGATGGTGTGGGTCCAAATGGAATAGGTGGGTGGCCACTGATATCCACTTGGATCATTCCTCCCTCCTTAAGAAGCAATGGTCCCCATTACATTGAGATCCTCCATGAGATGAGGCACGTTCGGTTATCAAAGATGTCATGGACCTATGGGCAGACATGCTGGATGTAATTATTAAATTTGGTTCCTTTATCAGCCTCAGACAGTACATGTGTGGATTCTGTCTGTGTAGTCACATGAGGTATGGAAACATCAGGTATCGGTGCGTCTGGGGTCAAATAAATGGAGTTCTTGTCCTGACAGTGTAGAGGAACCTCTATGAGTGAGGAGAAAATTTCCTCATATTCCTTCATGACTTTGTCCATCTGTTACAGCCATGCAAGGGAGCCCTGTTTCGAGGTTGTGGCCACAATGTTCTTCTTTCCCTATGAGTGATTTGTAAGGAAAATAAATTTCTTGGTTTGGAAAAAAATCTTACTGCGTTGTTTTGTAGTAGTCAAAGATATTGCAGGAGGTGGTACCACCTTCGGTATCTTGTACAAGTTATTTCCCAAAGTAATAACAACAACACGAGGCCTAGACTCATACACAACATGTTGCCTCCATAAGTATGGTTGGCCCAATAATACATCAGCTACATCAAGAGGAGAAAAATCGCACAATACCTCATCCTTAAATGGCTTGATACTGTACGTAAGGTGACACCGCTAGTGGATGTGGAGATCTCTCCTTGGGTGGAGCCACCCTATGGTATACAGCTGCAGGTGTGCTATGGTCAGTAGGCTGAGCTGATTCGTGACCTCTGCTGAAATGAGGTTCTTTTGGCTTCCGCTATCGACAAGAAATTGCAGCGAAGAACCCTTCACCCACATCTGCGAATGGAAGAGGCGCTCCCCCTCCTTTGGATCCTTTGGATCGTCCCTCTGGATCTTGGTGGTGGAAACAATGGCACTGGGATCCGTATCAATGATTTGCTTCCCTTTGTCATTTCCTTTGTCTGGTTCTAACTCGGGATCAGAAAATGCATCTAATTCGGGTGCCTTTAGTTCGGCCACCAATGACTGTTTGGCTCGACACTCATTTGTGCTGTGAGTGGGGCTATTATGAAATTCACACCACTTCCCTCTATTCTTGTTTGGATTTGTGGTGTTGTTCTGGGTCACACCACTTTTCCCTTAACCCTTGTTCCTCGGTTGGGGGGCACCTTTTGGATTCACAAATCCAAAGTCTCGCTTCTTCTGCTCAAATTTATGCTCTATCTTGGAGGAATAGTGATATGTCGTGCCAAGCGATGTAATGTAGAGGAACTCCATTTCCTCTTGAATGTGTTTGTCCAAATAGCTGTGGTACTTGAGCACCAAATGTCTCTCTGAATCTTTAATACCCAACTTTGTGCACAGGGTATGGAACAGATTCATCAGGTCATGCACATCTTGATCCCTTTGTTTCCGCAGCATGTTCCATTGGATGTATTTGTCTTCATAGCTCCCAATGGGGTAATATTGTTCCTTGATTCCCTCTCTGAATGAATTCCAAGTGGGTGTGGTTGAGAACAGAGAAGGCTCCCCTTCGTCCTGTTTCTCACAGTAGGTTTCCCACTAGTTTTTGACATGGGGGGCGAATTTGAGGAGTGAAAAAATAATATTTTCTCGGTAAGAGAAATCATGGACCGAGAAATAACCTTCCAGTAAATTCAACCATCTATCTATGTCGTTTGCATCTATGTGGCCATCAAATACAGGAATTTCAAATTTTACCTGTACCTTGAAGGGAGTGGCACCTCTAGAGTGGCTGTTGGATGCAGATGCACCGTAGGTGGGTAGTCGTTGAAGGATCTGAGGAAAGTTATCCATAATTGTGTTCCTTTGTTTCTCAAGGGCCTCCTTGAGCAATATTTTGATAGGATCTCCTGCTCCCTCATCTTTCTTTTCTTCCTCCATGGGAGGTCATTAGGGTTTGCGAGGCTGATCTTGCAAGGGTTCAACCAGATCGAGCCCTAACTCCATATACCCTGACTGCGTTAGGGACATGCACAGAAAAACAAAGAAAGAGCAGATCACTCTGATACCATTGATCTGAATTTATGCAGGCATGCAACATAATACAGAAATAACCATAAACATAGATATGTAGTGGAAATAATGCATCATTTCGTTAATATCAAATAACAGAAATATGCTTGTAGACATAATGGAAATAAAATAGCTAGGGTGCTGGTAGCGAATATCTGAGAAGAGATGTGGTGGCTACATACCTCTGAACTAAGTTAAAATGATGCTCGAGGGCCTATTTATTATTTAGAAACAATAGAAAAACTGAAACATTCAAAAACCTAACCCTAGGAGATGAAGCACCAAAACTGTGGGTCCCGTTTGGGTAAATTGGTGTTTCAACTTCCCAGGGACATAACTTTGGCATCCAATCTCTGTTTTACACGCTAAATAGCTCATTAGAGAAATCTATCTGAGAAGTACAACTTTCGGTGTGAGCAATATCAATCCATGAACCCATGTTGCTCCCGATTTTCCCAAAAAATGTCGTTTAGGGCCTCAAAACGGCTCCAGAAGTTCAAGACCCGAGAAACTGCTAAAAATAGTAAGTTGTGCTGCAACTTAAAAACTAAAAGAACTGATGGTGGGGGTTCAAATGGAATATTTGGGTGGCCACCAATGTCCACCTGGATCATTAAGGCCCCAAAATGGCTCTGGGAGTGCAGGACCCGAAAACTTGCTAAAAATAGTAAGTTGTGCTGAAAGTGAAAATCTGCAAGAATTGATGGTACAGATCCAAATGGAATAGGTGAGTGGCCACCAATATCCACCTGGATCACTCACAGTACAACATGGCCCAACTCGAACACGTTTCCTTGGGCGCCATCACATGACCCAACCTGACCCGACCCACCCGAACATCGAAGGCATGAGGGAGAAAATGGAAAACGGGTCGAGGGTTTAGGGGTTAGGGGTAAATGGGGTTAGGACGGGTTTAGAGGGTTAAATGGGTTTGGGTTTTAGGGGTTTAGGGGGTTAAATGGGTTAAGGGTTAAGGGTTTTAGGGGGTTTAGGGGTTAAGGGTTTAGAGGTTTAGGGTTTAAGGGTTAAATGGGTTAGGGGTTTAGAGGTTTAGGGGGTTAAATGGGCTAGGGATTGGTAATTGTGGCTCAAATATAGTTCACCCATGAAAATTATGGTTCTGACAAGGTGAGAGGGCTATGAGGTTTCTTGCATTACAATGTAATCTAAGTAATGGTTCATTTTGTTCACACTTCGTTCTAAAATGTTAGAGGCGTTTTCTTTTATAGATTATATTCAGCTACCTAGTTCCCCAACATGAATTGATAATAATGGAGACTTTTTTTCTTTAGTTTTGAGTTTTTTTTGGAAGGCATTGATGTTGGTTGTTTCATAAAGGAAAGCAACATTTATGCAGGTAGTTTACCATTGTTTGTAATCAAGAAAAATCCAACCAAACTCTAATTTTGTCTACCAGATAGTGTCTACCATACCTTAATTTTATAGTCCTATGCATGATTGATAAATTTGAAATCACACACTTATGTACTATAAATTCACCATTGGCTAACCCACAACCTTGTACTAGATCCAAATCCAAACGTGTTTCTTTGGGCGCCCTCACACGAACCGACCCGACGCGTTTTTGAGTCATATTTGAGTCTAGAAACCCATCTCCTATATTGTTAAGGCATGCGAGGAGTCTGTCCATGTCAAATTTTAGTGCATACAGTAAAAATTTAAAAATAAATCAACGTTGTCCCTATTCACAGGTCACTCTTGCCTTATAAAGATAATGGTGCAGGGTAATATTATGTCATAAGTGACCTAATGTGTTCTAACAATTTCAACAATTTTGGAGCTACAATAATCTGAGAACAATGATGACATTTACGATGATGCAAATAAATATGAATGAGCTTCTCTTGGTTTGAAGAATAATTTATTCTCTACTTAACAGAGCCAACCATGTGAAGGTGGAAGTTCATATGGCCCCTCCCATCCCCCTCACATCACTCTCATTTCCCTAATACCCAATCTATGAAAATTATCTGAAAGATCAAACATGTTGTCACATTATAAATATAATATAAAATAAGTACTAAATAAAATAGGTGAATTAATTGCGCCCAAGGAAACCCTTAAGTCTGTCATATTCCCATTTTTGTTGTACTAAATTTCCATATCATGAAATCACATCAAGGAATCTTCAATTTATGTTAACATACTCCATTTGTAAATGGCCAGTATGGCACGAGGGAGAAAACGGCAAATGGGTCGCATGAATGTGCACAAGGCACACCAGCAGTCACAACTTAGCATTTCTTATACGACCACCCTCACATGACGGTCTGACTTGAACACGTTTCTTGTGGCGGCCTCACATGACACGACCCAACCCACCTGAACGAAGGCACGAGGTAGAAAACAGAAATTGATTGCACAAACGTGCACAAGGAACATGGGCGCTCAAAACTTAGCATTTTGACCACCCTCACATGACCCGACCTTACCCGACTTGACCCACCCTCACACAACTCGACCCAGACACATTACTTGGGCTCCATCAAATGACCCGACCTGACCCAACCTGCCCAAACGCATTTCCTTGGGTGCCCTATTAGAACGACATGACCCAAACATGTTTCCTTGTGTGCCATCACATGACCTGACCAACCCAAACGTCGAAGGCACGGGGGAGAAAACAACAAACGAGTCACACTAACATGCACAAGGCACACAGGCAGTCACAACTTAGCATTTTTTATACAACCTCTCTCACACGATCTGACCCAAACGCATTTCCTGTGGTGCCCTCCCATAGCACGACATAACCCACCTAAACGAAGAGTGCACGATGGAGCAAATGGAAAATAGATCGCACAAATGCGCACAAGGAACACGGGCAGTCATAACTTAGCAGTTTTGATACGACCACCCTCACACGACCTCACCCAACCCGACTTGACTCGCTTGAACGCATTTCCTTGGGTGATCTCACATGACATGACCCAATCGGACTCGACCTAACCCGCTTGAACATGTTTCCTTCAGCACCCTCAGACGACCTGATATGACCTCACCAGGATGCATTCCTTGGGTGCCCTCACACAACCTGACCTGACCCGATCTACCTGAATGAGTTTCCTTGGGTGCTCTCAGACTACGACATGACTCGGCCCGACCCGAACGCGTTTCCTTGGGCGCCATCACACGACCCAACATGACTCAGCCCACCGGAACATCGAAGGCACGAGGGAGAAAATGGAAAACGAGTCACATGAACGTGCAGTACAAGGCACACGAGCATTCACAACTTAGAATTTTTTATAAGACCACCCTAATATGACCCAACCTGACTTGACACGACCCGCCCAAATGTATTTCCATGGGCGCCCTTATATGACCTGACACGACCCTACCCGCTTGAACGTGTTTTCCTGGGCACCCTCACACGACTCGAACCTGACCCACCCTAACTTGCCTAAACACATTTGCTTGGGTACCCTCACACGGCACAACCTGACCTAACCCACCTGAACGCATTTCCTTATGTGCCCTCACATGATCCGACCCAATCCACACGAACGCATTTCCTTAGGCGTCGTCACATGACCCGACTTGACCCGACCTACCCAAACATGCTTTTATGGGCACCCTCGCATGACATGACTTGACCCAACCTGACCCGCCTGAACGTGTTTCCTTGGGAAACCTCACACGACATGACCGAACCTGACCCAACATGACACAAGCGATCACAACTTAGCATTTTTGATACGACCACCCTCACATGACCCAAACCCACCCAACCTGACCCCACCTGCTTAAACATCGAAGGCACGAGGGAAAAAATAGAAAACAGGTCACACAAACGTGCAGTACAAGGCACATGGGCAGTCAGAACTTAGCATTTTTTATACAGCGACCCTCACATGAACCGACATGGCCCGAACCAACCTGCCCGAATGCATTTCCCTAGGCGCCCTTACATGACCCGACCCAACCCAACCTCAACCGCCTGAACGTGTTTCTTTTGGTGCCCTCACTCAACCCGACACGCCCTGACTTAGCCAGACACATTCCTTAGGCATCCTCACATGACCCAACCTAACCCGACCCACGCCACCACGTTTCCTTAGGCACCTTCATAGCACAACACGACCTGACCCGACCTGACCCGAACACGTCTCCTTGGGTTCCATCACACAACTCGACCTGACCTGGACCTCCTGAAAATTGAAGGCACGAGGGAGAAAACAACAAACAGGTCACATGAATGTGCACAAGGCTAACGGGTAGTCACAACTTAGCATTTTTTGAACGCATTTCTTATGGTGCCCTCACATGACATGACCCGACCCACCCGAACGAAGGGCGTACGAGGGATAAAATGGAAAACGGATCGCAAAAACGTGCACAAGAAACACAGGTGGTCACAAATTATCATTTTTTATACGACCACCCTCACACAATCCGACCCGACCCAAACCGACCCACCCAAATGTGTTTCCTTGGGCGACGTCACATGCCATGACTTGACTGGACTCAACCTGAACCTCTCAAACATGTTTCCTTACGTGCCCTCACACTACCCGTCACGACCAGACCCGGACGTGTTCCTTGGGTACCCTCACACAACCCGACCCAACCCGACCTACCGGAACACGTTTCCTTAGGTGCCCTCACAATACAACACGACCCGACCTGACACCACCCGAACGTGTTTCCTTGGGCTCCATCACATGACTCAACCCGAACCGTATGAACACGTTTCCTTGGGTGCCCTCACATGGCACGACCTGACCAAACCCAACCTGACACGCCCGAACACATTTCCTTGGGTGCCCTCACATGACCCGATCACACAGCCTCATTACACGACCCGACCCGGACGCGTTCCTTAGGTACCCTCACACTACCAACACTTTGTTCCTAAACGTCTAACTTCCGATGCTTTTCTCGTAAAAGTTTCACTTCCTAAATGTCGCACCTCCAACGCTTTCCTCCTAAACGTCACACTTCCGACACATTGTTCCTAAACGTCACAATTTTTACGCTTTGCTTTGTCCTGAAACTTCGCTATTCCAACGCTTTTCCTAAATGTCGCACTTTTGACGCTTGGCTCCTAAACATTGCACTTACGACACATTTTTCCTAATGGTCGCAATTCCAACGCTTTGTCTCAAAACGTCGTTATTCTGATGATACCCCTAAACATCGTTATTCCAATGATACTCCCTAAATGTCGCTAGAGCGACACTTGTTGGCCAGATTAAAAAAATTGATAAAAAATGGGGAACTTTCTGACAATACATCAAAAGTTTCAGAAAAATAACCATATGTACTAGCGTGAGGAATAATTTATAGAGTTTAATTTGGAAAATATGCTGGCAAAAGAGTCCACATAATGGTTTGTACTTGCCAAAGAACTATTCATAATACAATTACTCTATTCTATCCTTTTTCAAATATTGTGCATCCTCTTGATCATCTTAAAAAAATCATAAACAATTCTCTTGGAATTCAACAACTGACAAAGCTCTTCAACAACTTTTACATGCATTGTGTGTCACAGTGTTGCTTAATCATTTTGTCTCACAACATATATTTTCAGTAAGAAACAGACACCAATTTTCTTTGGGTGTTGTTCTTTATTAGAAGGGACAACTAGTTACTCATCATTCTAAATTTTTTTCTCTTGCAAAGTTGAAAATTGAAGTTGACAACATTTCTCACTTAGAAAATAGACAATTTACTCATACAAATCAAATGCTAATAAATATATTGTTGACTATCTTAGCTAGAAACCAATTCATGTCTTAGTCAGTATTCTTGATCCTAGGTAAATATGTATGAGTGGAAAAACCACCAGTATTCTCTGTTTTGCAGTGAACACATGAGTCAACTTGGAGCCTTTCCTGAACTATCCTTTGAAGTTGAAACGTTACATAAGTTGGCTCAATTTTTCCAAAAGATTGCATGCCAAATGATTTCAACAAAGGAAATACTTTTCTCAGGGAAATTTTGGTGATTACAAAATTATCCATCATCTAAAAATTATTTAATTGGCCAGCAGAGAAGAAAATGTTGAAGACTATTATTCAGCATTTTATGTTTCCCTTGTCTAATATTTATC
The DNA here is from genome assembly GCA_034641835.2 of Pinus albicaulis. Classification (NCBI taxonomy): domain Eukaryota; kingdom Viridiplantae; phylum Streptophyta; class Pinopsida; order Pinales; family Pinaceae; genus Pinus; species Pinus albicaulis. Next base: position 472,255,815 of record CM076582.1, on the reverse strand, counting down.
AGAACTCCCATTTTCTCACCCACTCTAGGAAAGCTGGAAAAAATTGGGTTGTTAACTATAAATTTCTTTGCTTCAGTTCAATACAGATAGTCAAAGAAGTTGTTAAGACCCTTGTGCATTCCTTCCAATTCATCATCAATGCAACAAACAATGGAAATTATATCTTAATACTTTCTAACAAAGTTACAACATGACACCTAATGGATATGCATTAGGTTCCGTATCACTTTCAAGCTATAGACCAAGTAAGAAAGATTTGGACAGAAGAATTCAAGAAATAACATCATAATATTTTATGTTATAGTACTTGAACCATCAAATAAGGTTGGATCAATTCCTTTTGGACTCCATCTACTAGTCCAGTAGTCATATGTGGAACCGGTCATTTCCAAAATACCGGTCATTTTTAAAACTCATACCTATTTCCCCACTCTAGATGACATATATATGTGATATTGTATGCATAATGTTCCAAAATGGATAAAAAATGAAATACACGTGCATGGAATTTATCTCTGATGGGTTAAACCCAATTTACTTATGTGGATCTCAATTTGTAGACATGAAATTTTATATGATTTTGCATATCGCAATGCAGACTCAATATGTAGTCTTTTCAAACATTAAAGATAAATTCAAGACAAAAAGATTTTCAACATGTTTCACACCTTCATTCATGAGAGCTTGATCCTTAATGCAAATTTCATCAATGGCATCACATTCAAAATTGTTGCGAGATAGAACCTATAAAAGAAAATTAAAAAATAAGTTGTAACTTTTGATCTAGAAGAATTAAATAAATAATGCTAGTTAATTGCTTTTATGTATTGCACTGCTTATTTCGTCATTGTAGCATCTCAAAAATGACTCAATACTCTGCCCTCATGAAAACACAACAAACTATGACCTCATACTCAGGATTAAGACCCTGCAATAACCCTATCGAAACCCTAGTAGCAAATCCCTACCTCAATTAAGACACTCGGTTCCCAATCTTGGTGATACAAACTTTTTCTTAAATTAGCAATAAAAAAGTAACTCCTAGTTCGATGATAAGCGACTCGGATCCCAGTTCTGGTAAAAGAATAGAAAGCCAGTAGACAAAGGCTTAGGGGTTTTATGGTTCTCAGAAATTCTACGCAGATCTATTCTTCAAAATTGTTTTGATTGAGCCGTGGTGTTTCCTGTTTGGATTATTCACTGTTACCTTCAACTTATTTCAAGCTTAGATATCATAAACCATAACTGTAACCTCCTGGCACCTTAGAGCCCGTAAAAGCATGGATTCTGTCCAAACCCTGCTCCAACGAGGCTGAAGAAACAGAAGGGTCGAGTCGTGGAAAATGCGTTCAACGTTCAAGTTTAGGGTGAGTCGGGTCCCTTAGGGCGTCGGGTAGTTCGACAGGGTCGAGTTGGGTTCAACTGAGTCTGCATGTAGAACAGTGACAATGCGTTCAGAACAATGATTTGGGCAGGAGAAAGTTTCTGGGTCGAGTCAAGAAGTGCAGTGAAAGGTGTATTTTTTGCAAGCAGGAATTGGGAGGCTGGGGTGAAGGGAGAAATTTTTTTGAGGCGGGAATTTGAATTAAAATTAATATTTAATAATTAAAAATTTAATTTAAATAATAATATTTAATTTTTTTATATATATAGTATTAAATTAAAAATTGAATATAAATAGATAAGATATTAAGGTTTATATAAATTATTTAATATGTAAAACTTACAACTTTCCACACACATGACCCAACCCGATTCGAACCTGACCCAAATGCATTTCCTTGGGCACCCTCACACGACACGACCCAACCCACCCAAACTAAGGCACCAGGAGAAAACGACAAACCGGTTGCACGAATATGCACATTAAGGGACACAGACGGTTACAACTTAGCATTTTTGATAAATCCTCCCTCACACGACATGACCTGACTCGATCCGATTGTGGTTCCTTAGGCACCCTCACACAGTACGGCTTGACTCACCTGAATGAAGGCACCAAGGAGAGCCAAATGGAAAATGGGTCACACAAATGTGCACAAGGCACCCAAGTGGTCTCAACTTAGCATTTTTGATATGACCACCCTCACACGACTCGATCCAATCTAACCCAAAGGCATTCCGTTGGGTGCCCTCACACGGCAAGACCCGACCTTCCCAAACGAAGGCACAAGGCAAAAAATGACAAACGTTTCACACGAACATGAACAAGGCACACGGGCAGACAAAACTTAGCATTTTTGATATGGCTACCTTCACACGACCTGACCTGAATGCGGTTCCTTGGGCGCCCTCACACGAAATGACCTGACCCGACCCGAACATGTTTCCATGAGTGCCCTCACATGACCTAACCCAACCTGATCCGACCCTTCCGAATGAAGGCACAAGGGAGCAAACAGAAAATGGGTCACATGAATGTGCACAAGACATATGGATGGTCAAAACTTAGCATTTTTGATATGGCCTCCCTCACACAACCCGACTCGAACGCGTTTACTTGGGCACCGTCACACACGACGATCCGACCCGACCCACCCTTAATGTGTTTACTTGGGCACCCTCACATGACCTGATCTAACCCGAATGTGTTTCCTTGGGCATCCTTACATGACCCTACATCTCGACCCACCCGAACGAAGGCACAAGGGAACAAAAGGCAAACAGGTCACATGATCGTGCGCCACAAGGCACACAGGCAGTCACAACTTAGCATTTTTTATACGGCCTCCCTCACATGACCTGACCTGACCCAAACAAAGGCACCATGGAGCGTCAGATGGAAAATTAGTCGCACGAACATGCACAAGGCACACGGGCAGCCACATCTTAACATTTTCGATATGACCACCCTCACACGACCCGACCCGACATGACCCAAACGCTTTCCTTGTGTGTCGTCACACAACACAACTCGACCTGCCCTAATGAAGGCACAACGGAGAAAATGGAAAATGGGTTGCACAAACGTGCACAAGGCACACAGGCGATCACAACTTAGCATTTTTGATATGGCTGCCTTTACACGACCTAACCAAACTTGAACCAAATGTGTTTCCTTGGGCGCCCTCACACGACATGACCCGACCCGACCCGATCTGAATGCATTTCCTTGGGCACCCTAATCTGAAATGTGAGAACTTCTTATTTCTAATACAGAGATTGACTGTAGGGGCATTTACTGGATATGTCACCTTTAAAGAAAGGATGAGATCCAGAAGCTATCTGGCCCTTTACAGACTCTGCCTAAAGAAATAATAGAAGCAATCACTAATGATCTGGAAATGAAACTACTTGTTTGCTAGTGCAAGGTATTCATTATCCATAAAATTATGCGTGTAAACTGTTTAATATGTTTTGCAATTGGAAAAAAATGCTTTTGGTGAATTTATGAGTCTTTTTGTGTGTAGGAGGATTATTTCTTTTTACTGTTTAACATATTTAACTCTAGAAAAACAAAGAAAATAAATCACAGAATATAACACAACATATGATAAGGCATTTCACCCCTCCTGGGCTACATCTGCCAGGTCCATGGCCACCAAATGGGCATGTCCTTGCTCTTATTATGCTCAGAAAATGGTTATACATTGTGAATATAGCCTAAATAGGCAAAAATATATATATAAATGAGTTCAGAACACAGAAAAAAATAAGGAATGACTATATTTTCACCTCCAATGGTAAACCATAATCCAATACAGCTCTCCAATCCCCAAGCCCTGACGGCTCTTCAAGCTTCCTCATTGAAAAAGTACCTGAAGAACTGCTCTCTTGACTCTGCAACCTGCACCATTGGATATGGAATGCTCAAATTACCCAAAATCAAAAACAAATTCGCTCCAAAAGGTTTTCCCTAGAGAAAGTTATGGACAAAACCATTTTTGCCCAATCTGGCGTAAAAAACCTCCACTAATTGTGGAGAACTACCAGTTAACACCACTAATTTAGGCACCGTGACAAATTTGTCGTGCTCTGCCAAAATCTCTGCTACGGTTAGGGGTTACATTAAGTGCTGGAATCTACGGTCACATGTCCGCACCCGTTGCAATAAAAGTTGGAACAACGGTTTTAAGACCGTAATAATAAATTTGGTATTAAACCTTCGTAACCTCTGCCATATTACATGTGGCCTTATCCATACCACATTAAACTTAATTGTTACATATTTATCCACTGTTGGAGTTAGGCTCTTGGATCAGAGTGATGTGTCATGTTGTAGAGGGGGCTAGCCCCCTTTCTAGCCTACCCGAATTTAACATAAATTTTAAATAGAAGTTCGGACCCAATATAGTTGAGACTCACCGTAGAGCGCCCGATCGGGCCACCCAGCTGGCAGCTCCCAAACCCAGGTTCAAACCTTGTCGATGCCATATATAATTTTACACAACCATTGTTTGAAGTCTTAGGGCCACATGGCTGCCTCCGGGTAGGCCACATGGCACCCTTTGATTGGCCTGCCCAGAATATTCCACAAAATATTCTGTAGAATATTCCCAGAATATTCTGTAGAATATTCCTTTTTAAATAATTTTTTATTCAAAGTCAAACTGAGTCAAATTGACTTTTACCTTAAATTGAGAAACTTCAAAATTGAATATCTTTCTCATACAACATCAGTTTTGAGAGTCATTTGTGGCTACAAGATCATTTTGACGAGACCTTTCCTGTCGTTTTGGATTCAACCAATTATGAGAAAATAAAATTTTGAGCATTTTATTCACTTAGGACATGATCACCTAATCACACCTCCCAAATGGGAAGCTTTTGGACCCCAAAATCTCTCTGATTACTTAAATTGAAGATGAGGAGACCTATTCTCCACTCTTCCACCCTTGAATAACTAAAATCTTCCCGATTTCATCAAATTGAGCTTTTCATAAAATGATAAATTGTCTCTTGAATTCATTGATCGAACGTCGCTAAAATTGACTGAGTCATGATGCAAATTCTTAAAATTTGCAGAACAACAACTATATTTTTCAGAAAGCATACTATTTCTACAATGATCAAACTTCAAAGACTTAAAATAAAGTTCACCTTGCAAACTGTTCACATGGCGAATTCTTGCTGAATGAAATCTATACTTGTGCCGAATCCTGACCAAGGTTTTTCACCATACCAATCTGCCATTCTGAAACCAACATTGACCCATCCTGAACTGTGTGCTCTCTTTGCTTGCATGCCTTTCCATCTCATGGACTCTTGCACTGCTTTGCACCGACATTTCGTTCTCTGCATCGATCGTCACCAAAGGTACCTTGTGCAATATAATGTCATCTTATTTCAAATATGAACTGTTATCATACTGAGACATATCATTAGAAATATCATGAAAAGGTAAATGTACAAAATCTTGTTGTTTAATCATTAACAAAGTCATATTTTTACTTGCATTAACTAGACTTTTCAACTGCCCTGCATGGACTAAAGAAGATTCTAGGTTCTTCTTATGTGCTCTCACAATGTACTCTTTTCCATCCTTGAACAAGTGATACTTGTTCTCATGGCGATGGAAAATTTCCTTTTTGTCAAATAAATATGGACTACCCAACACAACACCTGTAATTTCAAGTGGTACTACATCCAGTTCAACCCAATTAACATAATGAGCTGTTATTGCGAAGCACAAGATGCACTTTCCTGAGACTTGTAAATTAGCATCCTTGCAAATCCACCGAAGTGGATATGGCTTTGGATGAGGTATGGTCTCAAGTTTCAGCTTCTTGACTAAGTCTTCTAAGATGAGATTCGCTTGAGACCCACTATCAAATAGTGTGTATATCTTTGTGTGTTTGGCTATTATCCTCACATGAAACAACTCTATCCTACTCTTTTCATTTTGAGCTTCTATGTGACAGTTTAACATGCTAGAACTGGGATTTTTTTCTTGTACATCCTCTTTCCCCTTTATGTTATTTAATACCATGGCAATACTTTTAGTCTCATCACCTGATTCAGACCCTAAGTCCTGTTCAAAAATTGCAACAATTTTCCCCTTTTCTTTGGTTTTGTCTTTGTTTTTATATTTCTCTGGTTTCAGCTCCGGATGAAGCTTCCAACAGTGGTATTCATCGTGGCTTGTTTTTTAACAGTTCTTGAAAAATAATTTTCCTTTTTCCTTTCTAGAATTTTCAACCCTTTTTCTTCCTTTGCTTTTAAAATCACTATCCTCATTCAACACATCAAAAGTGTTTTTCCCTCTAGCCTCTAAATGCGTAGCTTGTACACAAACTTCGTCTAGACTAGTAGGATTAAACATAAGAATAGTTTGTTGAATGTAACTGTGCAATCCACCTATATACTTCAATAAAGTGTCTTGGCTTTGTAAATCTACCCCAATTAAGAGTGCTCTTCTCCTAAATTCCTGGGTATAGTCTTTCACATTCTGTCCCTTAAGCTGTCTAAAGTTTTGCCAGTTTATTATAGCCTTTTGAAGGTGAGCAAGAGGATAAAATTGTTTCTTGATTGCAGAAATAAACTCAGTCCATGATAGAGTAATCTTACCACGTTTCTTGATTTCATCCCTGGTTTTGGCTTCCCACCAAACCAATGTTGCTCCATCCATCCTTAGTGAGGCTAGTTGTACTTTGGTGTCATCATCATGCAGATTTTGAATCCTTAAATAGAACTCCAGTTGTCTGATCCAATTATCTAATTTCTCTGCATTAACATCACCATTAAACATTGGCAATTCAAATTTGACATCAAGCTTTAACAAAGGATTTTTACCAGTGGTTTTCGACTTGTGTGACTAATTTACTGAAGTCGATGAAGATGATGACGAGGAAGAGGATGATGATGGAGATGAAGGATAACCATTTCCTCCATTCCCTTTCTTTGACTGATCATTACCCTTCTTTCCTCCTGAGGAATCCTCTCCTTTTTTTTGGTTTTTAGATCCTTCTCCAACAATCATATCATTTCTTTCTTGATAGAGGATCCTCACCATTTTAGTCATATCCAAGAAAGCTTTCCGAAATATCCTTTCTTCTTCCTTGGGATCCATTTCTTCATGAGCTTCTTCTTCTCTTGAAGTCATTCTTGTGGCTGCTTCTAAGGCTATTGAGGGTGAGATAGAAGGTGGAGATAATGGCACCCTGACCCTCCTTGGTTGAGGATTGTCTTGTGCTCTAACCAATTGTCCTTCCCCTCTTTTAATTTTAAGCCTAGTAAGCATCAAATTTGTAAAACAGTGAAATATTTATTTGTACAAAACTCAAACTTGAGCTCAAACCTATGCTCTTATACCAATCTGATCTGAAATGTCAGAACTTCTTATTTCTAATACAAATATTGACTGTAGGGGCATTTATTAGATATATCACCTTTAAAGAAAGGATGAGATCCAGAAGCTATCTGGCCCTTTATAGACTCTGCCTAAAGAAATAATAGAAGCAATCACTAATGATCTGGAAATGAAACTAATTGTTTGTTGGTGCAAGGTATTCATTACACATAAAATTATGTGTGTAAACTGTTTAATATGTTTTGCAATTGGAACAAAATGCTTTTGGTGAATTTATGAGTCTTTTTGTGTGTAGGAGACTTATTTATTTTTATTGTTTAACATCTTTATCTCTAGAAAAACACAGCAAATAAATCACAGAATATAAAACAGCATATGATAAGGCAGTTCACCCCTCCTGGGCTACATCTGCCAGGTCCAAGGCCCCCAAATGGGCATGTCCTTGCTCTTATTATGATCAGAAAATGGTTATATAGTGTGAAGAAAGCCTAAACAAGCAAAAATAGTTGTAGAAATAAGTTTAAAAAATAGAAAATAGTAAGGAATGACTATAGTTTCACCTCCAATGATAAACCATAATCCAATACAACTCTCCAATCCCCAAGCCCTGATGGCTCTTCAAGCTTCCAAACTGATAAAGTACTTGAATAACTAATTTTTTGACTCTGCAACCTACACCATTCGCTCTAGAATTCTCAAATTACCCAAAATCAAAAAAAAAATTCGCTCCAAAAGGTTTTCCCTAGAGAAAGTTATGGCCAAAACCATTTTTGCCCAATTTGGCCTAAAAAAACTCCACTAATTGTGGAGAACTGCCAGTTAACACCACTAATTTAGGCACCGTGCCAAATTTGTTGTGCTTTGCCAGAATCTCCGCTATGGTTAGGGGTTACATTAAGTGCTAGAATCTGTGGTCACATGTCTGCACCCGTTGTAATAAAATTTGGAACAACGGTTTTAAAACCGTAATAATAAATTTGGTATTAAACCTTCATAACCTCCGCCATATTACATGTGGCCTTATCCATACCACATTAAACTTAACTGTTACATATTTATCTGTCGATGGATTTAAGCTCTTGGATCCAAGCGATGGGTCACGTTATAGAGGGGGCTGACCCCCTTTCGGGCTCACCCGAATTTAACATAAAGTTTAAATAGAAGTTCAGACCCAAAATAGTTAAGACTCACCGTAAAGCGCCCAGTCGGGCTGCCCGGCTGGTAGCGCCCAGACCCGGGTTCAAACTTTGTCGATGCCATATATAATTTTATACAACCATTGTTTAAAATCTTGGGGCCACGTAGCAGCCTTCGGGCAGGCCACATGGTGCCCTTTGATTGGCCCGCACAGAATATTCTGCAGAATATTTTGTGGAATATTCCCAGAATATTATATGGAATATTCCCTTTTTAATAATTTTTTATTCAAAGTCAAACTAAGTCAAATTTACTTTTACCTGAAATTGAGAAACTTCAAACTTGAATATATTTCTCATACAGCATCGGTTTTGAGTGTCGTTCGCAGCTACAAGATCATTTTGATGAGACCTTTCCTGTCATTCTAGATTCAACCAATTCTAAGAAAATAATTTTTTGAGCATTTTCTTCACTTAGGACATGATCATCTGATCACGCCCTCACATGACCAGACCTCAACCAACCGACCTAAACGAAGGCACAAGGGATCAAAGGGCAGATGGGTCACACGAACGTGCATAAGACACATGGGTGGTCACGACTTAACATTTTTGATACGACCTCCCTCATACGACCTGACCCAACCTAACCCAACCCTCCCTAAATGCATTTTATTGGATGCCATCACATGACCCGACTCGACTCGAATGCGTTTCCTTGGGCCTCATCACATGATCCTACATCCCAACCCGCCTGAATGCAGGCTCCAGGGAGAAAAATGAAAACGGGTCACACAAACATGCGCCACAAGCATGAGCCCACCTGCCCGAACGAAGGCACAATGGAGAAAACAAAAAATGGGTCACACGAACATGCACAAGGCACACGGGTGATCACAACTTAGAATTTTTGATACGACTGCGCTCACATGACCCAACCCTACAACCCGCCTAAACAAGTTTTGTTGGGTGCCCTCGCATGACCCGACTTGTGCCAACCCACCCGAATGCCTTTCCCTGGACAGCCTCACATGACTTGATTTGACCTAACCCACCCAAACGCATTTCCTTGGGAACCCTCACACTACACGACCCACCCCGACCTGCCCGAACGTGTTTCCTTGGGCGCCCTCACATGACACGACCCAACTGGACCTTCCCGAACGTGTTTTCTTAGGCGCCCTCACATGACCTGACTTGAACCAAATTGAATACAATGACAGGTTTGCAGTTGGTATCAAAGCTTGGACATTATATTGGTTGGTCTTAGAGAAAAATTGGCAGGGGAAAGACATTGGTCAGGGCCAAAGCTACATAACTAGACATGGCAAGTTGGGAATAATTTCAAGGGAGGATTTTTCAGACCTTGTAGTACATGTTGAGGCTTATGAAAGAAGAGCACCCATGGATTCATGTTGAACATGAAGTTTTGAAGGATAATGTTGAAAGGAAATTAAAATATGTAATTACAGAGCTGACCTAAGTCTGTCATATTCCCATTTTTGTTGTCCTAAATTTCCATATCATGAAGTCACATCAAGGAATTAATCTTCAATTTATTTCAACATATTCCATTTGTAAATGGCTAGTATTCTTATAAATTTAGATGGAGTAGACTGCAGAAAACTGGGGTTGTAGATCCTTGCTTTGATAAATTTGCTTTCTTGGCTTACAATGCAGTCTAAGTAATGGAGGTGTTTTATTTTATACTGTGTTTCCTTGGGTGCCCTCATGGTACGACATGGCCTGACTCGAAAATGTTTCCTTGGATGCCATAATATGACCCAACCCGACCTGACCCACCCGAATGTCGAAGGCATGACGGAGAAAATGACAAATGGGTCAAGGGGTTAGAGGTTAGGGGTTAATGGGGTTAAATGGGTTAGGGTTTTAGGGGGTTAAATGGGTTAGGGGTTAGGGTTTAAGGGTTTAGAGGTTTAGGTTTTAGGAGTTAAAGGGGTTAGGGTTTAGAGCCTTAGGGGTTAAATGGGTTAGGGGTTGGTAATTGTGGCTAAAATATAGTTCACCCATGAAAATTATTATTCTGACAAAGTGAGAGGGCTATGAGGTTTCTTGGATTACAATGTAGTCTAAGTAATGGTTCATTTTGTTCATACTTCATTCTAAAATGTTGGAGGTGTTTTCTTTTATAGATTATATTAAGCTACCTAGCTCCCCAACATGACTTGATAAGAATGGAGACTTGTTAGCTTATGTTTTGAGTTTTTTTTGGAAGGCATTGATGTTGGTTTTTTCGTAAAGGAAAGTAGCATTGAGGCAAGTAGTTTACCATTTTTTGTAATCAAGAAAAATCCAACCAAACTCTAATGTTGTCCACTAGAAAAAATGTCTACCATACCTTAATTTTATAGGCATGTGCATGATTGATAAATTTGAAATCACACACTAATGTACTAGAAATTCACCATTGCCTAACCCACAACCTTGTCCTAGAGCCAAATCCAAACATGTTTCCCTTGGCACCCTCACACGACCCGATCCAATGCGTTTGTGAGTCATCTTTGAGTCTAGAAACCCAACTCCTTAATCATCAAGGCATGCGAGGAATCTGTCCATGTCAAATTTTAGTGCATATAGTAACAATTTGAAAAAATCAATGTTGGCCCCATTCACAGGTCACTCTTGGCTTATAAAGATAATGGTGTAGGGTAAGATCATGTCATAAGTGATCTAATGTTTTCTAACAATTTCAACAATTTCGGAACTACAATAATCTGAGAATAATCATGACATTTACGATGATGCAAATAAAGATGAATGAGCTTCTCTTGGTTTCAAGAATAATTTATTCTCTACTAAACAAAGCCAACCACGTGAAGGTGGAAGTTCATATGGCCCCTCCCATACCCCTCACATCACTCTCATTTCCCCAATACCCAATATATGAAAATTATCTGAAAAATCAAACCTGTTGTCACATTATAAATATAATATAAAATAAGTACTAAAAAAAATAGGTGAATTAATAAGTACTAAAAAAAATAGGTGAATTAATTACACCCAAGGAAACCCTTGAGTCTGTCATATTCCCATTTTTGTTGTACTAAATTTCCATATCACGAACTCACATCAATGAATCTTCAATTTATGTCAACATACTCCATTTGTAAATGGTGAGTATGGCACGAGGGAGAAAACGGAAAACAGGTCACATGAACGTGCACAAGGCACAAAGGGGGTCACAACTTAGCATTTTTTATATGACCACCCTCACATGATGGCCCAACCAGAATGCGTTTCTTATAGCACCCTCACATGGCACAACCCGACCCACCTGAACGAAGGCACAAGGGAGCAAACAGAAAATGGATCGCACAAACATGCACAAGAAACATGGCCGGTCACAACTTAGCATTTTTTATACGACCACCCTCACACGACCCGAACCAACCTGCCTCGACCCACCCTCATACAAGCTGACCCAGACACGTTCCTTGGGCACCCTGAGATGACCTGAGCTAACCCGACCCGCTCGAACATGTTTCCTTGAGTACTCTCTTAGTACGACATGACCTAACCCGACCCGAACGCGTTTCCTTGGGCGCCATCACATGACCCGACCCGCCCGAACCTCAAAGGCATGAGGGAGAAAACGACAAATGGGTCACACGAACATGCACAAGGCACACGGGTGGTCAAAACTTAGCATTTTTTATATGACCTCCCTCACATGATCTGACCGAAACACATTTCCTGTGGCGCCCTCACACGGCACGACCCGACCTGCCCGAACGAAGGGCACATGAGGGAGAAAACAGAAACAGATCGCAAAAATGTGCACAAGGAACATGGGCTATCACAACTTAGCATTTTTTATATGACCACCCTCACACGACTCGACCTGACCCAACCCAACCAAACGCGTTTCCTTGGGTAACCTCCCATGAGATGACCCGACCAGACTCAACCCAACCCGCTTGAACCCATTTCCTTGGGCGCCCTCACACAACCTGACACGACCCAACCAGGACACATTCCTTGGGCACCCTCACACGACCCGACCTAACCCGATCCACCCGAATGCGTTTCCTTGGGCACCCTCACTGTACGACATGACCCGACCCGACTTGACAACATTTCCTTAGGCGCCATCACACGATCTAACCCGACTCAAACTGCTCGAACGTCGAAGGCACGAGGGAGAAAAAAGAAAACGGGTCACACGAACGTGCAGTACAAGGCACACAAGCAGTCACAAATTAGTATTTTTTATATAGCCATGCTCACATGACCCGACCCGACCTAACATAACCCGCTCAAATGTGTTTCCATGGGCACCCTCACACTACCCGACCTGACCCGACCTGCCCGAACATGTTTCACTAGGCGCCCTCGCATGACGTAACCCAACCAACATCGACCCGACCGAACATGTTTCCTTGGATGCTGTCACACAACACGACCAGACCTAACCTACTTGAACATGTTTTCTTAGGTGCCCTCACATAACCCGACCTGACCCCAATGAACACGTTTCCTTGGGCACCTTCACACAACTCGACCTGACCTGACCCACTCGAACACGTTTTCTTGGGTGCGCTCACATGACACAACCCGACCTAACTCAGCCTGCCCGAACGCGTTTCCTTGGGCAACCTCACATGACACGATCAGACCCAACACGACACGACACAAGTGATCACAACTTAGCATTTTTTATACGACCACCCTCACACGACCCAACCCCACCTGACCTAACCCGCCTTAACGTCAAAGGCATGGGGGAGCAAAAAGAAAATGGGTCGCAT